>JAAGEH010000393.1:10800777-10963528 GCA_011751065.1 Lasiurus cinereus | reverse complement strand
GATTCTTTTCTCTTCTTGCTTTTCCAGTTGAATGTTTTCTGCTTCTTAATATTTCAAATTTTTGACTTGATCCTTGCCTTTCTCTAGTCTGCTGTTAGGACTCTGTATAATAGTTTTTATTTCAGTCAGTGTATGTTTAATTTCTAGTTGGTCTTTTTTTTCTTTAGTTGGACCTTTTCCATCTCCTCTTGGGTCTCACTAAATTTATCCATCTTTTCTAGCATATTCTTGAAAAACCTTATAAGCCTGGTTTTGAACTCTATATCCAGTCGTTTTTTTCCCTCCATTTCTTTAGTTTGTAATCCCTTCCCTTGTCTCGGCATTTTCACTATGCCGGGGGAAAACTTCTGTGTTGAATTCAGCTTTATGATACCAGACACAAAGCCTCAGAAGCCTCTGTTGAGCTTGGGATGGGTGGAGTCTCAGGGCTTAAGGGACCGCCTTGCCTTCCAGTCGGCCCTGCCCTCCACTGCCCCTGAGTCTCACGTGACTGGGTAATGGCTGGAGTGGTCCTTGTGTGCACACCCGCAGTGCCTCTAACCGCTGCCTTTCCAGCTCCCCTGCGCACCAGGACCACATGAGTCTAGGTCTCCAGGGTTTCCTCCGAAACAGGGGGTTAGTGGACTCAGAAGTGGCACAGTTGGGAGGGTCTGTCTCCCGCCCACTCACGAAAGCCAGCGGCACAATTAGCAGTCTGTCCTGCGCGCAGTGCCCTGCGCACCACCAGGCCTTTGATCTTTTGCGACTCCCCTAAATTTCCGTGCATTTCTCCCTTTTCACAGTCCAAACTCCCCCCGTATGAGTTTTGGCTGGATCTGGGGTTTAGTGTCGTAGGATAAGGGGTTCAATGCCTTTGAGATTCTCCATCTCCCTCCCGCCAGAGAAAGCCAGCCAGGTACTCCGGCACCCGCTCTCTCCTCGTGCGTGTCTCTGTACCTCAGCTTTTTGCAGCTCCTCTGGGTTTCCGTGAGCCCCTCTCTTTCCCTCTAGTTGTAGAACTTCCACTCAGCCAGCTTTCCTGTGGTTCTGGATGATGTCCGTTCTGTCTTTTAGTTGTAGTTTTGAAATTGTTGTGCGAGGCAGCAGTGTAGGTGTTTACCTATGCCGCCATCTTGGATTCCCCCTTTGCCCACTTTTTTGATTGGATTGTTTATCTTCCTTTTGTTAAGTTGTAGGTGTTCCCTTTTAATTTTGGAAATTAAACTATCCATCATAAAACTACTAGACTTAATAAATAAATTTGGCAATGTAGCAGGAAAATTAACACCCAGAAATCTATGGCTTTTTTTTATATACCAATAATGAACTCACATAAAGAGAAACAAACAAAAAAGAAACACAACAAAAAACAATCCCACTTACCATTGCAACATAAAAATAAAAGTACCTAGGAATAAATTTAACCAAGGAAGTAAAGGATCCGTACTGAGAAAATTACAGAACGCCAAAAAAAAAAAAAAAAAAAAAGAGAGATAGAGGATGACATAAACAAATGGAAGGATATTCCATGTTCATGGATTGGTAGAATGAACATCATTAAAATGTCCATCTTACCCAAAGCAATCTATAGATTCAATGCAACCCCCCTTTAAATACCAACAACATACTTCAAAGATTTAGAACAAATCTCCAAAAATTCATCTGGAACAAGAAAAGATCCCAAATAGCTGCAGCTATTTGACAAAGAAGAACAAAGTTGAAGGGATCACAATACCAGATATCAAGCTATATTACAAAGCCACTGCTCTCAAAACTGTCTGGTACTGGCACAAGAACAGGCATATAGACCAATGGAACAGAAATTGACCCAAGCCATTATGCCCAATTAATATTTGACAAGGAAGGCAAGAGCATACAATGGAGTCAAGACGTCTCTTCAATAAATGGTGTTGGAAAAATTGGACAGATACATGAAAACTAGACCACCAACTTACACCATACACAAAAATAAACTCAAAATGGATAAAGGACTTAAACTACTAGACGGGAAACCAAAAAAATATTGAAGAAGCCATTGGCAGTAAAATAGCAGATATTTGTCGTAGTAATATCTTTACTGATACAGCTCCTAGGGTAATGGAAATTAAGGAAAAAAAGAACAAATGGACTATATCAAAATAAAAAGCTTTTGCACAGTAAAAGAAACCATTAGCAAAACAAGAAAGCCCACTGCATGGGAGAACATATTTGCCAATGTTATTTATTTATTTTTAAATGCATTTGCTCCAAGCCCTGGTCTGTCATCTGAAATACAGATACACAGTTACCATTTTGGGGTAGTTGGGAGTTCAAACTTTGGAATTAGCAACTGCTAACTCTGTGATATTGGGCAAGTATTAGGTGCCTCACATAAACTTTCTGATATTGGGCTTTTTTTGACCTGCAAAAACAGGAATGCTACATGGTTAAGCCTGATAAGTCACTCTCTCTTTTCCCTGAAATGCAGACAGGCACCAACCTACTCGCCGAAGACCCACAGGAGCCCAGAACAGACGGACACACACTCCCTGCTCAGTGGTGTGGCTGCCTCCTCTGCCACCACAGGCAGAGAAGCACAAGGGCCCAGAGACTCCATCAGCTGAACCTAGTGGGCCAGATGCTTCTGGGATGTGGGACACTGACAAACCAAAGTGGATCAGACACCTTAGCTGAATGTAGAATTTCCTTCCAATCCCAGGATTAGAAAAGAAGAATAAGGCCTTTGACTCATTGCCACAGATTTTTCAGGTTGTTCTGAGAACTGAAGATTTTGTTTTCCTCTCAGTACCAGAGCATAGCAGAGGGCTTTTATAATGGGGTTTTGCTCTAACAAAACTGGACCCCAACTTTAGCTTTATATTTGTGTTTATAGCAACCACACAATGCATCTGTCTTATTCTATTTAAGCATATACCCACACGTGCATATACATTGTGAAGCAAGTACAAAACAAATTAGATAACCTCATCATTATCAGAGTATAAAAAGTTACACTGGATTTTTTTCTCTCAATAATGAACAGGAAGCAATAAAAAGAGAGGAAATGTAAAAACATTTTGCTGTGGTATTAGCATTATAATGAAATAAAAATTATTAACTTAAGTAAATTCACTTGGCTTTTTATATCTCAAGGAATCTAGGAATCTAAGATATAGCTTTCTTACATATAATGAGAAAGTACATCTTTAAGACTCTTAATATGTTTCTTCCATATAACACTCCTGTGTCTTGCCTGTTCTTTTCTAGTTCATTTTTTTGGCACTGAAGCAATCTGTTCACAGAAGAAAACACTACAATCCGTAATTCAAATGATAGCTGGGAAAGTCTTTGGAATCCAAGGCCAGCAGTTCCCTACTATGAAGATCCCAAAGATATGATGTCAGAAATGTAAAAACAAAAAAACAAAACAAAACAAAACAAAAAAAAAAAACAGAAGAGAGGAAAAGAAAAGAGAAAAGAAAATAACCTTGAAACTGGCTTGGTTTAAATTCTTTCTCAAGCTGGACTCTTTCAAATGTGAGAAAGTTTAATGCTCAACATGTATTAACAAACAGTATTTACAACAGAAATGCCTGGCTGTGCCTAATAATGGCTTTGCTTTTTGAATTAATTCCTTCCTGGTGACAAAGACTGAGCTCATAAACTACTGGGTATGGCTAGGCAGGGCATTTTGTTTGGCTTGGCTCTCTTGAATGAGTAGAAAAGGCTTGGTTAGACACCTGGTATTTTGTGGCCAGTAATTATAATACAATTGTTACTGTGCATTACCGAAACTTCATTTTTTGACCAAAAGCCAACTGTACTCTTTAAAGCAAACTTCTTTTGAAAGATTAGTGTGCTTTGAAATGATTTTAAAATCCAGTCCACTTAGCAAATAGGATTTGGTACAAGTAGGATTTTTTTCAAGTGATGTTTTGCTTTAATGCAGCATCTCTTTGCCTGTTGTTTGGTTTGAGTTACACACACACACACACACACACACACACACACACGGTGACATGGTGCATGAAATTTGTGCATGGGGTGGGGGCTCCTTCAGCCCAGCCTGCACACTCTCCAATTGAACATCCCTCTCGCAATCTGGAACTGCTGGCTCCTAACTGCTCACCTGCCTGCCTGCCTGATTGCCCCTAACTACCTCTGCCTGCCTGCCTGATGGCCCCTAACTGCCCTCCCCTGCTGGCTTGATCTTGCCATGAATGGCCCTCCCCTCCCAGCCTAATCTTGCCCCCAACTGCCCTCCCCTGCAGGCCTGTTTCCCCTCAACTGCCCACCCCTGCTGGCCTGACCTCATCCCCAACAGTCCTACCCTGCTGGCCTGATCTCACCCCCAACTGCCCTTCCCTGCTAGCCTGATTGCCCCTAATGGCCTCTGCCTCAGCCCCCACCATGATGGCTTTGTCCAGAAGGAAGGTGGACATCCAGAAGATGGAGGGTTGACCTGGTCTAATTAGCATATTACCCTTTTAGTAGTATAGATAGATTATATAGGATAGGATTGATTAAATGGCGGAAGGGGGAGGGAAAGCCTTTTTCATCAGGAGGAGATGCACTTGGCAGACAAAAATACATAATCCCTATATATGGATTGATAGCCAGCATTATGCACTATACTAAAAATTGAACTGCTTTCTAACACCCTACACCAAATAGCTGTTGCCTTTAAAACCCTTCCTCAGCTCCCACCTTAGGTTCTGCCTTCACAGTTAATCTAGATTAGGTTCTGATTGGTCAGTTTCTGTGCCAGTCAGTTTCAAAAGCTCTGCCTCCTAGGTAGCCATTAGCTCCTCACAATTCACCCATATTTGGTTCTGATTGGTTGGCTTCTATGCCAGTCAGCGTCAAAACTTCACCTCCTAGGCAGCTATTGGCTCCTTGCACTTCACTCAGATTTGGTACTGATTGGTTGGTTTCTATGCCAGTCAGTGTCAAAAGCTCCACCTCCTAGGCAGTCATTGGTTCCTTGCAGTTCACCCAGATTTGGTTCTGATTGATTGGTTTCTATGCTAGTCAGAATCTTTGGGCCTTTCAACAGGCTAGATTAGAGAGGTGGGGCTGATCAACAGCTGCCACAGAGGCTACAGAGCAGACCCTGCTTTTCTCTCCAGGTCTCTCTTCAGATCTGATTGATAGCACTCTTAGCAGTCAGTGCTGAGTTGGGGCACCTGCAGTGGCAGCCATCAGTACTGGGTCACCATGGCAACCCAGCACTGACTTCCAGTTGGTTGAACCTTTGGTTGTTTTGGATGTTACAAACACTAGGTTTTTATATATTAGGATTTCTATTGATTTCAAGGAAAAAGGAAGAATGATAAAGAGATAAAAATATCAATGATGAGAGAGAATCATTAATTGGCTGCCTCCTGCATGCCTCACACTGAGGATTGAGCCTGAAACTTGGGCTTGTGCCCTTGACTGGAATCAAACCCAAGACCCTCAGTCCACAGGCCGACGCTCTATCCACTGAGCCAAACCAGATAGGACAAAAATTAGGTTGATTTGTAATGGAGTAAAGATATACTTCTTGCATACTTGAGTTTGTATATTGAGATCTGTCCCTAATTTAGTTTGAGCTTCTGGGGAAGACAGTGTGCTACAGTGGAGGGCCCACTAATGTGAGAGAGAGTTGTGTGACTTTGGACAAGTCATGTGACTACTCTGGATCTCAGGGTCCTTGATTGATAAAGTGTGTGTATGATGCCTACCCTGACAACTCATAGTGCTGCTGTAAGAAATGGGATACTGCCTGTGGAGTCCTAGAACACAGCGCAGGGCAAGGAGGCAGACTAAATAGTATCATGTGCAAAGCCTAATTAGAAGAAAAATACCATGTAATAACTCTAAGTTACATGAATTGGAAGATAGACTGGTTACTCAATTTCAATTTTCTCTTCCTGACACATAAAGGCAACATTTCCTTGCCTCCTCTGTAGTTAGAATGGGACCCTATCATCAGGTTCTGCCAGTGGGCTGCAGCAGAAGTAATGGAGAGAGCTCGCAGACTTAGCCATAAATCCCACTGTGTGTAAGTATATGTACTGTACTCTCACCTCCCTCTGTGGCAACTATGAAGGGCAAAGGTTGAAGATGATGGTTTTTTAAGATGAAAGGAGAATGAATTCCAAAATCACTTCTTGGAGCAGTTGTTCAGGAGTGGCCCCTACTTACAGTGGATTGTGAAGTATAATGTAAACTTTTATCATAAATCAATAATATTTTGGGTTTAATGTGTTATCTAGTCTATCCTGATTAGCATAGTAGGATGACAACGTATTATTCTAACATGATATATACATATCAGGTATGTATGTGTATCTTATGAGGTGTCAGGGCATGAAGAAGTGGCTCAGTCTATATCTTTCTTTCCAAAGTATGAAGAACATTAATGTTCAATTTGTGTTATTCTTGGGCAAAGATGTCACAAGCACAAGTTACGATGACATTCAATCTATGGCTTATTCATGAGATGCATATTTACCTATAAAACTGGGGGAAATCGCTCACCTGGAGTTGACAGACCCCAGGCTCTTTGCATACTTCATGGCAGCTGCTGAGGTTTTAAAAACCTTGCATGACTGTCTTAGCTAGGAGAGAGCCCCTCCCTCCTCCACTGAAATTCTCCATGGACACTCAGCATTGTAACAGAGAGGACCCAGGAGATGCTCTTGGACTAGGCAATGAGGAAACCCATACTGTAGGGAACATCACCATTTTACAAAACAGTTCAAAGCAGAATGTTTTGCAGGTTTGCCTACTGCTCCCTCCTATCCCAAAACAGTTTCAACATGCACACATCTGCAGCTTAACTTCTGTTCTAGCCACCAGAGTTGTACTCAGAGCAAAACCTCACTGCAGCCCTGGAGACTGTCCAGCTGCAGACAGCAGGACAGTGAAGCTTTCCCCAGAAATCACACTTTCTTTGTCTAGGACTGGCAAAGAAGCCCTGTTATTTTGAGCCCTGGGCTTCAAATATCCTCTGTGGCATGCCTGGTCACCACCCCCTCTGTAGGCAAAGCTTTATTCTAACACCTTTGGACCTGTGGGTAACATCCTTAGGGAGGGCTGGTCACTTCTTTCCTTAATAAGGATTACCTCCTTTGGACCAGTTCACTGGCTTTGATCCCTGATGGAGAATCCTGTCCAGTGAATATGCTGACCTAGGCGACTGGTCACATAGGACAAAGGAAGAACCATGGATACAATGGGAAATCTGTCAACAAAATGGAATAAAATCTTAAATTTTCCTCCTAATAAAGACTGGTAAGTGCAACTGTATTTTGAATAAATGGTGCTGACTTTCAGAAAAAGAAGGCATTAATATACTTTCTCTAGATATTATTATTATTCTGAGAATTGATAACCTGAAGCATAAAGATACTTTGTTCCTAATTGTTGCTTTATGAGAATTGGTAATCTGGGGAATTTACTTAGATTGTTTCTAATTGCTGCTTTCTAAAATAAATGCTTTTAAAATAATATTACCACTATGTGCTTATTGTAGTGTACTTGCCAAGTACTATAAGGTATATAAAATGTTTTAACAATATCTATCAGCTTCTGCCTTTTGATACAGTTAGCCATGTACATATCTATCTCTCCTCTACATTATATGTTTCTTAAGGAAAGAAATCATAACATTTCTTTAACTTTGTATGGCTCATAACACCCAGACACAGAGCCTTGAATACAGTAGAGCACAGTAAATGTTTATGAAATGAATGCCATTCAATTAATTTAGGAAAGTTGGTGTTTTCACCTACTTTTGTGGACCAAAGGTTTCCAAGGTTGAAAACAAAATAAAAAAAGATACCTGGCTCTCACATTGATGGTTCTCTCTCCCTCTTTCTTTCTCTCCCTCTAAAGATAAATAAATATATATATATATATATTTTAAAAACCTCACAAATCTCTGGGTTCCATTTCCAGAGTTTGTGACTCAATCAGTCTCGGGCAGGGCCTGAGAATATGCATTTCTAACAAGTTCTCAGATGATAATGTTATTGCTGGTCTGGAGACCGTATTTTGAAGAGCACTGGTTTAGATGTCCAGTATCCTTAAAAAATGAATAGGATAGTGACAGGGAGGAGTATATAGTGTGATAGTATGCTATATATTTTGCAATCTTTTAAAATATATATCTAGCTATGCAAATTGTTTTTTACTTAAGACTATATCTTTTAAAAAATATATTTTTATTGACTTTAGAGAGAAATGGAGAGGGAGAGAGAGAAACATCAATGATGGGAGAGAATCATTGGTCAGCTGCCTCCTGCACACCCACACTGAGAATCAAGCCCGCAACCTGGGCATGTGCCCTGACTGGGAATTGAACTGTGACTTCCTGATTCATAGGTTGATGCTCAACCACCGAGCCACACCAACTAGGCAAGACTATAACTTAAGACTATATTTTTACTTAAGACTATATGTATTTCATATGAATGCATATGAACTTGCATTATTCTTTTTCATGAGTCTGTATTACCCAACTACAACTGTATAGCTTAAGTTATTTAACCAGTTTCCTATAAGTGGGTTTACTTTTTTCTTTTTTTTTCTTTTTATTAATTTTTATTAATTTTTTATACATATCTCCCCATTTCCCCCCCTCCCCCCCCGGCATACCCCAACCCCCCAGTGTCTGTGATCATTGGTTATGCTTATATGCATGCATACAAGTCCTTTGATTGATCACTTATCTACCTCACCTAACTTTAATCTTTCTGCTGTAATTTCACAGTCTGTTTGATGCTTTATGATTTTTGTCCCCCTGAGATTTATCAGTCTACTCCCTTTCTGTGCTCCTGATTCTATTATATTCACCAGTTTATTCTGTTGATCAAATTTTTAATTCACTTAATTTTTAGATTCACTTGTTGATAGATATGTATTTGTTGTTCATAATTTTTTGGCTTTTACCTTTTTCTTCTTCCTCTTCTAAAAGAGTACCTTTCAGCATTTCATATAATACTGGTTTGGAGTTGATGAACTCCTTTAGCTTTTTCTTCTCTGTGAAGCTCTTTATCTGCCCTTCAATTCTGAATGATAGCTTTGCTGGATAGATTATTCTTGGTTGTAGGTTCTTGCTGTTCATCACGTTGAATATTTCTTGCCACTCCCGTCTGGCCTGCATTGTTTCTGTTGAGAAATCAGCTGACAGTTGTATGGGTGCTCCCTTGTAGGTAATGAGCTGTTTTTCTCTTGCTGCTTTTAATATTCTTTCTTTGTCTTTTGCTCTTGGTATTTTAATGATGATGTGTCTTGGTGTGGTCCTCTTTGGGTTCCTTTTATTTGGGGTTCCGTGTGCTTCCTGGACTTGTAAGTCTATTTCTTTTACCAGATGTGGGAAGTTTTCAGTCATTATTTCTTTAAATAGGTTTTCAGTATCTTGCTCTCTCTCTTCTTCTGGCACCCCCACAATTCTGATGTTGGTACACTGTCCCAGAGGCTCCTTACATTATCTTCACATTTTTGGATTCTTTTCTCTTCTTGCTTTTCCAGTTGAATGTTTTCTGCTTCTTTATATTTCAAATTTTTTACTTGATTCTTGCCGTCCTCTAGTCTGCTGTTAGGACTCTGTATAATATTTTTTATTTCAGTCAGTGTCTCTAGTATGTCCTTTTTCATCTCCTCTTGGGTCTCACTAAATTTACCCAACTTTTCTAACATATTCTTGAAAAACCTTATAAGCTTGGTTTTGAACTCTACATCCAGTCGTTTTTTTCCCTCCATTTCTTTTGTTTGTAATCCCTTCCCTTGTCTCGGCATTTTCACTATGCCAGGAGAACTTCTGTGTTGGATTCAGCCTTATGATACCAGACTTGCAAAACTGAAGAAGCCTCTGTTGAGCTTGGGATGGGTGGAGTCTCAGGGCTTAAGGGACAGCCTTGCCTTCCAGTTGGCCCCGCCCTCCATGGCCCCCAAGTCTCACGTGACTGGGTAATCGCTGGAGCGGTCCTTGTGCCCGAGCGCCTGCAGTGCCTCTAGACCGCTGCCCCTCTGGCTCCCCTGCACACCAGGACCACACAAGACTAGGTCCCCAGGGTTTCGCCCAAAACAGGGGCTTAGTAGAGTCAGAAGTGGCACAGTTGAGAGGGTCTGTCTCCCTCCCACTGGCGAAAGCCAGCGGCACAATCAGCAATCTGTCCTGTGCGCAGTGCCATGCGCTCCACCAGGCCTTTGATCTTTTGCGACTCCCCTAAATTTCCAGGCACTTCTCCCTTTTCACAGTCCAAACTCCCCCCGTATGAGTTTCGGCTGGATCTGGGGTTTAGTGTCATAAGATAAGGGGTTCAATGCCTTTGAGAGTCTCCGTTTCCCTCCCGCCAGAGAAAGCAGCCAGGTATTCCGGCACCTGCTCTCTCCACGCTTGCATCTCCGTACCTCAGCTTTTTGCAGCTCCTCTGGGTCTCTGTGAGCCCCTCTCTTTCCCTCTAGTTGTAGAACTTCCACTCAGCCAGCTTTCCTGTGGTTGTGGATGATGTCCGTTCTGTCTTTTAGTTGCAGTTTTGAAATTGTTGTGCGAGGCAGCAGTGTAGGTGTTTACCTATGCCGCCATCTTGGATTCTCCTACTTTTTTCTTTTGCATTTAGACAGCAAGACAAACAGCTCTATGAAATTTTTGGATCAAGATTATGTCAAATTTCCATTTTGATCCAAATTGCCAAACTCCCTGGAAAGTTTCAAGAGTCAGTATAGTAGCCAGGGTTCTGCTGCCAGGCTGCCTGGGGTCAGCTAGTGGCTTAGCCATTTACTGTAACCTGGGGCAAATTATATTCAACCTCCCTATGCCTTGGTTTTCTCAGCCATAAACTGGTGAGAGTAGTAACTCTTTCCTCACTGGGTTGTTATGAGGCCTAAATGAGACTGTACCTGACACAAAGCGAGTCCTTGGTAACTGACACAAAACAGCAAACAAAAAGACAGGACCAGACAAGTATCCCTGAGACAATGGTGGTGACCCAGATGATCCCATCTTGATTTGGGCCTCTGCTTTCATGTAGCACAAATATTTCCCAATGACCCCTACATTTAGGCTACACAGTTATGTTGCAATGATGGGGCTTGTGTTACAGGCATGGTATGCCTAAGGGATCTGGCACTTTCACTAGAACCAGTGTGACTTCCCTGAGGCTCAGGCCCTTGCCTTTGCCTTAGGTCTTATCACAAGAACTGACACAGACTAAGTGGGGGTTCTAATACTGGAACCAGAACCTTCAAAGGAGTAATGTGCCAAGAATGAGATTTAATGCTGACTACAGGTATAGGAGGAGGCTTACTTGGAGAAACCGAAGCTGGAAAAAAAGTGACTTGCCTAAGATTACTCAAAAGGAAATGATGGAGGTGGAATTAGTCCAGGAGAAAGCATTGCTTTCCATTGTGCGAAAGAGTCTCCAGGTCTCTCTCTGATGAAAGGAATGGTGTTGCCCAGATAAAGAAATGATGAAGATGATGACGGACTAGGATAAGAATGGCTAATTAACGTCCCTTGAACACAATGGATCAATTGCTGTATTTAGCACTTTCTATGGATTATTTTACTTCTCATGACCCATGGCTGTGTTCACTGTGTGCCAACTGCTCTTCTAAGCACTTACAAATTCAGATTCATTTCCTTCTCACAACCCCACAAGGTAGGTACTAATATTATCACCATTGTACAGATGATGAGAATCAAGCCTGCAACCCGGGCATGTACCCTGACTGGGAATTGAACTGTGACCTCCTGATTCATAGGTCGATGCTCAACCACCGAGCCACGTCAACCAGGCAAGACTATAACTTAAGACTATATTTTTACTTAAGACTATATGTATTTCATATGAATGCATATGAACTTGTACAATCACCATTGTACAGATGATGAATGAGGGACTAACTTACAAAAAGTTAGTGAGTAGTGGTTTCACAGTTTTGACCCAGATATCCTTGCTGTTTTGGTTGGATTTTTTATATTTAAAATTATTTGGTAATTAAAAAGAATTTTTTCCAAACTATAAAAGAAAGTTTATTTAGAAAGTCACACAGAGAGAAATGAGCCATAAAAGAAATGGGCTCAGGAAACTAGTTAAAGAGGCAAAAGAAGGGCCTGTGGAGCTTAGGAGAAAGAGAGGCAAGGAAAACATCCCTCGAAAAGGAGGATGTGTGCTCCATAGAGAGAGCCACCTCTTGTTGGATTTTTAAAATTTCAGGTGGAGGAGATTACATTAACCACACTGTTTAGTCCATAGGACCCTCTCTTTATTGGTCTCTGCAAGGTCCCTCTTTGGTTTTATCTGTCTACTATCTGTCTACCTACCTATCATCTCTTCCCTTTCTGCTCCCTCCCTCTGGCACAGTGGTTCCCAATGTGGGGCACACGCCCCTCAGGGGGACAATTTGATTTATAAGAGGGGCAATTCTAGAATGAGTTATTAACAGTGATTTTTTTTGCAATTTTTATGGTTCTAGGGGCCTCATATACAGTATATAAATACATATGGTGACATATTTATACATTTCAGTTCTCTATTATATGTTTTGAAACTTTATATTATTATATCACTTTATGTTATTTTAAAACAATTTCTTAGTGATTTCTTCCCCAGTACTTCAACTGTCCTTTTGTTCTTTTATTTTTCTCTTTCATGGATACCATGTTCTTTGGGAGCTTGATTAGACCAGGTTAATGGCCTTTTAGGCTTCTTCCATGTGAATAAGAGTTCACTTTTTGAATAAGAAGAATTATATGTCACAGGGGGGCATCAAGATTTTAGAGATGCGTAGGTGGGGCATGGCCAAGAAAAGGTTGGGAACCAGTGCTCTAGAAGCAACCATTCTACTGTACTTAATTAAATGTACATCTTGTTTCTGTGAGTTGTTGTAAAATCTATGCTGTAACAGGTTGTGTGCTGTGTTGTGTGCAGTTTCTTATCCAGTCTTCCAAGGGCAGCAAAGGCCTGTGTTATAACTGCTGCTGCTACAGGCTGTCCTAAAATGCTTGCCCTACTGTTCTAGAAAAGTTAACTTTCGTACTGCCCTCAATCTAGATGTGCATGGAGCCAGCAAGTGAGTCTGAGGGCATGTAAATCACGGGGTCTTAGTTCCATTTACAACTAACACATTTGGGTTAATATAGTTACAGTAAATCTCGAAAGGTCAGCAAGATGAAAGGATAAGCTAGTCCAAGGGTTGGTTGAAGGTCTGGCCTCACATTCATCCGCCCTTCTAAACCCAGGTCACCCCAAATAATAACACACCACATAAACATGATAGGCTTGCCATAAAACATGGCTTTAGGAAAACTCCCCTTGACTTCCACTTCCAACTAGATTAGTACCCCAGGCCTCTGCAGAGGACTGGGTCCATCAACACTTGGAGCTTTAGCAAAGCATCTAACTCACATATCCGTCAATTCCCGATGATTAAGAAAACAATGTTCTAAAGCTAGAGGTGTAATTAAATCTGTATAAACCAACCCATATAATCATCCCAAACTCAGACCCATTTGAGAGCAGGAGCACCTCCACCATTCTCTAGTGTTCAGAATTCAACCTTCATTCCTGCCATGCTCTTTTCTCAAGGTCCACATTTCAGCTGCCTCCTGGACAACACTGCCTGATGCCTCGCTGCTCTAAACTCAAAAAACGAACTCAATGAGTTTCTTCCTCTCCCTCTAGGCCTGCTATATCTTTATATTCATTCATTCATCATTCCATTTATTTATTTTTAAAATATATTTTTTATTGATTTCTAAGAGGAAGGGAGGGGGAGAGAGTCATAGAAACATCCATGATGAAAGAGAATCATTGATCAGCTGCCGCTGAAACCTGGGCATGTGCCCTTGACCAGAATTGAACCTGGGATCCTTTAGTCTGTAGGCCAACACTCTGAGCCAAACTAGCTAGGGCTAGATCCTTACTTTTATCTTTTCACTCCCCCAAGCCAGAGATTCCTCCCTTTGTCTTGTCTTCTACATGCGATACATGTCAATATCAGTAAGTTCTAACCACCCAGTATCCCATTTCTCTTTTCTCTTTCTGTGCCCACCACCTTTGCCTTTATTACTCTCACCATCTAAATTAGTACGTTAGCACTCAGCAAATGGCAGCTATTGCCATCACACCCATCTCTCTTCTTTCCAATGAGTATCACACACAGTTGTCTACCAGTTATGAATACATGGTTGTAAGCATGTCACTTTCCTGTCAGAAATCTCCTGTGGCTTCCAGATTCCATTGCTTGATATATGCCCCGCATATAACTCACACCTATTGTTACAGTAAAATTTTCAACGTTCATTTCCCTTCCTGTGCCCTTAACACCAGCTAAACTGAATCACTATCTCTGCTGCAAACACTCCACACCTTCTCACCTCCTTTTCCATCACCATTGTGTACAGTCCATTTTCCCAGAGTAACCTCTGTCCCCGCCCCCCAGCTCTGCATTTTCAAATACTACTTATTCTTCAAAACTCAATTACCATGCCACTTTCATAAAGCCAGCTATGAATGCTTTGCTCTGCCCTGCCCCATAATTGGAAGTTATTACTCCAGCCTCTGAGTTCTCATAGCTGTTTATCTAGACCTCTCCTATAATACCAAACATTTCCTTTGTGTATTAGTTTTTTTAATATAACAATAGACATCCTTTGTTAAAATGTTGATGCTCTTTTCATTTAATCATCCTAATATTTCCTAAGGTAGCTACTATTATCCCCATTTTTTTTCAGATTTTTTAAATTAATGTGTACACATCTTTCCATTGCCCATCCCACCCCACTCCCATGCATGCCCTGAACCCCCAGTGTCTTGTGGCCATTGGTTATGCTTATATGCATGCATACAAGTCCGTCAGTTGATATCTTATTTACCCCACCTCTCCCTAACCTTTCCACTGTAACTTGACAGTCTGTTTGATGCTTTACTGCCTCTGTATCTATCTTTTTTGTTCATCAGTTTATAATGTTCTTTATTATCCATAAATGAGTGAGATCATGTGGTATTTTTCTTTCATTGACTGGCTTATTTCACTTAGCATAATGCTCTCCAGTTCCATCCAGGTCACTGCAAATAATAAGAATTCCTTCTTTTTTATGGCAGCATAGAATTCCATTGTGTAGATGTACCACAGTTTTCTGATCCAGTCATCTGCTGACGGGCACCTAGGCTGTTTCCAAATCTTAGCTATTGTAAATTGTGCTGCTATGAACACAGGGGTGCATATATCCTTTCTGATTGTCAAAATGAAATTGGGAGAAGGGAGAAAAAAATAGTAAGAGAAAAAAGAAAGAGAATAAGAAAGAGAAGGGGAACAAAATATATATATATGGGGAGAAAACTCCAATAGAACACCCACTAATCCCAACAAATTTCAGCAACAAGTACCTGGAGATTAATACAAACTACAAACAACAACTAATATCAAGTGAGGCAAGGGAAAACAGAAGCAAAAAACAAACAAAAACAAAGCAAACAAAAAAATAAGCAAAACAGTCTCACAAAAAAGCATAAAAAAGCGACATAATCAACATTCAAGCAAACAACAACAAAAGGACAGAGAGAAAAACAATGTTTTGGATAGTGAATACAGAGAAGAGAGAGGTGTGTATGAACTTGGAGCAGGGGATTGGAAATTAGATATATAAGTAGGGTGAATTTTTAACAGGGGGTAAAAAAGAAAGAATAGGGAAAATCTAAAGTAGAAAAAGGGTAAGAGAAACAGGACAACAAAAGGGGAAAAGTTAGGAGGAGAGTGATGGTATAAAGGTAGAGTTGAGATAGAGGAAAATGATGCTAAAGGAAAAATGAAAATAGAATGTAGAATTCTAATCCCAAAGTAAAATAAAGAGAAAATAAAATGACACTTCTTTTTCCAAAAAGGTAAAATAGTAGTAGTAATAATACTGATTTAAAATAAAAATATAATAATTAAAATGGTAAAATAAAGTGAGGAAAGAAGAAAAAATTAGTTTCTTAAGTAAAAAATGAAAAAATAAAAAATAAATAATAAAAAAATAGAATGTGCGGTAGCGAAGGTCATTCACTTCCTCTATTGTTCTGTTTGGCATGCCTGCTTCCTAGTCAGGACAGTATTGCAGTTATTCCTTTATTTGTGATTACACAAGAGTCAATTTGTGATTCAGTCCCTCGGTGGCAGTGTTTCTGGATTAACCTCTGAGAGTATAGGTCTGCCTGTGCTTAGGTCCTGCTTTCCCTGTGGCACTCAATACTGGTTTGTGGGAGTGGGCTGCTCCAGAGCTGGTTCTCCCTGCTCTGATCCACAGGTTCCATAAAAACAACTTTCCCCTGCAGTTTCCTAGGGTATCCCTAACTGGGTGATCCTATGTATTGGGCTTAGCAATCAGAAGAAAGGATCTGAAGAGAAAAAGTGCATGTACATGAACTCTGGAGCTGCACACAAGTTTGTGTAGTCTCCCTTCTCCACTTTTGTCCAAGCAGCCGGCACACTTTAAAAACTCCCAGGTTGTCCTTCTGCATCAGATCAAAATGAGTTGCTTTTTAGAGATCACCTCTGTTAGCAGCTCTCAGGATCCCCTTCCAAATCCACGGATCATGCCAGCCCCAACAGCCACAGATTTCTCTAGGTGCAGACTTCCCCCAGTCCTCCAGCTCCCACAGTGTGCACGCTTCTCTGTCCTGCCAGGACCAGAGACCTCACCTTATCCCCGAGCAAAACCCAACCTTTCTGTGTGGAGTGAAGAGCTCCTGTGAATCTGAGTGTTTGCACCAAATGGGGACCAGTGGTGTTCGCAGCTGTTCGGTGGGTGCCATAGTTGTAGATTTTCAGGCTTTCGATAACATCTACTTTCCCCTTCAAGATGGCACTGTCTCTGTGTCCGAGCTGGTGGCTCTGGGACAAACCCAGCAGCAGTGGGGGCTGCCTGGTCAGGAGAGCCCCACCTAGCAGTCCCCCACCTTCTTCTGGAGTATAACTGTTCCTTAACTCACCAACCTGCTTTTTATTTAACTTTGCACCCTCTTCCCCCTTTTAAAATAAGATATTAGGTTGGGTAGTGTTAACATAAAAAATATTCAAATCTTTAAATAATTTTTTGTTAGTTTATTTGAGCCAAACTGTCGACAATTGCCAGGAAACAGAAGCTCAGCGCATTGGGACAATGCTACGAAGAATGATATTTTAATGAGTGTCACACACGGTTTTATACATTACAATCAAAGGATACATAAATGGGTTGTATGAAATCCATTGGTGATAGGTTAGGGAGGCAGGAGAAAGAAAAGCGGGAAAACCTCTGGAATTGGATAAATAGCAAAAGGATACACATACTTCTTTTACCACTTAGGTGGGTACAGGGGAATTAATAGTCAACAATTAACATGATAAACAATAGCAATGAAGGAATGTAAGGTGCATTTGATTGTGCCCTGAGAGGCCAGGAAAAAAAGTAAGTTACAAGTTATACTGACATTTCACAGGTATATTATCTTAACTACAAAAGACAATAGGCTGTTAAAATAAAGGTTGACCTTTGTCAAGGAAGATACTGGCCTAGAATATAACTACCCACTATAAACTGCTTTTAATTAAAGTTTTAATTTCAGCTCATCCTTTGTGGTTACTTTAGATCTTTGAGTCTACAAGACTTCCAGGCAGGCCTTCCCTAAGCTTATCAGGTTAGCATATGGGTACTTGCAAGACCGTAAACATACATTTTACTACTGAAGTCTGTGCACAGAAGTAATATATGGAGTATGTAAGTGGCCTAAAAAAGTTGTTCCTAGCAATCTACAGATTAAACGCACTACCCATTAAAATACCAATGACATATTTCACAGACCTACAAAGAATTCTTCATAGATTCATCTGGAACAAAAAAAGACCACGGATAGCTACAACAATTCTGAGAAAGAAGAATAAAGTAGGTGGGATCTCAATACCAGACTTCAAGCTATACTACAAAGCAACTGTTCTCAAAACAGCCTGGTACTGGCACAAGAACAGACATATAGACCAATGGAATAGAGAACCCAGATATCCACCCAAACCACTATGCTCAATTAATATTTGACAAAGGAGGCATGAACATTCAATGGAGCCAAGATAGCCTCTTCAATAAATGGTGTTGGGAAAATTGGACAGATACATGCAAAAAAATGAAACTGGACCACCAACTTATACCAAATACAAAAATAAACTCAAAATGGATACAGGACTTAAACATTAGAAGGGAAACCATAAAAATACTAGAGGAATCCACAGGCAGCAAAATCTCAGATATATGCCAAAAGAACTTCTTCACTGATACTGCTCCAAAGGCAATGGAAGCTAAAGAAAAAATAAACAAATGGGACTACATCAAAATAAAAAGCTTTTGTACAGCAAAAGAAACCATCAACAAAACAACAAGAAAGATCACTGTATGGGAGAACATATTTGCAAATGTTATCACTGATAAAGGTTTAATCTCCAAAATCTACAGCCAACTTATACAAATTAATAAAAGATGAACGATCCAATAAAAAAATGGGCAACGGACCTAAATAGAACCTTTCCAAAAGACGACAGAAGGAAGGCCAAGAGACACATGAAAACATGTTCAAAATCATTAATCATCTGAGAGATGCAAATCAAAACGACAATGCGATACCATCTTACACCGGTCAGAATGGCAATCATCAACAAATCAACAAACGACAAGTGTTGGCGAGGATGTGGAGAAAACGGAACCCTTGTGCACTGTTGGTGGGAATGCAGACTGGTGCAGCCACTGTGGAGAACAGTATGGAGTTTCCTCAAAAAACTAAAAATAGATCTCCCATTTGACCTTGTAATCCCACTCTTAGGAATTTATCCTAAGAAGTTACAAACACCAATCAGAAAGGATTTATGCACCCCTATGTTCATAGCAGCACAATTTACAATAGCTACAATTTGGAAACAGCCTAGGTGCCCGTCAGCAGATGATTGGATCAGAAAACTGTGGTACATCTACACAATGGAATACTATGCTGCCATTAAAAAGAAGGAATTCTTACCATTTGCAGCAACCTGGTTGGAACTGGAGAGCCTTATGCTTAGTGAAATAAGCCAGTCAATGAAGGAGAAGTATCACATGATGGCACTCATTGGTGGATAATAAAGAACATTATAAACTGATGAACAAAAGGATAGATACAGAGACAGTAAAGCTTCAAACAGACTGTGAAATTACAGCAGGAAAATTAAAGTTAGGTGAGGTAGATAAGAGATCAATCAAAGGACTTGTATGCATGCATATAAGCATAACCAATGAACATAGACACTGGGGGGTTGGGGTATGCCTGGGAGGGAGGGGGGGCAATGGGGAGATATGTATAAAAAATTAAAAAAAAAGTTGTTCCTTCCTCTCTTCAACCAAATCCACTATATACTCCAAAGTAATTCTTATATTTGGCAATATGTATTAAGTCTTAGAATAGCCATATATTTTGATCCATTATTTTCCCTTCAAAGAAAGTGTGCTAAGGAAATAACTAGAAATGTGAATAAATGCTTTCTGGAACAAAAAGAAAAATCTGTACTCAATATGGAATCAGTTGAGTGTTTTGCCTTCAATGAGCATCTATAGAGAAAAAAAAAGAAACGTGTTTTTTTTTTTTTGCATAGAGATGAGACAATTCTCATGTGCTATTAAAAAATATGGCACAAATGTATATATGTAGGTGATGCCTAAATAAAAGGATTGCGGGTTGTTTTGATTTTTATTCTAGTGTAAGAAAATATTTAAAATTAAGTGGGTTAAATTTATCCATTCTGATATTTCTCTTTTCACTATTTTCATTTTTTAAAAATATATTTTATTGATTTTTTTACAGAGAGAAAGGGAGAAGGATAGAGTTAGAAACATCGATCAGCCGCCTCCTGCACGACCCCTACTGGGGATATGTCTGCAACCAGGATACATGCCCTTGACTGGAATCGAACCTGGGACCTTTCAGTTCAAAGACTGAGCCAAACCGGTCTCGGCTCCTTTCACTATTTTTTATTAGACTATTTTACAACTTCGTAGAGAAAAAAGTTAACATATAGAAAATGGATAACCCTAGCCGGTTTGGCTCAGTGAATAGAGCAGACTAAAGGGTCCCGGGCTCAATTCCGGTTAAGGGTACTTGCCTGAGTTTGGGGGTTCAGTGCCTAGCAGGGGGTGTGCAGGAAGCAGCCAATCAATAATTCTCTCTCATCATTGATGTTTCTATTTATCCTTCCATCTCCCTTTCTCTCTGAAATCAATAAAAATGTATTCAAAAAATAAATAAAACAAAATAAAAAGAAAATTGATAGTTTCCTGTCCATAGCTATATAAATGATTCCCATTAATACATATACATGAATTTTGTTTGGTAGATAATATAAATCTCCACAAATCAAATCCATTTGAACTGGCTATAACATCTTCCTGGTTACCTCATTAATTAATGAGTTAAAAAAAAATCTTTGATATGTTCTCATTTGCTATTTAAGTGAGTCATAATTTTACCTTTTTTGAAAGTTTTCTTTTAATACTCTATACTTCTTATATTCTAAATTTTCTACAGTAAACATGTCTGGCTAACTTTTTTATTTTATTTTATTTATTTATTTATTTATTTTTTTAGATAGAGAAGAAGGGAGAGGGGGAGAGAAAAGGAAACATTGATAGGAAAGTTGAAAGTAGATCAGCTGTCTTCTGCACACCCCCTGCTGGGGATCGAGCCTGCAACCCAGGCATGTGCCCTGACCTGGAATCAAACCAGCAATCTTTTGGTGCATGGGACAATGCTCAAGCTATTGAGCTACACAGCTGTGTTGCTAATTTTTAAGTAAACTTTCAATTTAAGTACAATATTCATACATACTTAAATTTAAATATAACATGCATACATGTTAAATTAAAAATGCATATTTTAATTTAAGTAAAGCATGCATGCATACATAGGTTTATAGCTCAATGAATTTTCACAGAATCAATATACCTATGTAACCAGTCCTCAGATCATGGAACACATGATTACCAACCTAGAAGTTGTCCCTGTGCTTTCTTCCTAGTTGCTATTACCTCCCCACCAAATAGGTAAACACTACCCTGATTTCTAACATCAAAGATTCATTTTTTTCTGAGTTTTACTGAATTTTCTATCCATGGAGTTTTATGGTGTTTACTCATTTGTGCCTGGCTTCCTTTATTCATTATGATGTTTGTGAGATTCATCCATGTTGTTGCATAAAGTTTTAGTTCATTCATTCTCATTGCGGTGTAGTATTCCATTATGTGAATAAATTATAATTTATCTATTCCACTGTTGAAGAGCAATTAGATTGTTTCTATTGTAAATATTGTGCCTATGAATATTTCTGTACATATATTTTGGTGAAAATATGAATACATTTCTGCTGACTATCATAGATATTAACTTAAACTCTGAAAAACAAGCTCCCATTTTTCTCTACAGAAAATTCTTCTGATTAACACAGTTTTAAAATGTAAATGTATTCAGAAGAATTAATCCTTATTCATGCCTTATCATGAATTCTATAATCTGATAATGATCTAATTAAGAACTAGTTGAGAAGTTTCCACTGTTACTGAAGGATGTGAGGAAATAATCAGGGGAGGGAAAAGGAGTGGGAGATTTGGATCTGATAGAAGACTGTGAGCATTGGGACATTAGGGGAGGGGCCAGAAAGAAGAAGGCAGGAGATGGGAAATGCATTAACTTTTCCACTCAAGGTCTTGGTTATTTGCCTTAGCAGAGAATCACTACAATGATTGTTGACATGGTTTATTTGTTCACAAGAAGGTTGGTCTTTTACAGCAGTTCTTATTTTAGACATTTAAAGCTTAAAATTAGACAACATGGTTGGACTGATAGGTGAGGATTCTAATTCCTCCCCATTGAAGCTAAGCTCCATGATCTAAGCACACCTAGTTCATCCTCTCCAGATCAATTTAGTACCTCCCTTTCAGCACCCTTCTCAGAAGTAGGGAAATAAGGAGGAATTAAAAAGCAGGGAGAATAAAAGGGAATAGAATTCTGATACATACTAGAATACAGAAAAATCTCAAAAATAT
Organism: Lasiurus cinereus; assembly: GCA_011751065.1. NCBI lineage: Eukaryota > Metazoa > Chordata > Mammalia > Chiroptera > Vespertilionidae > Lasiurus > Lasiurus cinereus. Next base: position 10,941,498 of record JAAGEH010000393.1, on the reverse strand, counting down.
TATGTTGAGTTAAATAAATAATCACAATAAAAGAATGTCAACAACAACAAAAAAGCAGAAAATACATCGTCACTATCTCTTTTATCTAACATTATAGACTCTAAGGGACATGTACAAGATCTATCATATTTAATCAAGGGCCAAAAAAGATAGGTCAGACTTGTTGGGGTTACACTTTGGCCTTCTGATAGAGGGCCCTGGTCCAATGAAGAAGATGGTGGGGTAGGGTGGAATGGGTGAGGGTGGTGGTAAGATCTACGATAAGCCCAACTCAGCAGGCTGGTGGGGGAGGGCCTGGGAATAATTGTTAGAATGGCATTAGAGTTGCTGAGCACAGTCTGGAAGGAAATATTAGATACCTAAAAGTTCTGGGTAAAATGGTACAATGGACAGAATATCCTAGAAAAGTTATGGTAAGTTTGGGGATGCAGTTGGGTATTGGATAAGTGTTTTAGCAGCAAGTCCAAGATCTTGGAGGTAATGATCAAAGAGACCCAGGTTGAGGTGTTGTCAGGCATGTTAGTGGAGCTAAGAAAACAGACCTTTGTCTCAAGACAGATTTTCAGAATTTATATCTGACTTGTAGCTGTTTGAGATTTCCCCAAATATGGTTCAGCAGTCCTAATTTCAGATGACAGGGGAGGCAGCGGTCATGCCAGTCTCCGGTGAATGGTCAGGCAGAATGGGATTCACTTGAACATCCCCAATAGGTACTCTTCTCTGCCCTTTGCTTTTCAGCGCCCTGAGGAAGGATTAAAGCTGATCCATGCCAACCCTGTCAGTGGGCTCACTCTAGCTTGGCTAGCAAATTGTTGTTGACAGCCTCCAGGTGTGTGTTTTCTTAGAGATGGATTCCATGCAAGAAAAATGCAATTCTTGTTGCCAAGGCATTAATTTGACTAGTAAACAATGTGCAAAATGCTAAAGGGAAACATGAAGATTTTCCCAGGCTTCCCACTTGGGCTTATCGAGAACTATTGTCTGCTTCCCACACTTAAAGTCCCAACTACTCTGCTGTACACAGCATGTTTTACCTTTTTTTCTTAATAAATATTTTAAAGCTTATTCTTATACTTTAGAACCCCAGCATTATACACCCACAGGAATTCTCTCATTTAATTTGCAGGATAAATAAAGAATAGGATTCCCACTTTAAATCTATAAAAATAAAGGAGCCCAGGAAATTAAATTATCCTTCATCACATAATAAGGTATTAAAACTGGACCCCTTGTAATGAGGTATCTATCCATGCATCCATCCTCCAAAGAGCACATGCAGTCTTGGAGTGTCACTCTCTACCGATTGGAACCATTAACCCTAAAACTTGGTCAGGTGACCCCCTGGCACAGATTTCCACAGGGTTGGGACTCCAGGCAGCATTCAGCTGCATCTTACTCTCTAACTTCTAAAGTTGCTAAAGAATTTGCTTATCCTACATGCCAGAGATAAATGGTTGCTTGCTTGTCCTTTCAGGATTTCGAAATTATTCTTTGGGGACAGCCCAATCCTGATTCTTCAGGTTTGCAGTCAGAAACGTGGATAAGCTATTTTTTTGTAGCGCTTTGGAGGCTGTCAGCTGGTTCAGGTGAAGCTCAACATTTCTTTAAAGCCACAGGTTCCAGAAACTCATTGATGTGGATGATGAATGCAAACTTCGTATCTTTTATGAGAAGTGTATAGCCACAGAAGTTGCTGCTGATGCTCCTGGTGAAGAATGGAAGGGTAATGTGAAGAATGGAAGGGTAATGTGGTTCGAATCAGTGGTGGGAATGACAAACAAGGTTTCCCCATGAAGCAGGGTGTCTTGACCCATGGCCGAATCAGCCTGCTGCTGAGTAAGGGGCACTCCTGTTACAGACCCAGGAGAACTGCAAATCTGTTTGGGGTTGTTGCATTGTGAATGCCAATCTCAGTGTTCTCAACTTAGTCATTGTCGAAAAAGAGGGAGGAAGATATTCCTGGTCTCGCTAATACCACTGTGCCTCATCGCCTGGGGCCCAAAAGAGCCAGCAGAATCCGCAAACTTTTCAGTCTTTCTAAAGGAGATGATGTCCACAAATATGTTGTGAAGAATCCTCAAAGAAGATAAGAAACTAGGACTAAAGCACCCAACACTCAGTGTCTTGTTACTCCACGTGTCCTGCAACACAAATGCAGATGTATTGCTCTGAAGAAACAACGTACTGAGAAAAACAAGGAAGAGGCCACAGAATATGCTAAACTTTTGGCTAAGAGAATGAAGGAGGCCAAAGAAAAACGCAGGAACAGATTGCGAAGAGCTGTAGACTGTCCTCTCTGAGAGCCTCTACCTCTGAGTCCAGTCAAATATGAGATTTTGTAACTAACAACTAAAGGAGAACAAATAATAATAAAAAAAAGAAACGTGGATAATTCATCTGTGAATTCCTTTTCTATGGTCTTCAGTTTCCTGAATCACTTTTAGAATTTATATAATAAAGTAGTAGTGTACTTAATGTTTCTGCTACTAATGTCATTTTCCAAGTATATTTCAAGTTCTGAAAATATTTTTCGTACTGATGAATATAAATTTGAGTTTCTTAAAATTTTTAAAAGAAAAACAATTAGGCTAGTTATTAGTACCATCTGACACAAATTGGAATTTAATGGGTGTGTTTTTTCCTTACAACTTTGAAAAAGCTTTACTTTTTTTTTTTTGGCTGTATCAATTTTATGATTTTAATTGTTTCCTGATTTTTGTATTTTTTTTTCTTTCAGGTTAATTTATTTTGCTTTTTTCCTTTTCTAACTTTTGCTTTAAATGCATAACTACTTCATATTAATTTCTTCCTATTCTAGCAGTTAAAGTGTTTAAGGTGTACTTTTGTTTGCAAGTAAAGTTTTATTTTCCTATACTTTTAGTATTTTTGTTATTGGTACTTTAGAGATATTCTATTTTAGTTTTGATTTCCGTTTGACCCAGAAGGACTTTATTTATTTACTTTAACTTTTCAATTGAATTTATTGGGATGACTTTGATTAATAAAATTATATAGGTTCTATAATATCAATACAATTCTACAATACATTATACAATTCTATAATACATTATCTGTATGTTATATTACGTGTTTACAAGTTAAGTTTCCTTCCATTAACTTTATCCCCCCCTATAACCTCTTCTACCTCCCCCATCACCTCTTTCCCTCTGATTGGGATTGGGTGAGTTTTGTAAGATACAAAACTATGGTATTGTTATATTATTTTTTAAAAAATGAACTGGGGTTCACAACCTGGGAATGCATCCTGTCTGGGAATCGAACTGTGACCTCTTGGTTCATAGGTCGACACTCAACCACTGAGCCATGCTGGTCACTGGTTGGGCTGATATTACAAAGTGCTCTCTATTTGGGGCAGCAGGAAGAAATGAGATGAGTCTAAAAACAGAGTTGAGTCATGAAGTCTTGCTGCATTTGGAAAAGAGAATGAGCCATTGGGTGCCCACAGGCCAGGTCAAGGTGGAATGAGAGCTATGGATATGGTTAAATTTTAAAATATAGTTTTCTATATTACAAAAGGAATACTTCCTCATTATTCAAATAGAAAATACAACTAAAGAGAGATGGGGAGAAAATAAAACATACCTTAGTATTACCACTGATTACTAATATCTGCTTTCCATAGTTTGGGGAATTAATGTTTAAATTAAGGAAGGGAGGAATGAGAATTACCCTTGAAAGTACCTTAAATCACTGTGTTGGAATAAAACTTGCTTCCACAATTGAGCACCTAATGAAGTAGTTGCATTAAAAAGTCATGTTATTTAAATGTAAACAAACAAAAATAAAAGGATTTGTTAATACTAGAATAACACACTGCATGACCAGACTCTTAAAGTATGAAAAACTCGTGGGACTTAAAACGGGTCATATTCACATCTCCTCTTTCAGATATACTTTGGGAAAAGTTCAAGCTAGTTGAAAGGAATGTAAGGCTGAAATCAGTACTCCATTTAAAATGTACTTTCATGCTCTTCGCCTCTCCTCTCCTCTCTCCTCTCCTCTTCTCTCTTCTTTTTTTATTGCCTTCTGCCCTTACCAAGTTTAGGTGTTCCTACTGAAACTAAGGGCAAAATGGTGTAATGCTATTATATTAACATATTTATATCTATCCTTCAATTACTTTTAAAGTTACCAAAATACATACATACTAATGAAGATTTTCAAATGGTACAGAATGTATAAAATAAAAAGGGGAAAAAACATCCCCTTTTCCTATCCTCCTATCTCATTCCTCCTCATTCTTCCACTTGGAGAAATGGAAGCAAGACCCAGAGTTGGGTTGGGGCAGTAGTCAGCAAACTGCGGCTCAAGAGCCTCATACGGCTCTTTGGCCCCTTGAGTGTGGCTCTTCCACAAAATACCACGGCCTGGGCGAGTCTATTTTGAAGAAGTGGCATTAGAAGAAGTTTAAGTTTAAAAAATTTGGCTCTCAATAGAAATTTCAATCGTTGTACTGTTGATATTTGGCTCTGTTGAATAATGAGTTTGCCGATCACTGGGTTGGGAAGTAAAACCAGAAGAAGTTTTTTTTTACACCTTTATAAATTGTGTTCTTTGTGAGTGTGTGTTTTAAAATCATTTTAGTGATATTTGAAGAGCAAGAGGAGATTAAATACATCTACTTAGCCCACTACCTTGAACCAGAAGCCCTTTAAGAGCTTTTAAAACCACATTTACATTCACACATTTACTTTACAAAAACTGAATCATTGAGTACATATTGGTTAGTTACTTGTGTTTGTCCTTAATAACTTTTAGACATCTTATCACATTAATAAATATTTGTCTATACCATTACTTTAAATATAAATGGCACATAATACAGGGTAGGGCAAAAGTAGGTTAACAGTTGTGAATACACGAAACAATTGTATTGGTATTTATTAATTATTGTATTATTATCCATATAAACAATTAGAAATCTACTATTGACCCATCCTGTATATGGATGTATTTGACTAAACTCTTATAGTTGGATATTTAGGTTGCTCTTATTATTTCTGTATGATGAACCTAGCTTGGATGATCTGCGTAGTAGTTCAATCTTTGTATATATGCTTAATTACTTCTAAGCATAGTCCTAAAATTAAAATTGCTCACCAAAAGGTATATGCACTTTTAAGGCCTTTGAGTGTACTGGGCACAGTGTATTGCTGTCTTGCATTTTTAACTCTGCAGTCTAGAAGCTAGCAATGAATTCAGCTTTTTTTCTAGGGTGGGTCACTACTTCAACCTGCTTTCATGTCAAGATCTGCCTCATCTTCCAAAGTAGAAGTTCTCGGCATTAGGTTTGTGGGAGTGGAAACATAATCCTTATTCCAAAATCTGTTGTGAGTCACTATCAGCTTTCCTTTCTCCTCCCTTACTAAGTCCATACACATCCTAGACTTTTTTTTTTTCCTTCCAGAGGTGGAATCAGGCTAAGGTTTCCACTGGAATGGATTGGAAAAAGTTATCTATTCTAGGTCATTCTTGCTGCCAAGTTGGAATTTACCTTAAGATGAGCTCTTATCTTATAAGCTAATTTAATAAATCTTATCCAATTTAACAAAGTAAAACAATCTCCAGTCTTTGAAAACTATTAGCAATAAAAATGGCTGTTGTTTTGTTTGTTTGTTTGTTTTTTGGTTTTGAATTCTAGGAATATTTTATTTAGAAAGACAGATACTATTAAAGCCACAATATTTTAAGTTTTAAAATGGTAATTAGATGCAAGATAGTCCTGAATAATAACAGTATTTATACATTGAATATAAAATAAATACAAAATAACTGAAAAATTAGATATCCAGTGGTTCACTTTGCATTTCCACTGTTCATCTTCTGTTTCATTTTTCTTTCTTGCTTTTAAATCAACTTTTGGCTCTATTTTTACCCACTGTATTTCTATAGGATTTTCCTCAGCTGGTGTAACAAAAACATCTGCAGTGGGATCATGTAGAAGAATAGTCTTTGGTCCTTTCTTTCTCAGTTTTTGTGCCTCTTTAACTTGTTGTTTCTCCTTGTATTTTGCAGCTATGATGGATCCTATGACACACCAATGCATGTTTGGTGACTGGTCATAAGGATTTTCATATAAAGTTGGTCCTCCAAAACTTCCCTGGAAAATCTTTATGAGATTTAAGACAGAATGAGGTCCTATTTCTACAAGAGCAGCATCTTCTTTTATGATCTGAAAGTTCTGAAACCATATCCTATTATCCAAATAGTGAAAGGAAACACGTGGTCCACAAATAATTGGCTTTGGGATGGTAGCATGGTGTACTAAAGATCTGAATTAAGAGTTCTTTTAACAAAGCATAATGTAGTATTTCATCAAAAGCAGTAGCAAAAGACAAAAGGGGCCAAGAATTTTCAAATAGTTTCCAGTCATCTTAGTTCAGCGAGGGAATGAATATTTTGAACTAGGAATTAAGTAGATGGTCCACAAGGTGAATTTGAAAGCCACATACAGAGATCTTGTTTCTTCTTAGCTTCAAATTAGATACATTGCAGTTTTTCATTCCACAAACCTCATTAATCACAAATAACTTATCTTTAAGATCCATTTTAGTATCTGCTTTAGAATGAGGCATCAACATTCTTTTGAAAAAAATATGTATTTTATTGAATTTTTACAGTGGAAGGGAGAGATATAGAGAGTTGGAAACATCAATGAGGAGAGAGAAACATGGATTAGCTGCCTCCTGCACGCCCCCTACTGGGGATGTGCCCACAACCAATATATGCCCTTGACCTTAATCAAACCTGTGACTTTTCGGTCTGCAGGCTGATGCTCTATCCACTTAGCCAAGCCGGCTAGGGCTCAGCAACATTCTTAAGTCTTGCATTAAATGTCTTGTTCTGAAATCTATTCTTCTGGAAGAAAAGATGAGAATCCATTCCTTATTTTTCCACTTGCCCTTGCAAATGGGGCCTGGGATGCGATTTCTGTCTTTTTCCTTGGCCTCCTCTCCTTGGGGCGCTGCTTAACTAAAGGCCTGGTATCTTTTTCGTTCTTTCTCCTCTTCACCTTCTCTCCCTTCCAGTAGGTGCTATGCCCAGGGGTCTCATGCTACTGAAATTACTCTTAATCTGAGGAGAAAGCAATAAGATGAACTGTTAACTCTCTGGGGTTAGGGATTTTATGTTGCTTTTTAGGAAACTCGGATACTCTGCTTTCCACTGGGATCTTTAACTGTTTGCCCAAGCTCCTGTACTGGACCGATATGATGGAATGGAGAAAATGATTCTGATGATCCTTCCTCTACAACTAAACTCATCACAGAAGTCTAGGATGAAATGGCCCAGTGCCACTCGGTTTGACAGTAGGTCATCTTACATTCAGCAAATGAGGGATGCATTTTCAGGAGATTTCAGATTAACAAGGGTGATTAGAATTTAGAAAAACAATGCTATAAAGTCTTAAATGATTCCTGCCAAAGAGCTTTGTTTTCCCTGAAGTGACTAGAAGCACTACTTTGCTCAAGTCCAGAACTGGCATCAGGAAGAACCCTGTACTTCCGTCTGAGAGAGTTAAAAATAGAGAAAATGCTAAAGTGGCCAGGTTTATAAGTTAAAGTTCTTAAGAAATGCAAAGACTGTATCATGGTTACATGGTAATCAAGGAATGTCACCAGATTGAGTTCCAAGAGTATTTTGGGGGGACATATGTTCATATTTTTCTATAGAAATCTTATATGCAGTGGTTAGGTGCCAAGTTCATCCCTAAAATCTATTAAAACTATACTGACTCTGAATTGGCACTTTCAATTCCCACAAGATTTCATTCCCATCTTAATTCCTATGGAAGCCATGAGCATACTGAAGAACTAGGGAATTTAGATTGGAGATTCATTGAATTCTCAGGGGGACTGTGAATATAGTTAGGCCCTTTAGGGGTCAGTAGCTCTCAAATGAGCAGAAAAGGAAACTTTTGTTCTTTTAGGAGATGATCCAGAATAAAGGGCCATCAAAAACAATAGCTGTTCATATATCTGAGTCCAAAGTGTCAAATCAATGGGTTAGTGACTTACTTTTCTTTCCAAATAAGTTAAATTCCTTGTGTTTCCTATGAAAGGGACTCTTGTACTTCATTTGTTCCTTAACTCATTCAGTGTCAGAACTTGTGTGGGACATATAGCTGGTGCCTTTCTATTTGCTTCATGAATCAAATAGAGATTAACTAAGATGACTGACATGACTTGCTGTGATAGATCTCTCTTTTTTATGTGCCTCAAGCATGAAACAGCCTGCCACAACACAGGCATCAGCTAGGATGAACTAAGGGTTGTGTGCCTGCTTTGCCCCTGATGGATATAAGAGTGACACCACCAATCTGGTGTCTCCTTGCCCATTGCCAGGAGGTGATGTGATGGGTCTTTGCAAAGATAAATTTTAGAAGCAAGTGGAAATGATATAGAGAGGTTTGTTTAATATCTGAGCGGGAGGGCAAGGGCAGACCAATAGATTATTTATGGGCATTCACACAAAAGAGCAAAGAAAATCAATCCACAGCAAAAGCATCACCATTAACAAGATACAAGGGAATGGAACATATTATCTAACCTCAAAGTACTCACCTATAAAACACAGATAACTGTAGAACTATAATCTAGATTATGATGAGGATTAAAGAAGAAAATGCCTAGAGAGTGATTAGAAGAGTACTTGACAAATAGGACCCAGAAGAACCTAGGGGCAATGGCCATCAGATACATCTCTGCAGATGGTCAGACCTCTAGGGGACCCAGAAACAACAAGAAGGCTCTTAGACGTAAAGAAGCCATGGGACTCCCATACAGCATGTATCAGTCTTGGCATATCATTGTGAATTTGTTAAGGATCAGCTAAGAAACCCACCCCATTGTAAAAGCCTTGGAACTGTGTACAATCCTGAAACTAATATGGCTTGGAAATGACCATTTCAGTATGACCTGAAATAAGAAGTGTTACTTTTCCTAACAGCCTGGACACATGGCAGCATGAAACAGAACTGAATAAAAAACCCACTTCAGTAATTACTTATTAGGGAACCAAAGGACATATCTAAATGTCAAAGGAAAGAGTAGAGATTCAGGTACAAGATGCGTGAGAAGAATTTTGCTCTAGATACATATTGTTCCACTGTCCATTCTGTGATTTCTGGAAGAGAACTCTATTGGGGGGAAGCTAGGGAACTTGTTTCCAAATCTCCTTTACACAAGACCTGACATAGGATTGAGACATCAATTATTTCACATGAAAAATAAATTGTAGGAGGTGACTGTGCCTATAAGTGGGAAGAGGTAGAGTGAGGGAGCTTGTTTAACTCACTTAGAAGAACCCACTTTTTCTCAAGCTTTGTAGAACAATGCCCTATATTTGATCATATATATATTTTTTAGATTAGGTTGTAAAATTAAATTTCTTTAGGAGTATTCTACCATTCACATTATCCACCAAGTCTAACCCTGGTTAGAATTTCATTATTTGGAAGCAGATCAATTCTCCCTGTTATTTCTAGAAAAGAACACAGTGCTCTTGTAACAATGATATTCCAAGAGGCAGGGTAAGAAATAAAGAGTCAAAGCAACTGCCTGAGGTGGACTGTTGCTATTAGGGAAGTGTGGAATGTGGAAAATGGTTATCAGAGACCATCACATTTAAAAAGGGGTTCAGAAAAATTCAGTTTGGGGCTGTTTTATAATGAAAAAACTCAACTAAGTTAACTGTTAGATGTGGCTCTTGGTACTCAGCATTCATTCTTACCACCTTTTATAGATTCCTATCCTTACTCCACAGTATTACAGAAGATGAAAAGCTTAAAGTTGTATTTCCTCTTTTTCACCAGACACAAAAATCAATACTAGACAAATTATAAAGCCAAATGTGAACAGTAAAACAATAAAGCTTTTACAAGAAACATAGGAGAATATGTTTATGACCTCGGAGTCAGCAAAGATTTCTTAAACTGAACATACACAAAATAAACAAACCAGAAAGGAAAACCTCAAATGAACTGAACTATGTAAAAATTTTGAACATTGTCATCAAAAGGCACTGTTAAACAAGTGAAAAAAATAGACATAGAATGGCAAAAGGTATTATCAATACACTATGGCCTGGTTCACAGACTTATACATTGAAAGGAAATTAATTAAAAAGTAGCCAGACATGCCCTGAAGCTAACCTCCCTCAGTCCTTCCCCAGCCTGCTATACCTGGGACAGCACCATGGCTCTAAGGGCGTGCAGTCACTGTAGCTTGGCAATAAACCAGATTTGAGGCCAACAGTGCCCCAGCAAAAACATAACCCATTGTCGAATGTGAAACAGTGTGGCCCTGAGAGGAATTGGGTTCCCACCTCTCTGGTTCTGGGATGCATCACACAAGAACCACTGCTGCCAAGTCACCGCGATTTGGCAGCTCCTGTGTTGAGCATCTGCCCCCAGTGGTCCATGTGCATCATACCTACTAGCCAGTTGGACAGTCAGACAATCGGACGGTCGCTTAGCCTCTTATATACACTGATATACCCAACAAAGGCTCATCCTATATAATAAAAGGCTAATATGCAAATAGACTGAATAGTGGAACAACCAAACAACTGAACAACTGGTTGCTATGATGTGTGTTGATCACCAGGGGTGCGCACAGAACATGGTGGGTGTTGGCTGCAGCAGGATGGTGGAGCAGGTGAGCAGGGGTGCCAGACCAAATAGGGTGCCAGTTGCTGTCATCAGGGTGAGCCTCTGCTGGTTGCTGAAAATTCTTTGCTCCTGCATGCTGCAATCCTGCCCGGCACTCGAACCTGATATCAATGCTTGGCACCAGCCCCAATCACTCAGCACTGCTCCTGAAGGGCGATTGGGGCAGCAGCCATTGCTTGCATCACTGACAGTGCCAAATCTGCTCACACCCACTGCTGGCACCAGCCCCAATCACTCTGTGCTATCAGTGGGTGCGAGCAGGGTTGGCATCATCAGTGTGGGAATGGTGGAGGTGGGAGCAGGGCTGCCGGCAGACAGGAGACTCGGGACTACAGTGGGAGGGGCCAGGCAGGGACGCAGAGGATGGGCTGAGATCTACCCCTGTGCCCATTGTAGCCTTGTGGCCCACAGTAGCTTTCAAGGTGCACGAATTCATGCACTAGGCCCCTACTTTATTAAAAAAAACTACAAAGAATAAGAAAAAGTCAGATTAGACAATAGAAAATTGGGAGAAATGCTTGAATAGGCATTTCATGGCTCAAATATTAGAGATGGAAAACCCAAAATTTTGGTAAGGACGTGACATCTCCACTACTTTGGAAAACTAGCAGTATCTGCTTGAGCTAAAACATATGCAACCCTGATAACCCAGAAATTCCACTCTTATATATCCAATGGAAATGCAAACATATGTTCAACAATGTTCATTAGCAATGCTATTTGTAATAACCCCAAACCAGAAAGAACCCAAACATCCATCTGCATTAGGATATAAAAACTGTGTTACTCATCCCATAGAATTCTATACACTATCACTATATACAATGTAGATAATTCTCATACATGTAATGTTGAGTGAGAAAAGCAAGTCACAAAAAAGTATATACTGTATTCCACTTGGTATAAGGCTTGAAAATAGGCAAATTTGCTTATTGTATTAGAAGGCAAGATTGCAGTTATTGTCAGGGAGGAGAATGTCTATAAGAGAGCATGAGGGGAGCTTCTGGTGTGACAGTCATTTCTAACTCCCAGTCTGGGTGCTGGTTACATGGGTGTGTTTACTTTATGAAAATTCATCAAGCTGTCTGATTATGATTTGTGCATTTTTGTGTGTGTGTTATACTTTAATAAAAATTCACTCAGTTAAAAAAACCCACACAACTATAATTCTTAGACTTCCATGCTAATAGGATTCTGTATGGATTTTGCCAAACAGATACAATAATGTGAAATTTGAAAGGAAAATTTGTCAGTTTTCCCTGTTATTTGTGATGTGCATGCTATCCTATATAATAAAGAGTTAATATGCAAATTTACTCTCATGCCCTCACAAGATGGCTGCCTACGAGCAGGCCAGCAGGGGGTTAGTGAGGGATGACCAAACAACTGAACAAGCAGGCTATGTGGGGCAATCAGGCCATGAGAGGTAACCAGGCCAGCAGGGGAGGCAGTTGAGGGTGACCAGGCTGGCAGCAGGGAGGGCAGTACGAGGTGATTAGGCCTGTGGGGGGCATTAGGGGCAACCAGTCCAGTGGGGGGGGGGCGTTGGGGGCAACTAGGCTGGCAGGGGGGAAGTTAGGGGTAATCAGGCAGGCAGAAGGGGCATTAGGGGGAGACCAGGCCAGCAGCAGTGGGGGGGCAGTTAAGGGTGAAAAGGCAGGCAGGTGAGTGGTCCAGAATTGTGAGAGAGATGTCCGACTGCCCCAGGATCGGGCCTAAACCGGCAGTCGGACATCCCCCAAGGGGTCCAGGATTGAAGAGGGTCCTGGACTGAGGGGACTTCTCCCCACCCCCTGTGCATGAATTTCATACATTGGGCCTCCAGTATTAGATATTATTTTCATTGGCAAGACTTTCTGTGCCTCTCTATTGCCACCAACCTCATTGGTGAGAAGTAGCTGTGATGTTGGCAGTAGTTTCCACAGCTTCTTGACTTTTAGACTGTTGCTATATGGTCTGACCTGGGAGTCTAAGGACAGTCCTCTAACTTCTATCCTTTTAGTCCCCCTAATGGCTTTGTAAGCATATAATTCTTGTATTCAATATCTAGGATGGTGTCATCACTGAGCCCCCATTGATATATCAACTAATATCACAGTTGATAGGTAATGCAGTAAGGTTATGGTTGGTTTTTAAGAGTCTTATAAAAATGCCACTGGCAATCCCAGCACATAGAGTCATCATTATCACAAGAAAGTTCTACCTTAGAGCTAACCTAAATTTATTCTGATGCACTATAAAGCCATTTACTTCATAGGATATGCTAATTTCTGCTGCCATTGACAAATGGCTCTTGCCCTGGCTGATGTGGCTTGATTGATTGTCATCCTGTGCACCAAGAAGCTGATGGTTCAATTCCTGGTCAGGGCACATGCCCAGGTTGCATGCTCAATCCCCAGTATGGGGCATACAGTATGGGGCAATGTTATGCTTTCACATCAATGTTTCTCTTTCTCTCAAAAATCAATAAATTAAAAATAAAAATAAATTAAAATGACTCTTAAGCCATCCTTTGTATTCTCTTCACAAGCTAAATAATTCCAGTTCCTTGAATTTTTCTTTATATATTCTGCAGCTTTTCCCAGTTTTGTTATTTGAGTGAAGTACAGGGTACAGCAAAAATAAGTTAACAGTTGTTCATATAAAAATAATACAATAATTAATAAATATAATACAAGAATAAAACTGTTTCACATACTCACGATTGTAAATCTACTTTTGCCCCACCCTGTATTCATAAAAGGACTGCCTATTCTGGTAGGATTAACTGTTCCTTTCCTTTGGGTATACTCCCAGGTTTACATTTGCTTATCTAACCAAAGCCCAACTGTGCTGACTCAAGTTTAACTTATGTCCCAAGCCCAGTATCACGCTATTATTAGCCAAAACTTCCCATGGATTGAGGTAGATTTATAGAAGGCTAAAAAATAAAACTTGTCAGCCATAAGCAAGAGTTTTTACCTGGCTTTCTAATAAAGAACAATATTTAATATAACAGTATATAACCGAAACTGGTTTGGCTCATTGGATAGAGTGTTGGCCTGCAGACTGAAGGGTCCCAGGTTCGATTCCGGTCAAGGGCATGTACCTTGGTTGCAGACACATCCCAAGAAGGGAGTGTGCAGGAGGCAGCTGATCGATGTTTCTCTCTCATTGATGTTTCTGACTCTATATTCCTCTCCCTCCCTCTTGTAAAAAGTAAAAAAAACAATAAAATATATTTTTAAAAATTAGTTAATAGTTGAAGAGGGATTACTGAATTGTGAAATTGTACAGTTAGAAGGGACCTTAGAAAGATCTAAATGTACCAGGAAATGGAAGCTCAGATATTTATACAGGCTTCTCGTCAGTGCTTATTCTGAATCCTCTTGCTACTCAAGGTGTGGTCCTCAGACCAGCAGTATCAGCAGCACCTGGGAGTTCGTAAGACATGCAGAATCTCAAGGCTTTTCAGAACCACCAAATCAGAACCTGCATTTTGACCACATATCCAGATGATTTGTATGCATGTAAAAATTTGAGAAGATATAGGCAAAAATACCCCAGGTTCTTATTCTACTATGTAAAATATTGTCTAAATTACATTACATAGAATAACTGATCTCCTTTGGGCAAGACCTATGTTATTACAGGTCCTGGTCTATTAGAATGTTTGAATAGTTGGATTAAAGATGAAAGAAAAACTCTATTGATCTCTGAAAAAAAAGAGGGCTTTTATTTGAGCTGTGCTAGATTTTAATATACCCACTCAGATTTTAATCTGCTAGAAAAATTAATAGCCTATTTGGTGGTAGCATGTCCTGTAAAAATAAGTGCAATAAAGTGAAAGTATTTAAATAGATATTTAAACTATGCAGTCACCAGTGATTCAGTTTTCAATTACACTAAGGTAATTACCTTAGAATCCACCTCATTCACCACTCTGTGAGAAAATGCTGTATTTGCCGATGCTTTCAGGCAATGACTGATCTCCACTCCTTGCTGGCCACGACCTGAATTCATTTACTTTCAACAGTTTAGGGTTTATGCTAAGAATATGGAAACACCCTCTGAGATCCTTCTCACAAAGGAAGTTGCATTACTATTAAGGGTGCATGTGAGGCCGCAGGCCCAGTCTCTCAGATTGGAGAGGACTCACATGTAATGGAGATTTGTCCCATCAAAGAAGGGTGAGACTGGATGGAGTGCTCCTCAGCTTTTATTACATAAAAGTTCTCATACAGAGGATGGCTTCTGGGGTGCTGGGAATGTTCTGTTTCTTAATCTAGGTGCTGGTTACATGGGTGTGTTCAGTTTATGAAAATTCACTGAGCTGTTCACTTATGACCAACACACTTCTATATGTATGTTATACAACCACAACAAAATTAAAAAGTGAAGAATGTTAGGGTTGCATAAGAGCTGATTTCTGTCCTCTTTTTCTTCTACTCAGATACAGGTGGTCTGTGTCCTTTAATTTGAGACACTGCCCAGAGCAACCCAGGGCACTACAATCAGGGAAAATTGATGATCAAGCTTCATTAACCCACCATATTCATAGAGGTGGACAAGTACAACCAAACAAGTAATAGTGCCTAATGCAGGGTGCATTGTGTTCTGGATGCTATACAAATACATTCTGTTGGTTATAACATCATTGGGAGGACAATATATCTATATTTTTTAATTTTTTATTTTTTAATTACAGTTGACATTCCACATTTTATTAATTTCAGGTATACAGCACAGTAGTTAGACATTTATATAACTTAGAAAGTGATCCCCCTTGGGAGGACAATATTACCTCCATTTTATAGATGAGGCAAATGGCATCCATAGAGGAGGCCGAACTGAGAGTCCATGTTAGGTCTTTCAGGACCAAAGTCTATCTTATTTTTGTTTTGTTTTGTTTTTGTAAATCCTTATCCAAAGATATTTTCCCATTGATTTTTAGAGAGAGTAGAGGGGGAAAGACAGACACAGAGAGAAACGTCGATGTGAGAGAGACACATTGATTGGTTGTCTCCTGCACATGGATCCAGCCTGCAACCAAGGTATGTGCCCTTGACTGAAATCCAACCAGGGACCCTTCAGTCCAAGGGCCAATGCTCTCTCTAGCCACTGAACCAAACCAGCTAGGGCAAGTCTATTATTTTTACCAGTACCAGTGCTGACAAAACAAGTTACAAGAACAGCCTAAGGGAGTGAGAGAGGACAGAGAAAGAACACAAGACTTTTTGCCAAGGTTAGTAGTCATTAAGTGCATAGTGCAAATAGGCACCCCCTGTCTTTTTAGCCTCTTCGGTAAGTAGATAGCGTTTTCTCAGAGGCAATGCCCTAAGGCTAAACCTATAGGACCTCCAAGCACCTGGAGAGAGTTCTGGACCATGTTCCAAACTTAGCTGAACCTCCCTATCATCTTGGGACAATTTGAAACATACAGATCCACTGGCTCCACCCTTGAGGTCCAGATTCAATACATTCGGGGTGAGGCCTGAGAAGCTCTTTAGAAATCACTCCAGGTAATTCTAATAATTAGATGGATTTGGGAACCACTACTATAGACACCCTGACCACATGAAAGAGTCAGAGCTGGATTTAGTGTTGGTCACAGTTCATCACAAGCCAACAAGTTTAAAGCAAAGGGCCCATTATGGCATGTCCGTGAACTGAATAAATGTAACCAGATGTCAGGAGAAGAACTAGAGCAGAATAAAAGGAACTCTGCTATCATGAGATGGAAACCTGTGATTAGTTGAGGCCTGAAAATAAAAGGCCTGCACCTGTTGTGTCCTAGGGATTATACTTAACTCAAGTTCCTCCCTCTAGCCTGTTCATAAGGAGAACTCTAAAAGGTTATTTTAAAAGTATTATTAAAAAAACACAAACAGTAAAGTAATTTAATATCTCAGATGTCTATCTGAGATCCTTGATCTAGTTTAGATGTTTGAAAATTTTGAACAGAGAGAAAATGGATTTTGTAAAATTTAAGTATTGCAAAGGTATCAAGATTCAAGGGCACCCTCCCCTAGTCCCACCAACCTGAACTGGTTCATTCTAGATTTAAATGATGAACTTGAATAACTCAAACTTTCATTTGACCCCGTTGTTCAATGGTGAAAGTACAGAGGTGATTATGTACAGTCAATAATGTCCCTATCTCACCTGTCAACTAGAACAAATAACTAAAACTGATAAGTTGATAAAGTACTTTGTTTTTATTGAAGAGTTAATGACTTACTCTAAAGTAGACTTTAATTACTGGATCTTGCTAACAATTGACATATGAATTAATTACCTTAAATCACTGCCACGTTTAATTCTCATACAAGTTTAAAGGAGAACTACATAGCACTCAAACCTAGGAAAAATATTAATGATATAATTGATATAACACAGTTAAATCTATTATCCATCAGTATAAATGGGGACAAAATACAAGCAGTGAAATAAGCCTAGAAGTCCAGCTAACCAAGTTTACGAAAACCATCTCAACACAAGGAAACAACCCTTGTGCCTCATTTGTGAGATCAGAATCCCATATCTTAGTTCTTTCTACATGTGGAAGTGGGTAATGAGATCTTTTAGCCAGGAAATACATTCTGGGCCCAAACACTAGAGATCTCCATGAACTTTATAGTATAGAGTTAATATTATTATTCTGGATAAAAATGAGGACAAAAAGAGGAAATTAGAATGGATTACTGAGGGATTAAAGAGATCCTTTGTGTCCCCAAATTTAGATTTCTGTTACCTCTATTGTGAAATATCCCCAATGGGAAAGAATGCTTTCAGCTGCAAGTAGAATTTTTCTAAATGGCTCTATGGGAACAAAACAATTGTAAAAGCAGCTTTTTTCCCAGAGTTTCTGATTTAGAAGTTACCTATTATTCAACCTATTATTAGAAAAGAAAGTATAGATATCAAAAAAGAGGTATTTTAAAAACTCATATATTTTCCCACTTATGGTCAATTAATTTTTGACAAGGGTTCTAAGATATTCAAAGGGAAAAAAACAGTCTTTTCAACTAATGGTTAGCGACAAATGGTTTATCACATACTAAAGGATAAAGTTGAAACTCTACCTCACACCAAATACTATAAAAGTTAATACAAAATGGGACAAAGACCTAAATATAGGAGCTAAAATTAAAAAGGTTAGAAGAAAAGATAGGCATAAACTTTTGTGTCCTTAGTTGGTCAATAGTTGCTTTGATGTGACACCAAAAGCACAAGCAACAAAAGAAAACAGAAATAAATTTCACTTCATCAAAATTAAAACTTTTGTGCTCCAAAGGACACCAGCAAGGAATCTATAGAATGATATTTTGGGTTGGATACTTATTATTATTATTATTATTATTATTATTATTATTATTATTTGAGAGCTGTCCTATGCCCCTATTCCTTAGCAAAATCCCTGGTCACCTCCAGTTGTGATAACCAAAAATATTTCTAGATAGTGCCAAATATCTCCTGGGGATGAGGGTGGGGCAAAATGCCCCTGCCTGTTGAGAACCAATGATTTATTTTATTTATTTATTTTTATAAATTTTTTTTATTAATGTATTACATGTGTACATATCTTCCCAGTGCCTCCCCACCCCACTCCTATGCATGTCCTAACCCCCCAGTGTCTTGCGTCCGTTGGAGAACCAATGATTTAGTCTAGCATTTCCCTAAGAGTGTTCCTTAGATTGTTCCTTTTGCATATTGCTGCAATAAAAGGTGTTTCACAGTTTTGGAAGTCAGTAAACTAAATGAGTTCTCTTCCCCCTCCCCACCCCCATATCTTACATCAGTGTTGGTACTTGAACAGAAAAGTGAAGTAACCTGCCTAGTGTCACTTTAGCAACAACTTAATCATAGCTCTGAGTCCAGAACTTTGGTCTTTCGACTCTTTTAGAAACCAAACTTTCTACCTCAGAACTGGATCTCCATCAAATTAGGCTTTGAGATTTATTGGCAGATTATGAATTGCTATTAGAAGAGTCCTAGCATAGACCTTCTTAAGAGGTTACCTCTCATTCTGAGATGCAAGATGCAAAAGAGAGCATCAGGTGCAAATGGAATGATAACAGTAGGCCATGTCAGGCAATCTAGAGGCTATCCACTTTCTCTTTTCTGTAGCTTAATGACTAAACATTTTCAGCTTTACCTGATTCTGCTCCTTAATTAAGATCTGATAATGAAGGAGGGAAGATATAATGCATGAGTTTGCAGGACAGGTCTCAAATCTAGCATTAATCAGATTTAATGTATCAGTAAGCATCTGGAATGCATGAAAAAGATGTGATAACATCTTCAACTTCAAAAAGGATGTACCGAAGATATGTCCCAATGTTTATTTGATGCAGTTTATACTCAAGGCCAAGCTGAGTACTTTGAATGTCATAGTAGAATAAAATGTTCACAGATTCTTTTAGAAAATTCACCTTAAATATGGACATTAGTAAAACAGGGAAACACACTCTGTCAAACGACGTTAAAAATTGAAGAAACGGTTTAAGGTACCAAAACTTTTAAAAAATCCAAACCGGATTTTTGTTTTCAAAAGGAAGAGAGAGGGAGAGATAGGAACATCAATGATGAAAGGGAATCATTGATCAGCTGCCTCCTGCATGCCCCTCACTGGAGATGGAGCATGCAACTTGGGCATGTGCCCTACCAGGAACTGAACTGCGATCCTGGTTTATAGGTCGATACTCAACCACTGAACCTTGCAGGCTGAGCCCAAATCAGATTTTTTTCTTTCTGTTTTCTAATATATTTTTATTGATTTCAGAGAAGAAGGGAGAGGGAGAGATAGAAATATCAATTATGAGAGAGAATCATTGATTGGCTGCCACCTATATGCCCCACAGTGGGGATTGAGGCCACAACTTGGGCATGTGCCCTTGACCAAAATCAAACCTAGGACCTTTCAGTCCATAGGCCAACACTCTACCCACCGAACCAAACTGACTAGGGCCCAAACCAGATTTTTAATGGACTTTCATTTTTTTAACATTTTGTAATGCAATTTAGACCTAACTATATGTCAAATAAACTTACAATAATAATTTTTAAATATATTTTATTGATTTTTTACAGAGAGGAAAGGAGAGGGATAGAGAGTCAGAAACATCGATGAGAGAGAGACATCGATCAGCCATCTCCTGCACACACCCCACTAGGGATGTGCCCACGACCAAGATACATACCCTTAACCAGAATCGAACCTGGGACCTTTCAGTCCACAGGCCGACGCTCTATCCACTGAGCCAAACTGGTTTCGGCCAGTAATAATTTTTGAAAACCTTCCTTCAAAACTGCAGGAGCCAGGAGTGCCTCTAACTTTTGTGGGACCAAAGGCAAGAGAACAAAAGAGGCCTACATTTTACATGTGTAACTATATAAAAAGTTATAAATAAAATATGTTCTATTCTCCTATTTTGATCATCCTAGCTTCCTAATGACCTGAAGGCCAAGTCTAAATGTGTAATTCTTGGATTCCTTGGAGTTCTGCACCAGGACGTGGAGGCATGGGGGAAGCTGAACCCCAGGCTGAAGCTTCCCCCTTCTCTTCCCATCCCTGACTCTGTCTGAGAAGGGCCTCTCGTGCGTGAGTGTGGATGCCCCAGCCCACACATTCATATCTGTGCACATTTTCAAGGCTCCCCTAGGCCATCTTCTGGCCAAGGAGTACATGTATTAGTAGCATAGTCTGCCATTAGGAGGATGGGACTGGGAAGAAGTTTAGGGAGTTCTTGGAAGTGGGCTTGAGGCATTTGGGCAAGGGATTCTGAGGTGGTCCAAGGTACCCAGAGTATGGGCTACAAGGGATTGATGTAGATTCTAAGTGGGCACATCCCATTGACCCCAGTCTCCTCACTCTGTGGTGAGGTAGGGGGCACAGCCAGAAAGGGCCAGAGTAGAGCCCTCTAAAAGCCTAAAGGTGGCATCAGCAGGGACCCTACATTCTGGAATGTGATAGTCTAAGATGTGCAATCCTGATGCATACCTCAGGCCTGCTTCAGCAGAAGAAGGGAGGGTAGACCAAACCTGTCCAGACAGGGAAGATGGATCATGCTTCGCTCACCCTGAAGGGTTCACAGAAGCTTATCAGTGCTTAGCCAAGCAGAACAGCCCAACCTGGTAGAGTATGCCCAGATTTAAATTCCAGTTTTGTTAATGATTTATAGGGGCATTCGCCTTTTTGCTTTATGGAGAAAATGTCTGGAAGACTCTAGTATTTGTCCTCATTATAACTCTGCTCACCACTGTTCTCATAGTGCCAAAGACCCATCAGCCCTCACATGCCATCTTCTTAGTGATTTAGCCTGTTACTAGTACTGACAATTTCATCAATAATCCTGATAGGTTCCCTCATTTCCTTGGTCCTTCATCCATTCCTGTTTTCCTAACCCTCAGCCCCAAATGAAATTCACCACGTAGTACTTTCTGTTTCTGCTCCAAAGCAGAAGAAATTGCTGGAGAAGATAAGAATTCTGATCCAAGCCAATGTCAGCTGACTGGTTCCTGCTGAGTCCTCACTACTAATAGGCAATTCTCTGATTTTTCAATCAAAGTAGATGCTTTCCTCTACCTTCCCTGCTGCTTCTTTTCTAAATCTTCCCTATTTCTCTCAAGCCTCTATCTCACTTCCTGCATATGGCTTTGCCACCGTGCTTAATAGAATAAATCAGAATTCTACAATGTGAATGCCCTCTTTCTGCTTCTTCTCTACTAAGAAAAACTAAAATAAGATATTCTCTCCCGTCCTTCCCTCTCATTTCAGAGGAAGAAGAGAATCCTCTCCTTTCCAGGGTTTGTTTTCCCCTGGGTCCTGGTGTCTGAGGCTTCCTATGCCCTACAAACACTGCATCATGCATAGTCCCTTCTCTGTTCTACATCTTCTATTTCCTAGTATGCTAGTTTTCTTACTTACTCTTCACTACATCAGAATATCCAATTTCTTGACCCATCTTCTATTCCCTGTCCCCCGTAACCTATCAGCACCAACCTGGCTCACATTGATCACTATTGAGCCTAGATGTAATTATCCATCACTTTGAACCTATTTTTATAGCATCACCAATCCCTTGCCCCTTGGTTCTCCTGCCCCATCTTCCCAGCAAATCCCAAGTCTTGGATCAATCCACACCCATTTTATAAGCTCTTACCATTCAAAAACCTAAGTTATTAAGGAAAATCACATGATTATGTAGAAAATATCAATTTTGGCTTCTAACCTCAGTTAAACTCTCAAGAAGTAATAATCTTTATACGTGTCCTTCCTTGCTTAATAACATCTCCTACTTTCCTTGGTGGTAATTCTAACCCTATAGCTCTCTCTCTCTCTCTCCCTCCTCCCCCCCTCCCTATCTCCCCCCCTTCTCTCTATGTGTGTGGGTGCGTGCGTGTGTGTGTATACATATAAAAATGAAAGGGTAGTATGCAAATTAACCATCACTCTGACACAAAGATGGTGGCGCCCATAGTGCTCTGGCTGTGGAGAAGGGAGGAGGGCTGTGGACACAACACAGGGCTGCTGGACCAGGGGCATGCTCCTGGTGGCCGCCGAGTGGCTCAGGGCATGCCCCCAGCCCAGCGATCACAATGCAGGGGGTCCTCTGCGCATGAGCTACAGAGGAAACACCTTTTCTGACCACTCATTGGATAAGCTCCCTGTACACTGCCATTCGCGGTGTTCTTAGTAACTTGGGTAATAAGAATTTAAGAAGGTGAGCTAGGGTTTTTCTACCACACCCTTGGAGGAAAAACTAAGGTCCACTGCTGGAGGGACTAAGAAATGTCATATCCTACCCTAGCTGGTTTGGCTCAGTGGATAGAGCCTTAGCCTGTGGACTGCAGGGTCCAGTTCAATTCTGATCAAGGGCATGTACCTAGGTTGCAGGCTCCTCCGTGGCCAGAGCCCAGGTCAGGGCTCATCCAGGAGGCAACCAATCAAAGTTGGTTGAAACACATTGATGTTTCTCTCTGTCTTTCCCTCTCTCTCCCACACTCTCTAAAAATCAATGGAAACATATCCTCAGGTGAGGATAAAAAAAGGAAGAAAGAAATGTCATATCCTATGAAAGACACATCTTAAAAATGCCTAAAGAAAGTTGTCATTTTTTTGTGGTGAAGGGACTGGAGTCTGTGTTGATGAAAACACCTTGGCAACTGTGGCAGTGGCAGCAGCAGTGGGGCGATGGAGCTGGCGCCTTCTCCTGATCAGCCTGGTCACCTCCCATTGAGGGGGGCCAGAATGTGGTTTAGGGTGGGGAGCAGGGTCCCAGTCTGTGAGAGGGGGCAGGCTGGGCTGAGGTACCCCCCACTCCCAGTGCATGAGTTTCAGAGAGGAAGGGAGAGGGAGAGAGAGAGAGAGAAAGAGATAGAAACATCACTGATGAGAGAGAATGATTGATTGGCTGCCTCCTGCACACCACTCACTAGGGATCGAGCCTGCAATTTGGGCATGTTTACTTGACCAAAACTAAACCTGGGATTCTTTCAGTCCACAAGCTGATGCTCTATCCACTGAGCCAAACCAGATAGGGCTCCTATGGCCGTCTTAAATCCCTACTCCTTCACTCATTATCTTCTCACCATCTTTCCTTTATTCTTTTCTTCCTTCCTTCTTTCTTTTACATTCACCAATACCAGGGTGGTACACTCTACATTTTTTTTTTCCTTTTTCTTCTATCCAAACCCAACCATTGACCACATCTTGTTTATCTTCCCTGCCAAACATCTCCTAAACAAACCCTCTTCTTTTCATTTTGTCGTTTTCTTAATTCAGGCCTTCATCTCTGCCTGGCTTTATTCAACTGTTCCTAAAGGTATTCACTAATATTAGCCTTATCTCTCTCCTATTCATCCTAGATAGAACTTTCAAAGGGATACTTCCTTAGGAAAGGGAAGTTAGGAGTGGGGGAGCAGTAAAGAAGGGAGAGAAAGACCCAAAGAGAAATATTAAGGGAAGAATAAAAATCCCTGCCATTTAAACCCTCTCATCAGAGAAGAAGTAAACTGAGTCAAATCTGCATTGCTCACCTCTGCTTTGTGGAGTTGATTTGCTTTTGGAAAGACAAAATAAAGTACCAAGTCCTGCTCTAAGGCAAAAGACAGTACACATGAAGCCAGCTAATATCTGGCTTGCATGTTCAATTTATTCTTCATTCATTAATTTTTTTCCTTTTAAAATTTTTTTATTGATTTCAGAGAGGAAGGGAGAGAGAGATAGAAACATCAATGATAAGAGAGAATCATTAATCAGCCTCCTCCTGCATGCCCCACACTGGGATCAAGCTCACAACCTAAGCATGTGCCCTGACTGGGAATCATACCATGACCTCCTGGTTCATAGATGAACCACTGAGCTGTGCTGGCCAGGCTAATTTATTTTTTAATTAATTAATTTTGGAGAGAGAGAGAAACACTGATTTGTTGTTCCACTTATTTATGCACTCATTGATTGATTCTTGTATATGCATGAACCTGCAACCTTGGTGTATACTCTAACCAATTGAGCTACCCAGAGCTCATTCATTTATTTTTAATTTAACAAATATTTTTATTGAACACTTAGCATGAGTTTAGGTACATTCTAAGTGCTGGAGGATAAACAGTGATCAAAATAGATAGTCTTGTCTTAAAAACATTTACAGTCTAGAGGGAGAGCAGATAAATAAAGCAAATTAAAAGATGATATAAGTGCTATGACATGAGGAGTATATAGAAAGGATACATCGAAGTTGGGAGTGAGGTCAGGAGAGAGGTCAAAGAGGATTTCTTTAGGGAGGTGGCATTTAACCTGAGACAAGAGGAATTAGCCAAGTATAGGGAAAAGTTAGAGAAAATCTAGGAAAGTGAGAAAGTCCATAGGCAAGAGAGAACATGGTGATTCCATGGAACTGAAAGAAGAGAGGAAATTGTAGCAGGAAACAAAGTAGGAGAAGTAAACTGGAGACATACCTTGTAAGTTTAAACATTATCCTAATGGCAATGGGAAGCTAAAGGAAAATTTTAAGCAATAAATAATCTAATCAGATTTATGCTTTGGAGAAAATATGTGACAGGATGATATGTGAAGTATAAATAGAATGTATTCTCTCCATTTATCTCTCTCCCTTGGCTGCCAACCTGCACCATGCCACCCCACCAATACACACACACACTTCACCATATTCTTTTGTCTGTAGAGTAGAAAGCACATTAATTATTGTGAAGATGGTCTGTTGCTGAGAGAGCCCCAAACTCTACATTACAAAATTCAAATACAAAGGATTCTGCACGTTAACTCAGAGATGAAATCAATGAGATTAAGCAATTCACATAAATTGTGAATTGTTTTTCCCCTCTGTGATGGGAGGGGAGAAGAAATGAACTGATTTGGAAGAAGATACACTAAACAAAAGGAAGAGATGTTCCTGAATTGCCCACTAGGATTGTGGGAGACACGGCTGCCCCTCTGAGAGATGAAACTACATGAAACCTACCTGCATGTACACCTGCCAACCCATTACTATCTGTCAGAGCCAGCCAGGTCCAAAAATCTATAAGGGCACACTGGGTGCTGCCTGTCCTGCAAGGATCGACAAGAATGGCATTAGCAGTTCATGCTAAAATGAGGACCACCCCACATGAGAATAGATGGAGAGTTTTCACTCCATCACAGCATAGAACCAATCACACATGGATCTCCACCCTCTCCTCCACTTCCCTCGGACAGCCAGCCCAATGAGACCAAGCGTAAGAGGCAAGAAGAGGGGAGGGAAGGTCTCAAATTGAATTATGAACTGAAATATTTAAGTAATCTCAGTTTCAGACAAATCACTGAATTCAATTTAGAGCATTTAGAATAAATTGGCTGCCAAAAAGAAGCCTGAAGGTTCGAATTCAGACAGTAAATTACTCCAGGGGGAAAAAATGTTCCATTTTTTCATGCCTGAGTGTTTCAGGACTCGTGTACCTATGGGGTGTCTTGCTTGTTACAATCACATGGTTACTGTGTGAGGAATGGTTTAAGAGAAAGAATGAAAACAGGAAATGGGGGGTTTAGGTAAGGTGTGAGGGTGCAGAGAAAGGATGTAAGTTACAGGATATGAGAAACAGAATCAAGAGTTCATGGGGGATGCAATTGATGTGAAAGGTAGTGAAAAGAAATCAGCCAGGGATGATATACATATTTCTGGCTGTATCAATGAATCTATCGTATTGCCTGCCACAAATTAGGAAGAATTCAGGAAGAGTTACAGGTTAAGAGAGTGAGTTTAGTTTTAATTTAAGGTGGCAATGGAACGTATAGGCAAAACTGATTTAAATGTAGCTATCTGAATATGAAACTCAAGAGAAAGGTCTGAGCTAGAGAGAAATATCTGGGAGCTTGTAGATGTATCATAAATGCCCAGCAAAGAGCATCAAGGACATGCCAAATGCCGCATAAGGTAAAACAAACAAACAAACAAACAAAAAACCTGAAAAGAATCTCTTGAATTTAGCTCCACATAGATCACTGGCTATCTTGGAAAAAGAAATCTGGGAGAGTGAGTGGGAAGTTGGAACAGTGAATGGAAATAATTTTTCAAAAAAGTTTAGCTGGCCAGCGGTGAGAGGGCTGCAGATGGAGGGGAATGTGGCTTTTTTAACCTGAGAAGGAAGGAGCCAGTAGAGAGGAAGAGGGTAAATAGCTAAGAGTGAGGAAGAGTTACTAAGAGTGAAGTCATTGACAAGTCAGGAGGAGATGGGATTCAGAGATCTGCCTTAGATGGGGGAGGAGAACATCTTTTATAATAAGAGGCAAGGTGAGTAAAGATGCAAATTTATAGGTTGGCATGGAAAACTAAGTCTGCTCATGTCCCATAACTTCCATTTTCCCCCTTAATGAATGGGAAATAAAACCACCTACATAGAATGATAGACAGAGCAAGCAAACATGGAGGTTTGGAAAAAAAGAATTCTTGAAATAGCCGCTGAAGATCTGCAAGAAAGAGCAAGTATGTCAGGGTAATGTAGTAAGGCTGCAGACCGCACTGAAGTTGTACTTGAGGTTGCTGAGCATGACTTTAGGGTAGCTCAATTTGTGTGGTTGTGTTTTTTTCCAGCAGAGTCCAGTAGTCCAGGTAAATAAATGGCCAAGGCAGACAACTGATTTCAAGATACATGTTCCAAAGTTTGTCCAGCAGATGAAATAAAAGAATGACGGAGCAATGAAGCTGAGGCTCTGGCTAGGTATCTCAGTTGGTTAGAGCACTGTCCCAATATGCCAAGATTGCAGGTTCAACCTCCCATTAGGGCACATACAAGAAGCAACCAATGAAGCATAAATAAGTGGAATAATAAATTCTCTCTTTCTCCCTCCCTTCTTCTCTTTCTAAAATCAACAAATAAAACTTAAAAATAAATTGAGTTGAGGACACAGATCAGAGGCAAATGTCATAAAGCATGAAATCCTTCCTGGGTAGAGAAGGAAAAGGAGACAGCAAATGGATAATAGGTAAGGAAAAAGAAGAAAGAGTAGAAGTTTTAATAGATTTGGAAAGTCAACAAAGTAAAAAAATAACCAAATGAGAAGTACAAGAGGAACAGAAAGTCATAGGTTGAGAAGGGCTGTGATTTCTTGATGACAAAGCCTGGGGGTGGCTATGAGATATGGAGAAAGTAATCAGAGATGGAATCAAGGAACTGAGAGGTCAAGCATGCCTCATGGATATACCAAATATGGCAGGTTGTTAGCAGAATTTGGCATAAAAAAGAATATAATGGGTCTTTTGCCAATATTTTCAATAAATAATGAGTATGGTCAGGCAGTCCGTAGAAGACAACTGGGTTCAAGGGTATGACAATGGTTCATAGCCTAGGTCTCAGAGGGCAGAACTGAGATCTATGGACATGGCAGTGTCTGACAGAATCTGACCCAGGAGCCTCCACCTGAGAGGACTGCTGAGGAAGCAGTGTGTTTGTGGGGGAAAGCCAGGTTTCTTAGGGCTAGAAAGCTAAAGAATGTTCAGTGGAAAGGCTAGGGTTAACCCAAATTTAGTTGATGATGGAATGGGATTCTTGAGATCACAGAGGAAAAGTTTAGCACAGTGTGGAGTGGGAGGCTGAGTCAAGTATGAGGATAGAGGTCATAACAGGATAACTCATTGAAAGGGCTTCCCTTTTGGGCACATCAAGGATATCAAAGGCCTGAGGGGTGGTGCGTTTGACAGCTGCAAAGATGCAGGAGATGCTTTAGCCCAGTAGTCGGCAAACCGCGGCTCTTGAGCCACATGCGCCTCTTTGGCCTCTTGATCATGGATCTTCCAAAAAATATCATGACCTGGGTGAGTCTATTTTGAAGAAGTGGCATTAGAAGAAGTTTAAGTTTAAAAAATTTGGCTCTCAAAAGAAATTTCAATTGTCGTACTGTTGATATTTGGCTCTGTTGACTAATGAGTTTGCCGAACACTGCCCTAGCCATTTTGACTCAGTGGATAGAGCATTGGCCTGTGGACTGAAGGGTTCCAGGTTCAATTTTGATCAAGGGCACATGCCCCAGTGTGTGTATGTGTGTCGGGGGTGGGAATGGGGTGGGGAGAGGGACGTGCAGGAGGCAGCTAATCAATGATTCTCTCTCATCATTGTTTCTCTCTCTCTTCCTTCCTCTCTGAAATCAATAAAAATATATTTTAAAAAAAGATGCAGGAGAATTAATGGGTCAAGCCTCTTAAGATTCAGCGTTGTCCTGGTAGGTCACACTTAAGACTCCTGGGTCCCAGGAAGGAATGAGCTGATTATTGATTCCAGGGAAAGGCTCAAAGCTGATGGGTGGCTACTGGCCTGTAGCTCTTTATGGTTTGGGATGGGCTGGCCTCTGAGACTCACACAGACTCAACATCCCAGCTTCCTTCACTGCTCACATTCTGCAATGTCTCAGTGCCTTTCTGCCTGTTCATTTTAGGGCTTGGTTTTGTCTCAAAACTTAAAGCCCAGGGAACAGCAGCCAGTAAATAACTTTTGAGCACTAGGAGTTGTTCTGGGAAAGGCAGATAGCAAGTCATCATAGCATTAACCAATTTCAACACAAGGAATATAACAAGGTATTCCTTTAAGGAAGATGTGTTTAGAGTAATTTCCTGGAATATTTACTTTAATTAAAAAAAAAAAGGAGAGAATTTAAAAAGGACTCTGATAAAGACCAGACTTATGGTTGTCAGAGGAGAGGAAGTTAAGGGCTAAGTGAAAAAGGAAAAGGGGTTAAATATAAAGTGGTAGTTACAAAATAGTCATGGGATGTGAAGTATAGCATAGGGACTATAGTCAATAATAATGAAATAACTATGTACTTGAAATATCAGGGGGACCACTTTGTAAAGTATATGTTTGCCTAACCATTATGCTACATACATGAAACTAATACAAAATAATATTGAATGTAAACTATAATTGGAAAATCAATCAATAAAAATAAATAAAAAAGACTTTGATACATTACAAAATTAAACTTTTCTTAAATATGAACCACAACCCACTTGGTCTTGGGTTGGTTTATTTACGTGCTATATTTATTTTTACTCCCCACAGTGAGTCTTTTTGTTTATTCAAAGGGCAAAGGTCACATTTTAGCTTCTGTCCAGGTCATTACACATGAACAGTTGAGTGTTCTTCGGAGCACTCCAGAGCCCTTTAAATGCCATACATCGGAAGGCACCAGCTTTCTATTTTCTCTCTGTCAGTAGATTTTGTTGTGAGCATCTTGCTGGAAGACTCCATTTTATTGTTTAATGAAGAAATTAAACAGAAAAAGTGAAGGTTTAAAAAAAATCAGAAAAAGTAAAGGTTTAAAAAAAATTCTTAATGGGGCTTTGCTGTAAATGATAAAGATCTTCTGAGTGTGTTCCACTCCTTTTCTCTTGAATTATTAACTCAACCATAAGTTACATGCTTTTAATGATGTTTATCTTCATACTAACTTCCTAACCTTAAGTGCAGCATCTGGTGACATGATGATCACTTCACAGCAGGTTCAAAGCATTGGTTGACAAAACGTTCAGTAAACAGCATCATTATATATCTTAAATGAATCCAATACTTACAGAAAACCAGGTGGGTTGGTGTTTGGCTATATCAGATGCTCAGCATAATGATGCAAATAATCATATTATGTGGCATGCTGTGTAACATAGGAATATTGATGGCATTATCTTTTAAGATTCAGAAAACACATCTAGCATGGGTGGCCAGTTTCCTAATTAACAGATACCAACTTATTATTAATTCTTTCCATATCCATATAACTGATTAAATCCATTTCAGAAAATTGTCAACCATCATACCTTAAGTTCTGTTCATTTTTTCAAAAAGAAAGGGTGAATTGGGGGCAGGCTGTTGATAGGTGTCTGCTTTGAAGTGTTCTCGCATTTTTTCATCTGTGCTGCCATCTAGAGACAAAAATTAGAAACACACAAAATAACCTGAAAATCCCAAAATGGGAGTTGGAAAATGGATACTGCATATTGATTTGTAGAAAACTGTAAGAAATATCAGTGAGATTTGGTGTTGGTAATTTTGTCCCCTAACCCCTCTCATCCCTCTCAGACACAAAACAAGATTTGGATGTCTGTTTATTGGTGTTTATGCCAACATTCCGGACATTGCTGAGGAGCCATTTCCTGGACTCAAATTGACCTCTTCTTACATAAGTAAAATGCAATTATGTTAACATTCTGGGACCTCCAAACTGGTGTCATTTTTCCATAGTTAAAACATTGCTGGAAATGCTCACATTGTGTTTTTTAGTATTTGGAGGAAAAGTAACAGGGAAAAATGAGACAGGAGTGGGGAGAGAGAAAGGGTTAGAGAGAGAGAAAGAGAGGGAGAATATGAATATGTATGTGTCCTTTGAACACAGTGGGACAGTTTCCTGAAGACAGTGTGTTCTGCAAAACCTACTAGCTCTGTAGGATGTTTATAGGTGAAACACTGGTCAAATAAATTTGGGGAATGTGAGGTAAAACCTTTTTAAACAGTTTTCTTTAGTACAGGCAAGACTTTCAATAGCTTTTAATTTACTAATGTACACTGTGAACTTGTAAGAGAGGTAAATACTAGGCAAAGTTCCCTCAACTTGATCTTGAAACTCTAGAACTGGTGTTCTGTGGAACAGGCTTTAAAAAATAGTACAATAGCCTGGCTGGTGTGGCTCAGTGGTTGAGCATTGACCTATGAACTAGAAGGTGCATACCCAGGTTTTGGGCTTGATCCCCAGCAGGGGCGTGCAGAAGGAAACTGATCAATGATTTTTTTCTCTCATTATTGATATTTATACTAGTAATTCTCTCTTTGCAATCAATAAAAATATTTTTAAAAATACTACAATAGGAAAAGGAACTTGGCTGCTGCATGCATAGCATGTGCAAACATAGCAGTCCTCCCCCACATCTGCCCTATTCCTCATCTCTGTCTAAATGTTTTTGAAAGCTTTGCTTTGGTTTGAGTAAAGATTGGGCAATTTAACTATTTCTTGTCCCATAGCACGAATGTTATAGGATTTGTTTGATAATTAATACTTTGAAGTAAAACAAAATAATTTTACCTATAATTTAGGGTAGATTTTCTCCCTCAGCTTGCATGTCAAATAGCAATAAGATAGTCTTTACACTGACACATTTAGTGTGCTCTAAATCTATACAAGGTACCACTGTGTGGAAGAACAGGAAGAGCTGAGTTAAACATGACTCTTGCTTTGACTCTTATTAAGCCATTAACACATTAAGCACCCTGTTAGTCACTGGTGACTGACACTATACTTTCTGTCCAGTTGACAAGACAGTCTGGGCACTACACGTGTTAAATAGGTGGAGGGATAAGTTTATACACAATCTATATATATAAAAGCCTAAGTGACTGAAAGATTGAAAGACCGAAGGACCAAACAACTGGTCGACTGGTCACCATGGCACACACTGACCACCAGGGGTCAGACGATCAATGCAGGAGCTGCCCTCTGGTGGTCAGTGTGCTCCCACAGTGGGAGCACTCCTCAGCTGACCAAAGGGCACCAAATGCAGGGCTCACAGCTGGTGAGCACCACTGCGGTGGCACAAGCCTCTCCGATTGGGACTGACTGGGCACGAGCCCACAGCAGGCAGAGTGGGGCCAGGAAGAGTGGGAGTGGTAGGAGGCTTTGGACTAATGGCTTCAGCCCAATCCCCACAGGCCACACAGAGGGATCCCACTTGTGCATGAATCCATGCACCAGGCCTCTAGTTTACTATAATATCCTTTAAAACACAATCTAACTGCATAAATTTAAATATCATATTGGCTTTAGTTAATGATTCATGAATTGGTCAGCATCCCACCTAGCAAACAGAGAGATGCACCCAGGAGCTATACAAAAATGGAAGGCTTTTTATAGGCAGAAAAGTGGAAAAAACAAGGAAAGAGCAAATTGTTTCAAGCAGGGTCACCTTCCTTTAAGGAATGAAAGAGGTCTACCAGATGGATTATCTCACTAGTGCTAACCAGAAAATTATACTAGTAGATTGATCAATTAACATTACATTCCTAGGAGAGGCTGAAATTGCAATGAAGTTAGGTACCAAGTTTTAGTTTACTGACCTTAGCACAAATGACTCCATTTTGGGTCTGTTGTCTTTTTTTAAATAATCCCTTATATAGATAAATAATGGTCATACTAGATTTTCTCATCCTAAGTGAAATAACAGAATTTTGTTTCTGTGGAACAAGGTCATGTTCACTCATGGAACAAAACAGCCTTAAAGTTATCCTGTTGAAGTAATATTCATTGTCAGAGAATTTCACCTTATTAAAAAATATTAATATGTCAATGGCCAGGAATATTTTTCTATATTAATTCTAGAAAATGACATTCTTAGTGAAACTAAGTGAACATATTAATTCTTTTTAAAAAATAATTTTTCTACACTTTAGGAAAAGGACTATATAATTCATACTTTTGAGTCAAGAAGGAAAGGTCTGTTTAGGTATTAATGAAGATAATGATAAAAATATCATCCTTCAAAAAAAGGCTACATATTATTTTCATTTTATAGAAGCAACTGGACTCAGGGAAGTGAATCAGTTTGTTTAATAGGTTGTAAATGGTGGAGTTGGGATTTAATTTCAGTCCTACGTAGACCCAAATCCATATTTTTTATTTCCCTTATAGTGGGGCAGAGTAATTTTAGAAAATGTTTGTATACTCCCTGATTTCCATAATCTAAAAATATGACTTGCTGAAGTGAAATGGGGTAGTTTACTTGGAGTTTAGTCTCCTATAGATAAAAAACTATAAGCTTTGTTAGAGCAGAAACCATTGGACCATATTTGTTCTCTTTACCACATTAAACCCAGTGCTTAGTACATCCCTAGAAAGTTGGTGCTCAATAAAAATTTGTGCAATGACATACACACAAATGACAATGTTTGGGACTAAGTGGTAGACACACATTAACACCTTTAATACCCTATTGAAGTTGTTTTGCAGTACAGTTCACAATTATGAATCTGCAAGGTCTTTTCTCTCAGGAAATTATCTGAACCTGGTCATGGGAAGTTTCCATATTTGCAAATGTATTTTGCAGTCAAATCTTAATAATTAATCAATCACATTGGGAGTCAATTTGTGGATGATTGAGAATGTTCCTTTAAATAGTTGTTTGGTCATTCTCTAACAAATTAATTCCCTGAAAATGGATTAAAAAAAAAGTAGGTTTGAAAGAAAACTTGACTTGAAGGCAAAGACTAAATATTACACACACACACACACACACACACACACACACACACACACACACTAGAGGCCCAGTGCATGAAAATTGTGCACTGGTAGGGTCCCTAGCAGCTGCCGGGTGCCTGCGGGTACTCCCCCAGCTCCCTCTCTCTTTCCCACTCCCCCAGTTGCCTGCCAGCACCAGTGCCTCTCTCCCTTCCCCTGGCCAGCATGCCCCCTGCTCGAACTCTTAGAAGAACTCAGGTCAAGGGGGGAATTTGCATACTATGCTTTTATTACATAGGATATTCTTAGCACCCTGCTTCATAACAGATTCATAATATATGTGGAAACTGAAGGAAGAAAGGAAAGATGGAGCGAAGGAAGAGAGAAAGAAAGGAAGAGATAAATAAGAAAGAAAGAAGGAGTGAGAGAGGGAGAAAGGAAGAACAATATAAGGAAGAAAGGAAGGGAAAGGCAGGAAGGACGGGGAATGAAAAAGAGAGGAATATTGAATTTTAGCCTTGGGTTGGTTGTAAACTTGGCCCAATCATTTCTCCATTTTGTTCTTCAGTCTCTTTATCTGAAAGCCAGAGATGTTCACCTAGTCCTAGTTGATCACTAAGGCTCCTTCAGTTTCTAACTGCCTGGGGAAGAGACTGGGGTTATTCTTGGTATAAAGAACATGTTTCTTGGTGTCCACTAGGGGGTACTATAGTACTAGTGCAATAGCTACCATCTTCCAATTTATCCAATCCTGTTTATTTTTTCCCCTTGAATTTACTCCCCTAAAAAACATTTCTACTCTTACTTTCAAACTCACATTTATACTAAACAGTACAAGATTTAACTCAGCATTGAAAGCTGAATAAAACTAGGAGTAATTTAGCCTAATGATTCACACAGTTTAGTAGAGAAATTAGAATCATAGAGTTATTGGTATAGTACGGTTATGAGATGTTAAAGTTTGCTTGATTCAAAAGGAAGGCCTTGAAACTCTTTTGAAGAAAAATAAGATGGAACAAATTCCATCTACAAAAACTTAAGTGTACCAAATCTATGTTGAAACAACTATATAACTATCTAGAAGTATAAAAGAAGGTTTAAATAAATAGAGATATACCATATTACTGGATAAGAAGACTCAACATTATAAAAATTTTAAATTATTCCCCAAATGTATTCATAAATGCAATACAATTCCAATAGAAATCCCAATGGGATATATTTGGAAGCTTACTGAAGGAGTTCTGAAATTCACTGAGAAATGTTAAGCTGAGGAGAGTAGGGGTTGGGGAGGGAAAAGATTAACCTTTGAGGGGGAAGAAGATTTGAACTATCAGACTTTAAAAGAAATTATAAAATGGCTGAAATTAAAACAGAATCACAGTGGCAACAAAATAAACAAATGGATCAATAAAAAGAAAAGCAAGTCCAGAAACAAATACAAATATGTTGGCCTGGACACATGCATGTGCACACATGCATGTACACACATGCATTCATGTTTCCTATAATTCATTAGAACTGTCAGAATTATAAAATGTCAGCTATTTCACAGATCTATGAGCTGCTGAGCTTTTTCTTTTGGCAAATCCACCATCCAGAAACTGGAATTTTTCACTTTTCAAAATAATGTTGGAATGGAAGCAAGCCAGGATTGCATCTAATTCTATTTTTAATACAGAACAAGTTACATTGACAGCATTTGACAATTTTTTGTTTTAGAAATCAGGTAAACAAGAGCTCATTGTTTGGAAAAGATCTGATGAAAATGGGCCTTCTGGTTGTTTTGAACATAGAAAATTTACTTTGAAAATCTGAATTTCCTACCACTTTGTCATATTATTTTCCATTTTACGTCACTATAAAACTTTAATTTTTCTATCTCTAACCATGAAGGCAGAGGGAAACAGAGTACACAATGAGTTGGTGGTATTCTTTTTGATGTGTGACACACAAAATTTTAGGTTTGGCTGTAATTATTCTCTTAATTACATTTGTTAAGTCAAAGGTGTCTACCAAACCAAATGCATACCAGCCTGATAAAACCATAGTAATGATGTTTTCTTACCAGAGACCAAGTAGAAATTCTGTTTCCAGAATTTAATAATTTCCTTGGTCTCTTAGATTGTGGGAGAATTCCAATAAAGTACAAATAACCTGCCAAGATATAATCATATTATAGTTGTTTTGTGGTGTTTTTATTTTACTTTATGGTTTTCTTCTAAATGAGAAACTAGGGACATAACATACTTGCTAAAATGGACCATAAACGTCAGTGGTGACGCTCATTTAGATCCTTATCTGATATGTTCCTCTTCTTTCTCCTGTTTTGATGGTATCACCATCTATTCACAGTTGTTCTATATTCTCTCATTTCCTGTGTCCATGTGGTCATCATGTAGTGCCAAGCCTACCTTTGAAATCTTTTTTTAAATTTTATTGATTTCAGAGAGGAAGAGAGAAATAGAAACATCAATGATGAGAGAGAATCAGTGAGCAGTTGCCTCCTGCACGCCCCACACTGGGGATCAAACCCACAACCTGGGCATATGCCCTGACCGGGAATCTAATTGTGATTTCATAGGTTGATCCTTAACCATCTAGCCACACTGCCTGATCTGAAATATCTCTTGAATCCTTCTATCTCCCAACATTTTCAGGGTAACTTTCTTGCTTGCTTTGCTCCCCTACCCCCAATCTGCTTCCCCCATCCCCCACCCCCGCTGGTGTAAGGTCTTGCCTTTAATATTTAAAACATGCAACAGCTCTGAAGTGTAATAAAGCTATTTATAAAGCTATTTTTGTTTTATATTTTACCTAGATGGGATTGTATTTTAGGTAATGCTTTGTGATATGCTTTTCTCCTTTTCTTTTCTTTATTCATTTTTGCTGTTATTTTTAAAAAGATTTTCATTGATTTCATAGAGGAAGGGGGAGAGAGGGAAAGAAAGAGAGAAACATCAATGATGAGAATCATTGATTGGTTGCCTCTTGCACACCCCCTCTCTGGGGATTGAGCCTGCAACCCAGGCATGTGCCCTGACTAGGAATCGAACTGCAACCTTCTGGCTCACAGGTTGATGCTCAATTACTAAGCCATGCTGGCTAGGCTCCTTTCATTTATTCTTTAAAATTTATCTTTATTGTTGAAAGTATGTGTCCATGGGCTATGCATACCCTATCTTATAT
Source organism: Lasiurus cinereus (assembly GCA_011751065.1). Classification (NCBI taxonomy): domain Eukaryota; kingdom Metazoa; phylum Chordata; class Mammalia; order Chiroptera; family Vespertilionidae; genus Lasiurus; species Lasiurus cinereus. The sequence continues at coordinate 10,904,929 of JAAGEH010000393.1, read as the reverse complement.
AATAAAAGCTTAATCTGCAAATTAACCTAATGGTGGAATGACCGGTTGCTATGATGCACACTGACCACCAGGAGGCAGATGTTCAATGCAGGAGCTACCCCAGCTCACAGACCCCAGGCCAGCCAAGACAAACCCCCTCCAATTGCCCTGACAGTCACCGCACAGATCGGCTCTGATTGCCGGCCAGGCCTAGGGACTCTACTCAGGCATGGATTTTGTGCAATGGGCCTCTAGTATACATATAAGTTCTATGGTTAATATCCCTTTTCCCTGCCTTCTTTCAGAAATTTGTTAGTCTGTCCATGCTTCTAGTCCCTGGATCTAGTTTGTTCATCAGTTTATTTTGTTCATTAGATTCCACATATGAGTGAGATCATGTGATACTTATCTTTCTCTAACTGGCTTATTTTGCTTAGCATAACACTCTTCAGGTCCATCTGCTTATGGGCACTTGAGCTGTTTCCAAATCTTAGCTATCTTAGGTGAGTCCTTCATCAATTCAGTCTCAGATAACTGGAATAACCTTTAAAGATTGGGTGTCCAGAATGAGCACCTATTAAAGTGCTTGCAATTTTCTTCATTTTAATTTAAGGTTCACATTGCCATCAGACCTGTCTATTTAAATCTTAAAGATCCAAACATATCAGCTCTCTGCTTGAAACTTTCCAATTGGACCCCCTCTACCTATAAAATAACGTTCACACTTCTTAACATGATATTTAAGGCCCTATATGTTCTAATCTCAATTTACTTTTTCAGATTTGTCTTGCCTCTCCCACCATCAATACTAGATTATTCAATCTAAGTTTAAAAAAATCCTATATAATAAAAAGGTAATATGCAAAGTGACCATTATTCCAATACAGATGATGGCTGTCCCCATGTGGTCAAAGATGGCCACCCCCATATGGACATAAGATGGTCACCACAATATGGCTGGAAAGGGAGGGAAGTTGTGGGTGATCAGGCCAGCAGAGGAGAGCAGTTGGGAGGAACCCAGGCCTACAGTGGAGGACAGATGGAAGGACCCGGGCCTGCAGGGCAGGGCAGTTGCGGGGGACCAGGCCTGAAGGGGGAGAGGGCAGTTGGGGGGACCAGGCAAGCAGAGGAGGGCAACTGGGGAGGGGGACCAGGCCAGCAGGGGAGGGCAGTTGGGGGTGACCAGGCCTGAAGGGGAGGGCAGTTAGGGACAATCAGGCCAGCAGGGGAGTGGTTAGGGGGTGATCAGGCTGGCAGGCAGAAGCGGTTAAGGGCGACAGGCAGGCAGTTGGAAGCCAGCAGTCCTGGGATTGGGCCTAAATGGACAGTTGGACATCTCTCGAGGGGTCCCAGATTGGAGAGGGTGCAGGCTGGGCTCAAGGACATCCCCCCTCCGCCCCTGTGCACGAATTTCATGCACCGGGCCTCTAATCACATAATAAAAAATGTAGTAACATTCTAGTTAGAATTGTAGTATTAGAATTTTTAAATTGCTAATAGTGGGGGAAATGAGAGAATTTGTGTATTGTATGATAACATACATGTTACTAAAATATAAATATATTACTTTTTGAAAATGTATTCTATGTATTTCCTTTTGTCAATTATACGAAAATTCTTTTAAAAAAATTTATTTTATTGATTTTTTTACAGAGAGGAAGAAAGAGGGATGGAGAGCTAGAAACATCGATCCGCCGCCTCCTGCATGCCCCCTACTGGGGATGTGCCCACAACCAGGATACATGCCCTTGACCGGAATGGAACCTGGGATCTTTCAGTCCACAGGCCGATGCTCTATCCACTGAGCCAAACCGGTTTCAGCTGAAAATTCTTTTAATATCAAGAGACAGAAATCTAATGGGAATTAGCTCCGGCAAAAATTAGAAATTATTGGCTTATGGATTCCAAGAAAGAATGAAAAAAAAAATTAAGAGATAGGCAGGACTGCAGTGGGGCCTCAGAATAGCTGCAGGAGCTCCACTGCCATCAAAATTCCTCTTGGTAATTGGCTAGGTTCCTCTCCACTTGTCAGCTTTATCTGCTCTCACTGCAGACAAGATTTCCCTACAAAGTAGAAACATGAACATCAACAGAATTTGGGGGCAGTGTCCTTTAACAACTACTTGGCTGACTTTCTTTCTTGATTCCAATTTGAAAAATCCAGAGAAAGCCTCTGATCGTACTGGCTTATGCCACGTGTCTATCTCTGAACCCAGCCAGTGACCAGAGGAGGGAGATTATGTAAGCACAGAAAAGCTCTGTCTGTAGTCATGTGGATGGTAGCAGGGGAGGGGAATACCAGTTCTTAGGAAAGAGCTTTTATGCAAGGCAGTATCACTGACATCCATTAAAGTACTTCATAAGAACTTGAGGGAAATGAATTCAAAACAGCTAAAAATTGTATAATTAATTATACTTCACCTGACTGAGAATCAGAATATAAGACTAGCTACTCAAAACTGTGGGTGGTTTCAGTATAAAAAAGAAATGAGGAAGGACAGGGTATGTTCTGAGAACACTCCAGCTACGATTCCACCTAAGAATTCTTCCTTCTCTCTTTGAAATAAAAGGTAAAAGCACAGAGGATAAAAATAACCAAACCAAAGTTAAAATAATAACAACATAGGGATATAACAACAGGACAAGTTCTCTCTGCTCCAGAACCAGTATGTCAGGGAAGAGGCTGTGTGCATCTCTAGAACATGAGTGTCCGTTCATTCAATGAATATTTAATGAGTCCCCCCTTGACTGGGCACTATGATAAATGCTGGGGATAGAGCAGTGAACAAGATAGTCATGGTCTTTGACTTCACTAAGTTTATATTCTAACTAGGGAGATAGGCTTTAACTAATTATATAATTACAACCATATTAAACAATGTGCATGATGCCACGGAGAATTTCTGACACAGGCCCTCACTGAGTCTGGCATATTAGGGAAGTTGTCCTTGAGGAAGTGACATAGAGCTGAGCTCTGAAGAAAAAGCAGGTGTGTAGGGGCTAGAATTAGGTTGAGGGCAGAGAAAACAAGACTGTGGTTGCACCAGTGTGGGTGGCCCAGAAAGAGTGAGGAAGCTAAGAAGGTGGGGGAAAGCCTCTTTGTGCATGGCTTTGTAGGTCCCATTCATGATTTTGGTCATTACCCAAGAAGCAACACATTTTTGAATAGAGAAAGGATCAATGTGAGCCAAATATAGGTGTGGAAAGACCAGTCATAAGGCTACTGAAGCTTGCCTAGAGTCCAGGCAAAGAAACGAGGCTGACTTGGACTAGGATGGAGACATGAAGAGCGTCCAAATGAAAGGTTGGGAGGAGGGCATGGTCTGAAGAGACAGTGGGGCTTGACAGTATCAATGTATGCATGTGTGTGTGTGTTCCATAGCAGTGAGAGGGGTCAGATGATCTCAATAAGCAGAGATCAGATTTTATATAAACAATTCTGCATTGTTTTTAGTTACACTCTCTTATCCTTCTTTCCTCACACTCTCAAACCAGGCCCACTGTCAGACCAGAATGTCAAGAATCAGTCATTCTTCTACTAATCCCCATATACAGAAACTGTGCAAGATTTGCTTGTGGGGCACACCCCAGGCCTTCTTACTACTTTCCCAGAACCTCATACTCAATTTTAAGCAGAAACAACAGGCAAGGATTAGGAAGATATAAGAGGAAACTTGTGCCCTAACCGGTTTGGCTCAGTGGATAGAGCATTGGCCTGTGGACTGAAGTGTCCCAGATTCAATTCTGGTCAAGGGAATGCACCTTGGTTAGGGGCAATTGGCGGGCACATCCCCAGTAGGAAGTGTGCAGGAGGCATCAATGTTTCTAACTTTCTATCCCTTTCCTTCTCTTTCTTCCTTCCTCTCTGTAAAAAAATCAATAAAGTATATTTAAAAAAAAAGAGAAAACTTATAATCAGCTATTAAAAATAATAAGAGATAAGCAAATGTGGGTTAACTGTGCTGAATTAAAAATATGTATTGGTACAAGTTCCCCAAGCTGTTTGTTCAGGTGGAGATAAAAGCACTTTTTACAGTGACTGCTAACTGAAACCATGTATGAGGCTCTTATCCACTGCTGCAAAATCTAGTACTAGGGCTTGAACTTTGCAATCACTTAGAAAATATTTGCTGAACTGAAGCATAAACAGAACATAGTGTGAGACAGCACTATCCCAAGATCCATAGGATACATATTCTTGGCACAATTTCAAGTTCCCAATTCCTATCATCCTTTATAATAAAAGAAAAACATGTAAATTGACCATACCTCTGTTACACTTACCAGCCAATCAGGAGTGAGTTTGCAAATTAATCCAACAAAGGTGGAGGGTTAATTTGCATACACAGGCACTGGGCAGAGAGCAGAGTGGGAGAGTTGGTGGAGAGTGGAGAAGCTTGGGGAATTTGGCTTCCCTGGCCGCAGATAGAGAGCATAGAGGGAGAGTTGGCAGTTTGGAGGACTTGGCAGAGCAGGAGGCCATGGATGGAGACAGAGCAGGTAGGGAAAACCCAGAGCAGGAGGAACACCAGGAATTCTGGGAGTAGTTCTACTGGCAGCCCCAAGACTGGAATTGGAAACCCAGTGCGTGGGGAGCACCAGAAATGCTGAAAATTGTAGTTATGGTAGCAGATGCATGGCAGGATCTCCTAGACCAGTGGAGAGCAAACTACAGCTCGTGAGCCATAAGTGGCTCTTTGGCCCCTTGAGTGTGGCTCTTCCACAAAATACCTAGGCGAGTCTATTTTGAAGAAGTGGTGTTAGAAGAACTTTAACAAATTTATCTCTCAAAAAAAAAATTCAATCATTGTACTGTTGATGTTTGGCTCTGTTGACTAATGAGTTTGCCAACCACCGTCCTAGACACTAGAGCAAAGTGAGCCTGGAGCAAGTTACTGTTGCAGTGGGGGATGGAGGGAAAGCAAAGGTGAGAAACATAAGTAAAATCAATGTCTAGGAAAAATTAAAGGGAAGATATCCTAAAACTTCCAGGAAATCTCCACCAATGAAGCAAAGAAAAAAATTCTGTGACCAATAAACCAAACTGGGTTGGGGTCTCAGACAATTTGCTCATATGATTGCAAAGACAGACAGAAGCTCCCGGATTGGAGTGGGTGCAGGTTGGGCTGAGGTACCATCCCCACCCCCACCGCATGAATCTTCATGTACCAAGCCCCTAGTTTCATTATAGAAAGGAGAAGTAAATAGGAAATAGGGAATAGACAAGGGCTTGGTCACTGCTGTGCAAACAGGAACTTTGTTTGAAGTAAGTTCTGGGTTAGGAGTTCTAGTAATAACTATCTGACCTTTGATAAGTCTTTGTTTTAGTTTTTTTAAAAAAGGAGATTATATAACATGGGCTTTACATGAGATTTTTAATCTATTGTACTAAGATAGTGGTTGGCAAACTCATTAGTCAACAGAGCCAAATATCAACAGTACAACGATTAAAAGTTCTTTTGAGAGCGAAATTTTTAAATTTAAACTTCTTTCAATGCCACTTCTTCAAAATAGACTTTCCCAGGTCATAGTATGTTGTTTAAGAGCCACGCTCAACGGGCCAAAGAGCTGCATATAGCTCCTGAGCTGTGACAACCGTTGTACTAAGAAAAACAAGACCCACAACTTTATATAGATTTGGGTCAGGAAAGAAAAGCAAGCCACCAATTGTTGAAGACAATTAGGGAGACTTCTCTGCTAATTTCAATCTTAAACTGAGACAGGATCCAATTGTGGGTTCCTTTTTCTGGGCTCCTGACTAGGAAGTGAGTTCCATCACCTGTTTTTATTCATACCAGCAATTGTTACTGTCTATAACGGTATTCTTCCTTCACTAAAGTCCTCAATTTCCTGACCACTTTTCTCACAACACAGAAAACCTAGTCTTGCCAAAGACTGTAGTTCATCTAAATTTCAACCTGGGCCTCCTTTCTAGTCTTTTATAACAAAAGGAAAAATTATATATTTTAAAACCTCAAAATAAATATTTTATAACTCCTTATGAATTCAATCCTTTCTACATGGCAATGACGGTGGGTATAGTGAGATTGGCCAGGTATTTCTATGCAACTACAGCTCACAGGACTTTGGGCTACAAGTAATAGATAACTGAGGCCCAAGCAAGCTTAACATCCCAAAGAGACAGGAGCAATGGTTGGATCCCTTTAATGTTTCAATCAGGGTAGAAATTAAGGGTATTAATATCTCATCATAATCTTCTGAACTTATTTGAAACACTGATGAGCAACCTTTTTCTTCATTTTTTTTCTGTCTTTTTTTTTTTAAATAGAAACTCATATGAGAGGTGTCAGTGAGCATAATTCTCAAGGAAGGATTTTTGATCAAAAAACAAATTTTCAGCAAAGAGCCTGTAGACACTGTATAATGCTCTTACCTCATAACAAATATTCAAGTTACTGCTGCATATTATTTTTTCAAACTATAAGAGAAAGTTTATTTAGAAAGTTATAGAAGAAGTAGAAGTGAGCCAGTTGGGCTGCGTTGGCTCAGGAAATAAGTTACAGAGACAGAAGAAGGACCCTTGGTAACATGCCAGGGGAAGAAAAGGGGAAGGGAAAGGTGCTGACATGGTCCTGAGAGGTACAGCGCTCAAGCTACTTCTTGAAAGGGCCCCAAAGGTCTTGCCTAAGAATGACAGACAATAGTCACAGCACTCCAGTTCCATTAGTCAGAAAGAGCTGTTGAAATCACTACATATTTTGGTCTTGGGCTACCTTTTAAGATATCCTGTAACAAGGTTTGATGTAGAAACATGAAAAACTCCCAGTAGAAATGACCTCAAAGAAATATAAGCATTAAGTTGTCTTTATCTGGATCATTTTGAAGGGTTGGCTTAGGCCTGAATCTACCCATCCTGGTTTGCCCTGTGCTTTCCCAATAGGAATTCCACGAAAATCCTGTAGATCTTCTGGTTTGTCAATAGCAACTGCTTTGGACTTGACAACTAATGTAATTACAATAGACCTGAAATTCTAAAGACATTCACCCTATTTGGATGAAGTTCCCGTGTCAGGTTCAAAAGAACATATTTGACATAAAGAATCAAATGAAACTGTGTTAATGCAGTATCTATTGGCCACATGTGGCTATATAAATTAAAATTAAATAAAAATTAAAAATTTAGTTTGTGAATTTCAAGTGCCATTTCTGAGTGCTCAATAACCACATGAGCTGGTGACTACCCATTAGCCTGCAGTTATAGATCATTTCCATTGTTACATAAGTTCTGTTGGACAACAGTGATCTGGAAGAATAATTTCTTTGTAAATATATCAATTACTAATTCAATTTATAATTCATTTAAATTGAGACATCTTCCCTAAATTTTTAGTACAAAAACAGACAATAAGCAAACAATCTCCTCTCTGTTCCTTGAAATGGTTCTTTGACATTACATTTCTTTTAGCACTTGTCATAATTAGGTAGTCTTTCTGTTAGTTACAACTATGTCCAAATGTAGCTCTAAGAGAGGGAGAAGGAAAGAAGAGGTCCTAATTAGTGAAATTTGGAGACATATTAGAAGAGATCCTAATTAGTGAAATTTGGAGACATATTAGAGCCATTATGTAGACATAATCTATATCGTTCCAGCAATTAAAAGACTCTTGGACAAAGGCTCCTCATATCTGGCATAAATTTAGGGATTTGAAGAAGATCATTTTGTCTTGCCTCTAAATATATATTTCTCCACCTACATATTGACATATAAAATTCCTTCAACAGGAAGAAAAAATTCTGTTAAACAATTACATATACAGATTTTTTACACATTTTCTTGGGATAAACACACTAAGCTGTAATGATTTACCTCTACTACTTTCCAATAGCTTTTCATAAGAAATGGAGGAAAAATTTTAAAGTCACTCAATTCCTAGATCAAGGTGAAACTGGTTGAGGAAAGAAGGATCAGGAGGAAGATTAGGAGTAAGGATAGATTTTTACTGTCTAATTTTGTGACAGTTTGGCCCATGGTATTTAGGGAATTTATAATTGAATTGACAGGATATTCAGCTCTGATTTCCATTGGCTTTGAAAGTGGGATTTTCCAAGATTCTCAAAAAATTTGCTCTCAGTATGAGAATGACTAATACTGGTTTAGGGTGGTATTGTGTGTGTGTGTGTTTTTAAGTTTTTATCATAAAGTTTAATTATTGTTCAGGAAAAAATCAGTGAATAACTTTCTCAGAAAAAATATACAGGGTGAGGCAAAAGTAGGTTTATAGTTGTTCATTTGAAAAGTAATACAATAGAAGAGGAATCCAAGATGGCGGCATAGGTAAACACCTACACTGCTGCCTCGCACAACAATTTCAAAACTACAACTAAAAGACAGAACGGACATCATCCAGGACCACAGGAAAGCTGGCAGAGTGTGAGTTCTGCGGCTGGAAGGAAAGAGAGGGGCTCACGGAGACCCAGAGGAGCTGCAAAAAGCCGAGGTACTGAGACGCGCTTGCTGAGAGAGCGGGTGCGGAGTACCTGGCTGGCTTTTTCTGGCGGGAGGGAAACGGAGACTCCCAACGGCATTGAACCCCTTATTTTACGATACTAAACCCCAGATCCAGCGAAACTCATATGGGGGGAGTTTGGACTGTGAAAAGGGAGAGGTGCACGGAAATTTAGGGGAGTCAGAAAAGATCAGGTCCGGTCTCACACGCGCACGGGCTGCGCGCAGGACAGATTGCTGATTGTGCCGCTGGCTTTCTTGAGTGGGCGGGAGACAGACCCTCCGAACTGTGCCACTTCTGACTCCACTAAGCCCCTGTTTCGGGCGAAACCCTGGGGACCTAGACTCGTGTGGTCCTGGTGCGCAGGGGAGCTGGAAAGGCAGCAGTTAGAGGCACTGAGGGTGCGTGCACACACAAGGACCGCTCCAGGGATTACCCAGTCACGTGAGACTCAGGGGCCGTGGAGGGCGGGGCCGACTGGAAGGCAAGGCAGTTCCTTAAGCCCTGAGACTCCACCCCTCCCAAGCTCAACAGAGGCTTCTTCGGTTTTGCGTCTGGTATCATAAGGCTGAATCCAACACAGAAGTTTCCCCGGCATAGTGAAAATGCCGAAACAAGGGAAGGGATCACAAACAAAAGAAATGGAGGAAAAAAAAAACGACTGGATATAGAGTTCAAAACCACACTTATAAGGTTTTTCAAGAATATGCTAGAAAAATTCGATAAATTTAGTGAGACCCAAGAGGAGATGAAAAAGGACCAACTAGCGATGCAAAAGAGCCAACTAGAGATGGAAAAGGTCCAACTAAAGATGATAAAGGACCAAATAGAAATTAAGCATACACTGACTTAAATAAAAAATATTATACAGAGTCCTAACAGCAGACTAGAGAAAGGCAAGAATCAAGTAAAAAATTTGAAATATAAAGAAGCAGACAACATTCAACTGGAATAGCAAGAAGAGAAAAGAATCCAAAAATGTGAACATAATTTAACATAATGTAACATATTGTAACATAATGTAAGGAGACTCTGGGACAGCTTTAAGCGTACCAACATCAGAATTGTGGGGGTGCCAGAAGAAGAGAGAGAGCAAGATACTGAAAACCTATTTAAAGAAATAATGACTGAAAACTTCCCACATCTGGTAAAAGAAATTGACTTACAAGTCCAGGAAGCACACAGAACCCCATATAAAAGGAATCCAAAGAGGACCACACCAAGACACATCATAATTACAATACCAAGAGCAAAAGAGAAAGAGAGAATATTAAAAGCAGCAAGAGAAAAACAGTTTATTACCTACAAGGGAGCACCCATACGTCTGTCAGCTGATTTCTCAACAGAAATGATGCAGGCCAGACGGGAGTGGCAAGAAATATTCAACGTGATGAACAACAAGAACCTACAACCAAGAATAATCTATCCAGCAAAGCTATCATTCAGAATTGAAGGGCAGATAAAGACCTTCACAGAGAAGAAAAAGCTAAAGGAGTTCATCAACTCCAAACCAGTATTATATGAAATGCTGAAAGGTACTCTTTTAGAAGAGGAAGAAGAAAAAGGTAAAAGACAAAAAATTATGAACAACAAATACATATCTATCAACAAGTGAATATAAAAATAAAGTGAATTAAAAATTTGATCAACAGAATAAACTGGTGAATATAATAGAATCAGGAGCACAGAAAGGGAGTGGACAGATAATTCTCAGGGGGGAAGGGGTGAGGGGTGTACAGGGAGAGACTGGACAAAAATCATACACCTATGGATGAGATCAATGGGAGGGAGCTAAGGGCAGAGGGAGGGGTGGGAGCTGGGTGGAGGGTGCTATGGAGGGGAAAAAAGAGAAACAAATGTAATAATCTGAATAATAAAGATTTAATTAAAAAAAAGAAAAAAAAGAAAAGTAATACAATAATTAATAAATAATACAAGAATAAACTCTGTGTTTAATGTACTCACAACTGGAAACCTACTTTTGCCCCATCCTGTTTTAACTCTGTATAGATTGCAGTTATATTGGGGGTGGATGATAAGCTAAATTACCCTATTTCTTATTATGAAAATGACAAAGAGTCAACTTCCAGTCTGATATAAAGAGTCATGGATCTAAAATGGCTGAAGATAAATACTATGAGAAAGATAAAAGCTGTAAAGCTAAGGCAGTGGTTGGCAAACTCATTAGTCAACAGAGCCAAATATCGACAGTACAATGATTGAAATTTCTTTTGAGAGCCGAAAACTGACTTCTGCACATGGGCCATGAAGTTTCAATAACACTCTGTGTGCGCGCCTGCATGTGGTATTACAAGGGGCCAAAGAACGGCATGCGGCTCATGAGCTGCAATTTGATGACCAATGAGCTAAGGGCATGATATAGGCTCTAAGAGAAAGTCTCATACTCAAAGGGGTGGCAAGGAATGGTTGTTTACAATATGGAGTTCTTTCAGTCATCTTTGTCTTTTGCTCCATGTTTAAAAATGCGCATGAACTCAATGTAGTTGAAATTTCTTTTTTGGTCAATAGGTGCTTCTCTGTACAGCTAATCCACTTCCTTGACTATAAACCGATTTCCCATTGTTGTCAGCTCTCTCAGGTAATCTTCCTGAGTAGTGCCAGTTGCTTCTTCATCAAAGTAAGCAAAAACATTCCTGATGACATCTTCTGGATCCGCACCATTTAAGTTTTCACCAAGCTTCAAGACAAACATAGTGAAATTTATGAAACCAGGAGCCTCATTCATTATGGCCTCTAGAGACTCATCAGTTGGATTCTCTTCCAGGGAGGTAAGCATGTCATGTAAATCTTCCTTCTTAATGAAACCATCTCTGTTCTGAATAATCATGTTGAAGGCCTCTTTGAACTCCTGAATCTGTGTCTGGTCAAACATGGCAAACATACTGGATGTTGCATGTGGTGGGGATGGGGGATGCATGGCTCCATGGTGGTCTTGATCTTTGCCCTTCTGCTCGACATGGTGGCAGTTAGATCCCTGCACAGCTGTGAGAATTCAAGAACTTCAGTGACCCTTCTCACTGCCCTTGCTGCAGCTATTGCCACCCTTCTACACCCAGTGTGGTTGTATCTTAAAGATGCACTTGACTTTGGATGATACTATATTACTGAATATCAGGACCTGAGGAACTTTGGGCAGATATTTGGGACAGTCATGGAAGATCTTCATTTGTGCCACGCCATTTCCCATATTTTCAGCCAAAAGGGCAGACATTGTCTTAAATGATTGTTGTTCTTATAGTGGAAACCAGCTCAGTCCCCTTTTTATTTTGAGGCATGTGTCTTGGCAACCAAACCAAGAATCTGCAAATTATCTTCTTTTAACTCTCAGGAAGAACTTTAGGAATATTATGAAAGTTTACCTACATTTTATTTCTAAGTTGCAAAACTCACTACATTAGACTAGAAGTTTCCTGCCTGTCATCTCTGGTCTCTAGCACAGGGCAAAATACCTATAAGGTTTGTGGAATTGCTAAACTGCACTCCCCTATTTTACAGATGAAGAGAAAGGAAAATAATTTTCCTAAGGTCAAGGATTGCAGGACCAGTAAACCAGCACTAGGATAGAATGTTCTATGTGTTCTTCCCCTTCCACTCTGCTGATTTGTCAGAAATGCTTTCTTTCTTTGAATATTTAGTTCTGGAGGCTGGTACAGCTTCCCACAGTTCAAATAAGTACACTTATTGTTTCTCTTTTATTTTTGCATTTTTAAAAAATAATTTCTTGCCTAGCAGTGCTTAAAACATCAAACATCAAATGCCAATTTTCTTTTTATAATTAGCAAAGACAGTCTAGAGCTAAAGAAAAAAAATGCTAGGAAGAAAAACAAAATGTGATCAGCACACATCTCCTTAGGTGGTGGAATTCTGAACTATTTTTATTTTCTTCCTTATTATTTTTGTACATTGTAATTTTCTACAATGAATATTAATTTAAAACATTTTTCTCATGAATTACTTTCTAATAAAAATAATATTACATATATAAAAATCTCCTTCTTCCCCTATTTCTACTGTTTGAATTTAAAAATGAAGCGGAGCAGTGGCTTCCATTAAGCAGGGCGAAGAGCACATTAATTATCCTACAGATATTTGGGACAGTCAAAGAAGACCCTCATTTGTGCCACTCCATTTCCCATATTTTCAGCTGAAAGGGCAGACTGTTGTCTTAAATGATTGTTGTTCTTTCAGCTGAAACCAGCCTAGTCTCCCTTTTATTTGGGGCCATGTGTCTTAGCTCTTTGCAAATGTGCAGTGCAGTTTTGCTTCTATGTTCACCAATCTATTGTGTTTCATATGTATATATATGTAAAAAAATTTTAAGAAAAAATCCCCACCTACACAATTCAAGACAATAAGAAAGCACAAAGCATCTCATGGGTTAGACTTTTTACTTCTTTTGGCATATAAAAGGTTATTAAATCAACTCCCTTAATATTGTACCTAAACCTTCTTCCATAACACATAAAGAGGAAGTGTATAATCCTAGGCTTTTTTACACACACACACACAAAAACAAAAATAAATTAAAAATAAGCCTAAAAAACTTAAAGATGTATGAGTGTGTGTGTATGAGAGAGAGAGAGAGAGAGAGAGAGAGAGGGGGGGGGGAGAAGGGGGGGGGAGGGAAGGAATAGGTCTTGGGTGTTGCTCCTTATGAGTCAGACTGGGTATGTTTTAAGATGTTTTTCTGCATCTACCACTACCAAGAAAAAAAACAAAACTATGATATCCCACAAAAGTTAACCTTTGATTTTCTTCCATAGAGAGGAAATATGGAAAATTTGAATCTTTATCAATAACTATTTGATCTATTTGTTCTTTTCCCCTTATCACCTCTTTTGAACCCCAACTACCTTCACCATACCAGTTCTCCAAATGCTAATCAAAATAAAAAAATCCAAAAATTATATTTGCTTTGCTACTTTTCAGCTATGCTCAGAAAGTAACAATTAAGTGTCTAAGAAGCTGTATCAATTTGCTCATTGACATTTTTCTGTTTTACAGATAGGTAATATATATAGTAAAAATATACATTTTACCCAGGGGACTTCATTTACAGTATTAAAAAAAATGAAGCCATAAACATTTTACCCCTAAGTTGGATCTCATGCAAAATAGTGGCTAACCACTGAGCAAGGTTGTTTTCTTACTCACTTTTAAAATTTTTTTTTTTTGGCGATTAAAATTGCCTTCTTTGCATCTCCCTCTTGAGGGACCATGTGTGAAGAGCAGATCTATCCAAAACATGATTATCCAGTTCAACTAATGATTTCAATGACTTCTTATAAAAAAATCCCTCTGAAGACTGGTCTTAGTAATTCTAATAAAGGTAGTTTCAAGAGGTGAAAGGAAGGCAGTGAAGGTGGCCTTTCTCTTCTCATCCTCCCTACTTCTCTTACTTCCCTTGCTCCCTTTCTCTCCATCTGCTCTGTCTCCCTTCTTCTTCCTCATCTTTTCTCTCCCTCCCTTCTCCTTTTTTTTTTTTACCACCTTTTCTCCTATCTCTGTCTCTGTTATTGAACTTAGTGATGTACCAGATGGATGGACCTATTAATGTTCAGTAAGATGCTTGTATATAGTCTTTGGGGATTATGTCACAAGACTGTGTGAAAATAAACTATTTCTCATATTTACTACTGTTATTTATAATAAAAATTATTACTACTAACAATTATAATTACTAAAATTATTATAATACCTTATTTTTGTATCATCATAGACATTTTACAAAAAAGAATGTTCTCATCTACCTGGCTAATTTCAGTGCTGCCATGTGAAGAAGGGAAGCAGCTAGTATTTCTATTTTTTAGATGAAGAAGTAAGGCTCCAAGAAGCTGACCTGCTTATAATAATAGCACAGGTATATAGTAATGGGTTTGGCTCTGGAATGTAAGAATTCTGGTAGCTGTGTTCTCTTACATGGAGTTGAAATCAGGTCACCTTATCTAATTTTAAGTTATAGCAAGTGGTGTTCAATAAAAAAGGTTTGTGTTCATGGATAAATGCAAAGTCAAGTAAAGGAAGTGGTGCCTAACTAGCAATTCTTTATACCTTTGGCAGATGTGGTTGAAGTGGCTTTGCCTGGCCTAACTTCCAGGGACCAATCCTAAAGTACTTTTTGGTTGCCTTTGCATATTAGAATCTTACCTAATAAAAGAGTAATATGCAAATGTCCACACCTCCGCTATACTCACAAGCCACACCCACCAGCCAATCAGAAATGAGTATGCAAATTAACCCAATTAAGATGGCTGCAGCCCCGGAGTGAGTAGGAAGCTTGGGTTTCCCTGGCAATGGAGGAAGCCAAGCTTTCTGCACACCCTGGCAGGCCCAAGCCTCCACTCAATGCTACACAGTTTCAATTACAGAAGATAAGTAAATCCCAGATATCAGGTCCTCTGCTTGCGTCACTGGGGGCGGGGAGGGTTTCGCCAGCCTGCCAACCACCACAGGCCCTTGCCCAGGCCGCCCCACACACCAAGGGAAACCCCGCCCTTATCTAGGATACCCTTCAGGTCAAACCAGCTGGTCCCCACCTGTGCACCAGGCCTCTATCCTATCTAATCCTATCTAATAAAAGAATAATATGCAAATTGACCATCACTCCAACACACAAGATGGGTGCCCCCATGTGCTCAAAGATGGCTGCCCCTAAGTGGACAAAAGATGGCTGCCACAAGATGGCAATCAGGGGAGCGCAGTTGGGAGAGACCAAACCTGCAAGGGATGGCAGTTGTGGGAGATCAGGCCAGCAGGGAAGGGCAGATGGAGCGACCAAGCCTGCAAGGGAGGGCAGTTGGGGGCTATCAAGCCTGAAGGGAAGGACGGGTAGGGGTGGCCAGGCCAGCAGAGGAGGGAAGTTGGGGGTGACTGGGCCTGCAGGGAAAGGCAGTGGGTGGGGACCCAGGCCTGCAGGGAAGAGCAGTTGGGAGGGGGAAAGCCTGCAGGGGAGGGCAGTTAGGGGTGACCAGGCCTGCAGGGGAGGGCAGTTAAGGGCAAACAGGCTGGCAGGTAGAAGTGGTTAGGGGCAATCAGGAAGGCAGGCAGGTGAGCAGTTGGGAGCCAGCAGTCCTGGATTGTGAAAGGGATATCTGACTGCCTGTTTAGGGATCAGGATCAGGCCTAAACAAGCAGATGGACATCCCTTGAGGGGTCCCAGATTGGAGAGGGTGCAGGCTGGGCTAAGGGACACACGCCCCCATGCATGAATTTCTTGCACTGGGCCTCTAGTGTTAAGATATAAGCCCAGGATTTAGCCAAACACAAACATGCACAAGTTTGGGATTTAGTACAAAACAGTAATTTTCTTTTAAAAACTTGATACTTTTGGATTTCTTTACATTAAAATAGACTTCTAGGGCAAAGAGGAATATGTGGGGCAATGTTAGTGAGAGTAGGAGAGTACTGTAGGTGAAGTACAATAAATACAGAAGAGAGATAATAATAATAATAATAATAATAATAATAATAATAATAAAAAGAGCATTGGTATCTCAGGGCCTCACCTAATCCTCTTGACCTTGCCATGATCTCCTGCAAGGCTGGATCCAGGCAAGTTTGAATAAGAAGTGAACCTGTTTTTTGCAACCTTAAACCCTTCTGAGGCTCTTTATACAATCTCCTAATCACTCCTAAAGAGTTACTCTAGTAACTTCCTACTGACTCCATGCCTTAAAAGTATCCCAGCCCCTTTCTCCTTTTCTATCTTGGTTTTATTGCTAGAGAACTCTTGCTCTGGTGTCTAGTAGTATTATTGTATTACTCTGACAGTACATCAGGTGGCCATATTATCTTTCTGCCCTTGTTTGTGAGAAAACTGTGAGTTAGCTCTCTTATCTCTTTTCATTCTCTCCGTGTGCCAGCAAATTGGTGTGTGAAATCTTAAACTATCACTTTTAAGTTGACCATGAGAGAGGAGATGTGGCCTGGCATAGGCTATGGCAGTGGAAAGAGTGAGGAAAAGGTGATTCCTTTTCTGGTATAACATGGTGATGGTTAGACTAGAAGTGTTAGGACAAGAGACAATTCAAAGAGAACATTCAGATTTCTATCTGAGATTGGAAGAACAGTGGCAGCACCAGTGGATTTGGAGAAATAAGTTATTGTAAGTGCAGCCAATCGAAGCGCTTAGAAGTCATAACTCTGGAATATATTGAGAAGAATGTAGACTAATGTAGTCTATACTATGCCAGTTATAGACTATACAGAATTTTGTATATTTAAAGAATATATCCAACAAGTGAGCAGACATCATTGACTTGATAGGGCCTATAATAGTAACTTGCATAAATCTCAGGCAAGACTTGCTAAAAATGTTATACATGACAAACCATGAAAACAGCAGTGAGAAGTTCATGATTTAGCATAAGTTGTAAATTATTATTATTTTTTTTTGTGACCCAGTAATCCTGCTATTTGTAGCAAATCTTCTTTTTCCCCAGTTAAGGGAGAGATAATAGAGTAAAACATGTCTTTGACTGTAAATGTCTTCAAAATATTTGGTATTGCCAGGATAAATCAGACTTATTGGCATTGCAATACTTAATAGAACTATTTGAGTAAATTACTTTAGGAAACAAAATTAATACAGTACATTAAAAAAACAAACCAGACTGCCAAAACCGGTTTGGCTCAGTGGATAGAGCGTCGGCCTACGGACTGAAAGGTCCCAGGTTCGATTCCGGTCAAGGGCATGTACCTTGGTTGTGGGCACATCTCCAGTGTGGGGCGTGCAGGAGGCAGCTGATCGAGGTCTCTCTCTCATTGATGTTTCTAACTCTCTATCCCTCTCCCTTCCTCTCTGTAAATAATCAATAAGATATATTAGAAAAAAAAACAAACAAAAAAAACCCACAAACCAGACACAGCTTAGAAGTAATGCAACTGAGATCTGGCTTTGCTAGATGCCCAGGCATTAAGAATTCAGAATAGGACCTTGTTAACTTTTAGTCTGACTTTGTGTTCTCTCTCCATCTAAGCTTCTTTATCATCATTAGTTGAACACCCCTAGGATATTTACACCCATTCAGAACAGGCCAAAGATGCAGTTTTAGAAGGTTACTTTCTAGAAAAATGGGTAAATGCACAAAGATGATTCTTTGTTTTTTTCTGGGTAAAAAAGGCGAAAGAGGTTATGAAAATTATTCATGAAATTTAGGATAGGAGATCATCTGTCCATTTTATATAAACATGACACTTTTTCCACTTCTGAATGTCTATAATGCTGTTGCCAATTCAAGTTAAATATCAAAGACAAAGACTGAGCTGCTAATCTTTTCATCCTCCATCACATACAATATTCCTATAACAGCAAGCATCATCCTTTCAAGTAAGAAAATAAGAATATATCTGGATGCATTATGATTCTTTTCATGTGCTGAGATATTATTAAATTTCTTCCTTTCCTTTTAACAACATTCTCCTAAATCTGTACCCCTCCCTCATCCTAAGAAGTACTAATGCAACAAACTATTGAATCTCAGAGGAAAGGCAAGGTGGGTGGGTGGGAAGAGATCAACTAAAGAACTTGTATGTATATATGCATAACCCATGAACACATACAATAGGGTGGTAAAGGCGTGGAGTGGGGTGGACTAGAAGGGGTTAATTGGGGGAAAATGGGGACATATGTAATACTTTCAACAATAAAGCTTTTAAAAATTAAAAATCTACTAACTCCTTGCTTTTTCTACTCTACCATTTGTTGAATATTCAGTATTATCTTGGATTCTTATTCTTTCACCCAAGGAATTAGCAAACTCACAAACTTCAGTCATCCATCTAGATTATGGCTTCCATACTTAGAAATACTAAAGTACAAGTGTACTTGTGAGTGTTTGTGTGTGCAATAAGCTTTCTAGGTCTGTTTAAAAGGTTCAATTCTGCCTAATTGGTTGAATTTACTTTATGGCTAAGAGAAAAAGTTTTTATTATGTAGATTTAGCTTAACTGTCATGTTCAAATGTTAAAAACAGATTCCCTTGACCTTCATCCAAGGCATTAATAATTTAAACTTCGGAATGACCACTTTGGGCCACCATTTACAGAATGATTCACCAATGATCACTGTCCTTTCGGTGCTGGTTACTTGTATCTTGAGCACTTGCTCTGTAGGACCTTAAAATTTAAGCCACCATATCCCAAAGGGCTATAAATAAGTGCTGGGGGAAAACCATTCTGTGGGAAAACACACTGTATTACTCAACGTTACAAAGAATTTTGGGAATCTTTAGTAAGCTAACAGCTAATGAGACTTTACAAGGGGGTAGAATTACAATGGTGTTTCCCAAATTTATGACAGCAGAACAAGAGAAATATGCCCTGTTTCTCTGAAATCCTACAGAATTTACATTGGGAAAACTTGAACTAGCTAAATTTCCCAAGTAGAATATTCCTGCAAACCACATTCTTCTTTTTTCTTTCCCAACAGAGAAGTGCAGAATACTCCACAGATCTCTGGAAAGTAAGCGATTGCTATTTGAGTTTGGGTCAACTCTTGATAGAGCACTAGGACAACTATCAAACTAGAGTTTGGTCACTTAGCTAGTTCTAAAGTGAAATACAAAGATCCCGACTCTTAATGTAAACAGTTCTTATTTTGGTGTGTCTGTGTGTGTGTGTGTGTGTGTGTGTGTGTGTGTGTGTGTGGTGCACGCGTGCCATAGTATTGAATCTTCAACTTAAAAAATTTAATTTCCCATTTATCACTCTAGATACCCCACCATTCTAGCTTAAGGCTAAAGTCAAAAGATTTGCCTAAGTCAAAAAGCAATTAGTAGCCATGAGACTGAGAAGGGGAAATGAAACAGAATGTAAAGCTTTATTAATTTTTTTCCAATCATATTAAATATCTATGAGCATTTGAATTATGGCTGAAGCAGACTTATATGTTATTTTCTCCTTATGTGAATAGTCTGTTATGTCATAAAATGAGTTTAATTGGTGTCATTTCTCTTCAAGAAGCCATATTAATTGCTATCTGAACCAGGAGTGGGTACTTTAAAAGATTAATACATGTTATTAATTTGTTTTGGTATTTTTATGTATGTCAAAATTAAACTAAATTGGGATTGTCCTTTCCATTCTTTCCAGGATTAGGCATTACATTTAGCCTTTTTCCATTTTTAGGAAATTTTGTTTATCTTTCAAGGTATAAAATAGAATGACAAATGACAACATGTACTTGAACAGTACTTCTATACAAATTATTTCATTTGACCCTAATAATATCTCAAAAGATGAGGAGAAATTAAGATCTTAACCCAAACAGTAAATAAGGTGAAAAAGTTAAGGAATAAAGAGAGAGAGCAAAAGTTTTATTTAAGATTATACATTTTTAGTTAGTAGAACCAAAATCTCAACCCAGGGCTCCTTCACTCACAGCTTTAAGTTATTTCTATTAAGAGCAGGATAGTTCAGTAGATAGAGCATTGGTCTGTGGACCTATGAGTCCTGGTTTTGATACCAGGCAAGGGCACATCCTCCGTTGCAGGCTCCCCCTCACCCTGGGCCCTGCTTAGGGCGTATGCAGGAGGCAACCAATCAATGTGTTTCTCTCACATTGATATTTCTGTCTTTCCCTCTTTCTCCCAATATCTCTAAAAATCAATGGAAAAATATCCCTGGGTAAGGATTAAAAAAAAAAAAAGAGCAGGAGGTTTTTCTTCCTCTCTACTATTGAGAAATATACCATGCTAAATATATTCAGCAATTAAAAATATACACCAGCTATTTCTATCCCTGACTCAAAGAGTTTGACTTTCTATTCTACTTCAAATCAAAACCAAGTGTTGTATCTAACTAAATTATTTTATAAAATTTGGGTATAAAACAACCACTACCCAGAGACCATTAAAAAAAAAACACCAGAAAATTATCTTTACATGGTTAATTGTAATCACTTTTCTTTCCCTGTGTGATATTTTCCTCTCTCTCCCTCTTTAACCAGAGAATGCTTTTCTGTTAAATTTAGATCCATTTTAGATTATATCTCATTTTTTATTTATCTGTCTCACATCTTGTTGCTATAAAATGACAACCATCCTTTATGTTACTCTTAGGTAATTCATCCTCAAGTCTTATCTAGGTATTAGGGACAATTTCCTGAAATACAAGAGTAATTGTGAAGTTAGTTTCTTTTTTTAACATATTCTTGTATTCACTTTAATTCCTATGGGAGTCATGGGGGTGTGTGTGTGTACAGGTCTACCTTTAAGCATATCTTGAATAGAAGAAAAAATGACTGATCTTGGATGTAGGTTATGTTCTGCCTGACCTCTCCATCTCTCCTAACCCCCTTTTAGGTGCCTGGTATTCTTGTGGTATCTCTATTCCTGTACTATCAAAACTTGCTATTAGGAAAGAATCATATAGTAATCATTATTCTTTATTGAATATTTGAGGCTTCTCTTACATGTTTATATAAAACAAGATTTATTTTCTATACAACCTTGGTTGCCCCCTACTTCACACGTATACACACAAATCATACAGAATAAACTTCTATCTATGATTAAGGTCAAGTCAGTCTGTGGGAGCTCTTAGAAAATAAACACATGAGAAAGGAATTAGACCTGCTGCTATGATCAACAACAATCTTTTTCTGGGAAAAACGTCCGCTAAAGTGAACCTGAAAAGAAACCCACATAATTTAGCTGTATAAATATAATAACTCATAGAGAATGAACCAGAATGAGTTCACTGTTAAAGACTAATACATATATTATTTTAATTTTGGGGATGAGGTATTATAAGTATTTTATTCTTTAGAGCGGTACCAAAAAAATCTCCTTTGAAGAGATAACAATGAATTATCTTGACAAGAAGAAAATACCTGACAACAATTTAAATCCATATGTTCTGATAACATCAAGAGAGGACTCAAAAAGGAATCTGTACTTCAGAATTGCAGGATACTGAGAGTACTGTTGGGTTGGGAGGAGATAATGATTAATAGTGACTATTAAAAAAATAGTGACTATTAGACTCAGAATGAATGGTCATATGCATCAAACTCTTTCCAGTAAGGAGATTTAATTTATTATTCAATCAATTTTAAAAGTGATTATCTCTTTTACCAATGAATAAAATTATTATAAAGCCTATTTCTTTCATGATAGCTATTATGAAAGTGAAAAAAAGTCACTCATCTTTCTCCTTCCCTTCTACCATACCTAAATAATCATATTTTATTTTGTAGTTTACTGATTTTAGAGCTATTTTTGAGTGTGTTCATCTATTTTTAATGAGAGGATATCTACTTGCCAATAGAGCAGATATCTTACTATACTCTAGTGAATGTCATAGTTGAAAAAATATGATTCTCTGTGGACTGTGGAATTTATCTATTATTTCAACAGTTTAACCATACATTATGCTATTGGCGAGTTATCTGCAATGATGATTTACATCCTAAAAGTTTGGTAGGCAACCTTACTTCTTTAAAACTACCAGTGCTAAAAATCAATACACATATATTGAATTAGTGATGAATACAGAGAAAGAGACTGTAGCATAACTTTTAATTTGGTATGTATAAAATGAGGCCTATCAGTTTATAAAGGTTTTAAGTTTGTTGAAGGCAAAAATCATACGCTGTATTTTCTTTCTATTTTACCATGATTCTTTGGTTGGGAATGGTTAAAATTATACATCAACAAAAAAGCCAGACTATAGCATTTGTGTAAGATAGAAGTCCACCAAGAATGGGACAAGAAACCAGGAACTGAGCTTTGGCAGAGGTACACATGACCTCACTTGGGAACGGTAAAGATGAAACAGAATTTAGCAGCAATTGCTATTGCTCTTTCAGTTCTGAATAGATAAACTCAGTAATCCCTAAGTGCTTGATGGGGTACCCCACTTTCATACACAAAGATTTAGAGTGTTAAGGTAGTTTGAAAGTTGTAAATGATTGGAAGTTATTATTTGGTTACTTCTTTAACAACAAAACCATCCCAGATGGGTTTGGGATTGTCTTTAACTTCACTTAAAGACAATCCTTGCAAATCCTATTCTACATGTAGTAGTCAGCCTCCAAAATGGTATCCAGTGATCTCTGTCTCCTGGTATTCACACCCTTGTGTTCTCCTCCCATGATGTTCTAGGTTTGGTCTGCATGACCAACAGAATAAGGCAGAAATGATTGTATGTTGCTTCCAAGGTTAGATTTTAAATGACTATGGTTTTGATATTGGGCACTCCCCTATATGCTCGCTCTCTTCATCTTTCTCTTTTACTCTGTTCACGTTTCTCTGTGGAAAACCAACTGCCATGCCATGAGGACACTCAGCAGTCCATGGTGAGACCTTTGCGGTAGGGAATGGAGATTGGCTAATAATCTTGTGAATGAACTTGGAAAAGGGTTCTTTAGCTTCAGTTAAGCCTTGAAAGGACCACATCTTAAGAGATCCTGAGCCAGAATCACCTAAGCCATTCCTGGGTCCTGACCCTCAGAAATCATATGAGATAGTGAATGTTAGTTGTTTTAAATTACTATATTTTAGGGTTATTTGTTAGCCAGCAATAGATAACCAATACACCATAACTGTATTAAAATGTGAAATGCTATCTTTATGTTAGGTTGAAGAAGTGACCTCTTTCGCTGTTTCTGCAGGTGGCAGTTAATTGCTCACCAGTGTTTTTTTTGAGAAACATGGATCAGCTGCCTCCTGCACGCCCCCTACTGGAGATGTGCCCTCAACCAAGGTACGTGTCCTTGACCGGAATGCAACCTGGGATCCTTCAGTCTACAAGCCAACACTCTATCCATTGAGCCAAACTGGTTAGGGCCCAGTGTTCTTTTTTTAAAGTGCTTTGCAAAGCTACTGCAGACAACTGAACTGGTGATGTCTTGGTTCCATGACAGAGTTAATCCATATTATGGAGGATAAACACATTAATCTAAGGTATCTATTTACTCTCATTGGTTAACCCTATTTTGCAATTATTACAACGGCTGGATGGTTAAGTAGCACAATGTGTTTGATAGTTGTTTTTATCATTCCTCTTTCATAAATGTGGGGAAATAATAGTTTCAGTTAATACTGGAGAAATTGAGCATTAAAGGACTAGTTGAGACTGCTAGGACCATAGGTAAATTTGCATTTAGAGAGTGACATATTAGCATATTTAATGTTTGAGTGTAGGGAAAGGTCATACACACTAAACTTTTTTTTTCTCCTTTATACTTTTCTATCCTTTATAGATTTTTTAGAGTATGCATTGATTGTTTTGAAATAAAAAAAGCAAAGTTAAAATTTTGAATATAATTTTTAAATATTTTATTATGGAAAACTTGTAACATAAAATTAGAGAGTATATGAAGCTCCATGTAGCTTATCACCCAGCTTTAACATGGCCAATTTAGTTTGATTTATTCTCCAGTCTTCTTGCCACCTATATTGGATTATTTGGATGCAAATACAAAACATCACATTCTCCCATAAGACAAGGTATTAACAATTTCATTTAAAAGCTGGAAAGCAGGAGCTTACCTATTGTTCTCACCAATTGGTTCTAAGGAAAATGTGATTTAGTTGAAATACGTATTTATTTTAGGCAAATTGCATAATGAGTCATTAACTTGTATTCAATGATTTTTTTGTAAGGTAAAACTGGTTTTTCACACATTTTTATGGTAATTTTATGTCTTCACATCCTGAATTCTCAGTTTCTGCAATGTTTTCCCTGACATTTAAGATCTGTTGGATAGCTGGAAGATCTGTAGGTTGGTTATAACAAACTCCCGCAATCATGGAGCAGTCTTTAGAAAATTATGATTAGAACTTGGGATGGTGCTTCCCATGCCTACAAATGTACTTGTACTAAGGTGCAAAAGGGTAGGTCAGTGGGTAGCCACTGAAGGTTGATTTTTCTAACCCCTAGTGCTTTATAAATACCACCAAGAACTAGCATAGAAAGTGCTCATTCAAGTATTTTCACATTCCCTTTGCGAAACCCCTGGCTGGTGTGGGGCCCAGTCCCTCATTATTTCATCTGTTGTCATGTTTTTCCAGCTGGTGCATGGTTTCCCTGTAGTTATCCCTTGAAGTCCATCCTTCTACCAGCCTCCTGCCTGCTCTCCTGGGGCTCATCCTATGACCCTAGTCTACACAGGCAACTTCTTCTTCAAACCTGAACTGTGATTAAATGGATGGGTTTAAATCTACTTATGGACCATATGCTTATCCTAAAAATAAAGTGTTAGAACAGACTATAATTTTTAGTAATGTGAATTTATTTCAACTCTGCCCCCTCCAATCTTACCACATGTAAGCAAATCCGAATATTACCTTTAAACCAGTAACTTTGGCATTATTTTAAGGAATAAGAAATGAATGCGCTCATAGTCCCTGATACTATTTGAATGCCTTCAAAACAGAAATTAGAAATTATCTAACACTTTCACTCACTCACACACACACACCATTATTTTGCACACAAAATTTAAAATAGGCTGGATCAAAGATATATTTTGAGGATTATATTTAGAGGATCAGACAGTATTTTTAAAAAGAATATTCCAAAAATAAAAGAAATTAGCAGAATTAGTTGGCCTCCTCTGACTTTCCTCACATTCCTGCATTGCAGTCTGGCTTATCAGTGATTCTACATGGGGCTCTATTTTGAGGTGTTTTCTACTTTGGCTTCTCCTAGGGGTATCTTTTGGCATTAGCCTTAGTTGTCCTCCTATGACTTTGTCTATTGGCTCATAGGCCAATTTTATTGTTCATTTTACTGTCCATGAATATCTCCATTGCTCACTTCTCTAGCCCTGCATTATATTGATTCAAGATGAAACACAGAAAAGAAAGAAGATAGATCTAAAAGACAGAAAGAAAAAAGAGGAAGGGGGAAGGAAGTGTTAAAAAATAAGAAAAATCCGAAACCGGTTTGGCTCAGTGGATAGAGCATCGGCCTGTGGACTGAAGGGTCCCAGGTTCGGTTCCGGTCAAGGGCATGTACATTGGTTGTGGGCACAACCCCAGTAGGGGGCGTGCAGGAGGCAGCTGATCGATGACTCTCTCTCATAGATGTTTCTAACTTTCTATCTCTTTCCCTTCCTCTCTCTGAAAAATCAATAAAATATATTTTAAAAAATAAGAAAAAAATGGTAAGAAGAGCATGAAGAGGGGTGAAGGCCTGGGCTGGGGAGTGGGGCAAGCTGGGAGAGGAGAATCAGGGAGGTGGGGAACAGGACTTATGTAGTACTTTCAACAATAAAGAATTAAAAAAAGAAAAATAAGAGCATGAAGAAGCTACCTACCATTTAACTTTGCTTATAAATATATATTCATTTTCTCTAGCCAGTTTGGCTCAGTGGATAGAGCATCAGCCTGCAGATGGAAGGGTCCCGGGTTTGATTCTGGCCAAGGGCACATGCCTGGGTTACAGACTCAATTCCCAGTGGGCGATGTGTAGGAGGCAGCCTATCAATGGTTCTCTGTCATCATGGATGTTTCTATCTCTCTTCTCTCTCCATTCCTCTCTGAAATCAAGAAAGAAATATTTTTAAAAAAGAAAATATAGTTATTTAGCCAAGCTGATGTGGCTCAGTAGTTGAGCATGGATCCATGAACCAAGAGGTTAACTGGTTCGATCCCAGGTTAGGACACAGGCTTGGTTTGCTGCTGGATCCCCACAATATAATGATGTTTCTCTCTCATTGATCTTTCTCTCTCTCTCTCTCTCTCTCTCTCTCTCTCTCTCTCTCTCTCTCTCCCTCTCTCTCAGAATCAATAAAGGGAAAAAATTATAAAAATATATAGTTATTTAATGTCAACATTTTAAAAAGTAAATTTCAAAAATAGACATTGCTCCTTTAAGTAGCAAATTGAGAGGTACAGTGGAACCACTGCATGGGTGGTTTAATGCGTCATTTTAAACATGTAATTCAAAGTAGCTTGCAATGGGCATCTTAACTATTTAATACTGATCTAAATGTAATGATAAACATAACTTTGTAAGCCTAAAATGGGTGAGCTGGATTTATTTATTTTCATTATTTATTTATTTATTAAATTTAAATTTTTTATTATTTAAAATATTACATGAGTCTTTTCCCCCCATTGACCTCTCCCCGGCCACTCCCACTCCCCCAGTACATGCCCTCACCCCACTACTGTCCGTGTCCATTGGTTATGTTCATATGCATATATACAAGTCCTTTGGTTGATCTCATACCTACCTCCCCTTCTATCTTCCCTCAAAGGTTGGGAAGTCTGTTTGATGCTTCTGTGTCTCTGGTTCTATTTTTGTTCATCAGTTTATGTTGTTCATTATATTCCACAAATGAGTGAAATCATGTGATAGTTACCTTTCTCTGATTGGCCTATTTCACTTAGCATAATGCTCTCCAGTTCCATCCATGCTGTTGCAAACAATAATCCCCCCCCTTTTTTTATATATTTACCACAGTTTTCTAATCCACTCATCTGCTGATGGGTATTTAGGCTGGGGGGGGGGTGGGAGTGGCTGGGGAGAGGTCAATGTATATCTTAGCTATTGTAAATTGTGCTATGAACATAGGGGTCCATATATCCTTTCTGATGGGTGTTTCTGTTTTCTTGGGATATATTCCTAGAAGTGGGATTAATGGGTCAAATGAAAGTTCCATTTTTAATTTTTTGAGGAAACTCTATACTGTTTTCCATAGTGGATGCAACCAATTTGCATTCCCACCAGTAGTGCAAGAGGGTTCCTTTTTCTCTGCATCCTTGCCAGCATGTTGATGATAGCCATACTGACAGGTGTGAGATGTTATCTTGTTGTTTTGATTTGCATCTCTTGGATTATTAGTGACTTTGAGCATGATTTCTTATGTCTCTTGGCCTTCTGTATGTACTCTTTTGAAAGGTATCTATTTAGGTCTTTTGCCCATTTTTTGATTAGATCATTTATCTTCCTTTTGTTAAGTTGTATGAGTTCCCTATAAATTTTGGAGATTAAACCATTATCAGAGATAACATTGGCAAATGTTTCCCATGCAGTGGGATTTCTTGTTTTGTTGATGATTTATTTTGCTGTGCAAATATAGTCCCGTTTGTTTATTTTTCTCCTTAGTTTCCATTATTCTAGCTGTGTTAGCAAAGATATTGCTAGAACATATGTCTGCTATTTTGCTGCCTATGGATTCTTCTAGGATTTTTATGGTTTCCCATCTATGTGTAAGTTCTTTATCCATTTTAAGTTTAATTTTGTGTATGGTGTTAGTTGGTGGTCTACTTTCATTTTCTTTTGCATGTATCTGTCCAATTTTCCCAGCACCATTTATTGAAGAGACTATCTTGACTCCATTGTATGCTCATTAATTAGCATAATGCCTTGGGTCAATCTCTGGGTTTTCTGTTCTGTTCCATTGGTCTATATGTCTGTTCTTGTGCCAGTACCAGGCAGTTTTGAGAACTATGATTTGGTAATATAGCTTGATATCTGGTATTGAGATCTCGCCAACTTTGTTCTTCTTTCTCAAGATTGCTGCAGCTATTTGGGGTCTTTTTTTTTAAATTCCAGATTAATTTTTGGAGATTTGTTCTAGATCTTTGAAGTATGTCCTTGGTGTTTGAATGGGGGTTGCATTGTATCTATAAATTGCTTTGGGTAGTATGAAATTTTAATGATGTTGATTCTACCAATCCATGAACACAGTATATTCTTCCATTTGTTTATGTCTTCCTCTATCTCTTTTTTCAACTTCCTGTAATTTCTGAGTACAGGTCATTTACCTCCTTGGTTAAGTTTATTCCTAGGTATCTTTTTGTTGTTGTTGCAATGATAAATGGGATTATTTATTTATTTTTTAGTTTCTCTTTCTGTAAGTTCATTATTGGTATATGAAAAAGCTATAGATTTTTGGGTGTTAATTTTGTATCCTGCTCTGTTGCCAAATTCATTTATGAAGTCTCGTAGTTTTTTTATGGGTCTTTAAGGTTTTCTAGGTACAATATTATGTTATCGGTGAATAATGAGTTTTATTTCTTCTTTTCCAATTTGGATGCCTTTTATTTCTTCTTCTTGTCTGATCACTATGGCTCGTACTTCCAGTACTATGTCAAACAGGAGTGATGAAATGGGCATCCCTGTCTTGTTCCTGTTCTTGGTGAAATGAGTTTAGTTTTTGCCCATTGAGTATGATGTTGGCTGTAGGTTTGACATATAAGGCTTTTATTATGTTGAGGTATGATACCTCTATTTCCACTTTGCTGAGAGTTTTTATCAGGAAAGGGTGTTGGATTTTACCAAATATCTTTTGTGCAACAATTGAGATGATTATGTGATTTTTGTCTCTCAGTTTATGTGATGTATCATGTTTATTTATTTGCAGATATTGTACCAGCTTCGCATCCCTGGAATAAATCCCACTTGGTCATGGCATATGATCTTTCTAATGTAATACTAGATCTGATTTGCTAGAATTTTGTTAAGGATTTTAGCATTTATGTTCATCAGGAATATTGGCCTGTAATTCTCTTCCTTTGTGGTTTCTTTATCTGGTTTTGGGATTAAGGTAATGCTGGCTTCATAGAAAGAGCTTGAAAGTATGCCTTCCTCTTGAATTTTTTTGAATAGTCTGAGAAGGAGAGTTTTTAGTTTTTGAATGTTTGGTAAAATTTCTCTGTGAAGTCCTCCTGTTCAGGACTTTTGATTGCTGGAAGTTTTTTTTTTTAATTTAATTTAATTTTATTAATTTTTATTAATTTTTTATACATATCTCCCCATTGCCCCCCCTCCCTCCCAGGCGTACCCCGACCCCCCAGTGTCTGTGATCATTGGTTATGTTTATAAGCATGCATACAAGTCCTTTGATTGATCACTTATTTACCTCACCTAACTTTAATCTTTCTGCTATAATTTCACAGTCTGTTTGATGCTTTATGATTTTTGTCCTCTTGAGAATTATCAGTCTACTCCCTTTCTGTGCTCCTGATTCTATTATATTCACCAGTTTATTCTGTTGATCAGATTTTTAATTCACTTAATTTTTAGATTCACTTGTTGACAGATGTGTATTTGTTGTTCATAATTTTTTGTCTTTTACCTTTTTCTTCTTCCTCTTCTAAAAGGGTACCTTTCAGCATTTCATATAATACTGGTTTGGAGTTGATGAACTCCTTTAGCTTTTTCTTCTATGTGAAGGTCTTTATCTGCCCTTCAATTCTGAATGTTAGCTTTGCTGGATAGATTATTCTTGGTTGTAGGTTCTTGTTGTTCATCACGTTGAATATTTCTTGCCACTCCCGTCTGGCCTGCATCGGTTCTGTTGAGAAATCAGCTGACAGTTGTATGGGTGCTCCTTTGTAGGTAATAAACTGTTTTTCTCTTGCTGCTTTTAATATTCTCTCTTTCTCTTTTGCTCTTGGCATTTTAATTATGATGTGTCTTGGTGTAGTCCTCTTTGGGTTCCTTTTCTTTGGGGTTCTGTGTGCTTCCTCGACTTGTAAGTCTATTTCTTTTACCAGATGTGGGAAGTTTTCAGTCATTATTTCTTTAAACAGGTTTTCAGTATCTTGCTCTTTCTCTTCTTCTGGCACCCCCACAATTCTGATGTTGGTACGCTTGAAGCTGTCCCAGAGGCTCCTTACATTCTCTTCACATTTTTGGATTCTTTTCTCTTCTTGCTTTTCCAGTTGAATGTTTTCTGCTTCTTTATATTTCAAATTTTTGACTTCATCCTTGCCTTTCTCTAGTCTGCTGTTAGTACTCTGCATAATAGTTTTTATTTCAGTCAGTGTATTTATCATCTTCTCTTGGGTCTCACTAAATTTATCCATCTTTTCTAGCATATTCTTGAAAAACCTTATAAGCGTGGTTTTGAACTCTATATCCAGTCGTTTTTTTTCCTCCATTTCTTTTGCTTGTAATCCCTTCCCTTGTCTCGGCATTTTCACTGTGCCGGGGAAACTTCTGTGCTGGATTCAGCTGAAGAAGCCTCTGCTGAGCTTGGGAGGGGTAGAGTCTCAGGGCTTAAGGGACCGCCTTGCCTTCCAGTCGGCCCCGCCCTCCACGGCCCCTGAGTCTCACGTGACTGGGTAATGGCTGGAGCGGTCCTTGTGCGCTCGCGCACCCGCAGCGCCTCTAACCGCTGCCTTTCCCGCTCCCCTGCGAACCAGGACCACACGAGTCTAGGTCCCCAGGGTTTCGCCCAAAACAGGGGCCCAGTGGACTCAGAAATGGCGCAGTTGGGAGGGTCTGTCTCCCGCCCACTCGCGAAAGCCAGCGGCACAATCAGCAATCCGTCCTCCGCATGGTGCCGTGCGCAACCAGACCTCTGATCCTTTGCAACTCCCCTAAATTTCCGTGCACTTCTCCCTTTTCACAGTCCAAACTCCCCCCGTATGAGTTTCGGCTGGATCTGGGGTTTAGTGTCGTAAAATAAGGGGTTCAATGCCGTTGGGAGTCTCCGTTTCCCTCCCGCCAGAGAAAGCCAGCCAGATACTCCGGCACCCGCTCTCTCAGCGCGCGTCTCCGTACCTCAGCTTTTTGCGGCTCCTCTGGGTCTCTGTGAGCCCCTCTCTTTCCCTCTAGTTGTAGAACTTCCACTCAGCCAGCTTTCCTGTGGTTCTGGATGGTGTCCATTCTGTCTTTTAGTTGTAGTTTTGAAATTGTTGTGCGAGGCAGCAGTATAGGTGTTTACCTATGCCGCCATCTTGGATTTCTCCTGGAAGTTTTTTGATCACTGTTTCAATATCATCAGTAGTTATCAGTCTATTCAAGTTTTTTTTTTTCCTGATTGAGTTTTGGAAGCTTATATTTTTCTAGGATATGAATATGTCCATTTCATTTCATCGAAGTTATCCAGTTTGTTGGAGTAGAGTTGTTCATAGTATTTTTTTTTCAATATCCTTTGTATGTCTGTGGGGTCAGTTGTTACTTCACCTCTTTCATTTCTGATTTTGTTTATTTGGATTTTCTCTCTTTGTTTCTTGGTGAACCTGGCTAGTGGTTCAATATTGTTTATCCTTTCAAAGAACAGCTCTTGGTATTATTGATCTTTTGTAGTGTTTATTTTCCCCTATGTTGTTTATTTCCACTCTAATCTTATTGTTTCCTTCCTTCTGCTTACTGTAGGCTTTTCTTGTTGCTCTTTTTCTAGTTCTTTAAGTTGCAGGATTAGATAATTGATTACTATTTTTTCTTGTTTTTTTTGAGGTATGTTTGTAGAGCTATGAACTTTCCTCTCAGGAGTGCTTTCACTGTGTCCCATAGATTTTGGATTGGTGTGTTTTCATTGTCATTTATTTCCAGGATGCTTTTTATTTCTTCTTTGATCGCTTTGGTAACCCAATCATTATTTAATAGCATGCTATTTATAGCCTTCAAGTGTTTGATTTTTTTCATTGTTTTTATTGTAGTTGATTTCTAATTTTATGCCATTTGGATTGAAGAAGATGCTTGATATGATTTCTATCTTCTTGAATTTGAAGAGACTTTGCTTGTGTCCTAATATATGATCTATCTTTGCAAATGTTCAGTGTGCACTTGAGAAGAATGTATATGCTGTAGCTTTGGCATGAAATGTTCTGAAGACATCAATTAAGTCCATTTTATTGAGTGAATTATTTAACATTGCTGTTTCTTTGCTGATTGTTTTGTATAGGTGATTTATCCAGTGGTGTCAATGGGATATTAAAGTCCCCTACTATGATTGTATTGCTGTCAATCTCTTCCTTGATATCTCCCAGAAGTTTTATGTATTTGGGTACTCGAGTATTGGGAGCATAGGGATGAGCCTATGTTCCTTATACTTAACAAAGTATAAGGAACTTAATCATGGTACCTCACAAAAGTGACACTAAATTTATCTATTCGTCCATTTATAAGAATTATGTTTATTAATATGTGAATTATATTTGGAAATATGATTTTTAAAAAAATATTTGTTTATTGATTTCAGAGAGGAAGGTGAGAGAGAGAATTAGAAACATCAGTGATGGGAGAGAGTCATTGACTGGCTGCTTCCTGCATGTCCCCTACTGGGGATTGAGCCTGCAACCCAGGAATGTGTCCCAACCAGGAATCTAACCATTACCTCCTAGTTCATGGGTCAATGTTCAATCACTGAGTCATACTTCCTGGGCTGCAAATTTGATTTTAACATTTAGAAATCATTTTCAAAATGTGGTTATATGAAATTTAAAAATATACATTTCAGAAAGAATCCATTAAAATATAATATTATGCCTTCAATATTTTTGACAACGTTTTTAGTGGCATTGCACACTACCTCTTTGTGACAATAGCAGTAACTACTTTTAGCACCCAGTTATCTAATGCTTCCTTAGTAACTGTTTTAGCAGACATATATAGAAATACATTAGAGCAGCAGTTCTCAAATGTCTGGAAACCCCTGTGGTCCTTGAAAATCTTTCAGGGGTGAGCAAGGTCAAAACTATCTTAATAAGACTAAGAAGTTCTCTGTATTTTTCAACTCATTCTCTCATGAGTATAAGTGGAGTTTTACAGTAGTTATATGACATGTGATATCTCACAGATTGAATTCAAAAGCATATATATGAGCCCAGCTGTTTTCTATTAAGCAAAAGATACATTAAAGAGATTTACAAAACTGTAAAGAAATTTCATTCTTTTCTTTTTTATAGAAAATATAATAGAGTATAGTATAGGTAGACAGGTAGGTAAGTAAATATAATCATAAAAGCTCTTTAGAGGTCTCAGTTTTTAAGATTATAAAGGAATCCTAGAGATCAAAAAGTTGGTTTATTTAACAACTTAAAACTTAGAAAGGCTACTGCTTTAGAGTATTAATTGGTAATTATTAAATCTTAATTTTATATGTCCCCCAAAAAAGAATTATTTTAAAGTGACCTTTGATTTTTATTTTTAAAATACTTGTGCATTGATCATTTTATAATAAATGAGTGGTAGGCTATCAAAAATTATTCCTACCTAAACACTGAAGTAATCAAGGAAAAAAGAATTTTATATTGCACTAGAAGCCCGTTGCATGAAGATTCGTGCAATAGGCCTTTCTTCCCCTGGATGCAGGCATCAGTTATCCTCCAGCACCCAAGACCCAGGCTGCAGCTGAGCTAAGCCTTCAGCCTTTAGGCTTGGCTCTGGCCACAGTGGAGCCTTCAGTCTTTAGTCGTCACTCAGTATGAGCCTTCAGTCTTCACTCGTGCCTGCATATGCAAATTAACCTGCCATTTTGTTGGGTTAATTTGCATATCACTCTTGATTGGCTGGTGGGTGTCACAAAGATACGGTCAATTTGCATCTTTCTCTTTTATTAGTGTAGATAATAAGTTAGTAGCAGTGCTGTAAGAGAATACTCTTAACTCTACTCCAATTAAATTTAAGGAACAACTGCTCCTACCCTATATGTTAATGTGATTGGGACATCCTGAAATAGAATAATACTGCAACAAACATGGAACCACTTCTAGCCACTTTCACATTCAACATCTTTACTTCTTGAGGTAACTTTACAGAAGTAGACAGCTAATCATAATTCAAAGCTTCCCTATCACTCCAAAATATTGTTAACTTCCTTTGTAGGAGTTCTTTAGGTCTTCATTCTTTGCTAATACAGCTTCTTTTTACAACTGCCAATAGGTTCTCAGATACATCTGATAGGCTGACTTCCACTTGAGAATGCAATCCAAAATGGTAGTATTTCCAGGTTTGCCATGCTAATCCACAGCCCATGAACTTATAATAGCTCCCACGAGATCAAGTTTTTACTTCTGCTAAGTTTTCAATGTTCCCATGATTTGGTTTCCCATTACCCACAACCTGGGCATGTACCCCAACCAGGAATCTAACTGTTTCTTTTCCTACTAGTATGGATTATTGTTTTCAATAAGGCTGTCTTCCATACATCAGACTTACTCTTACTTCCATAATAACACTTAGAATTTACTATCTCCTGGCTCATTAACCTTTAATACACCTGGAAGCAATCCTTACTATCTCAATTTTATAGGCAAGGAGCCACACCTAGAGATATTAATGTGACAAGTTCAAGATAACATATCTGGTCATTGGTAGAGTCAATATTCAAATCCAAGTCTGTCTGGAAATGAAGCTCGTGCTCTTGGCCAGGCATCTGAGTAAGTCAATGAAATTTAAATGGCCTAAATGGATTTAGGGTTTTATGCTTAGACTGCTTAAAAGAATACACGTAAATTCTGTTTACAAGAAACACATCTAAAATATATGGATACAGAAAGAATAAAAGTTATAGGATAGAACCAGAGCTGGTGTAGCTAAACTTTAAGACAAAAATCATTATTATGTACATAGTGGAATATTTGGTAACTATACAAGTTTCAATTTATCAGGAAAATATATTAAGCTTGCAATATCTAATACATAGCTTTAAAATACAGAAAGAAAAATTAGCAGTACAGGAAAAATAAGTAAATCCAAAATAATTGTGGGAGATTTTAACATACTTCAATAACTGATAAAATATGTAGACAAAAATACTAGTTAGGACATAAGAAACTTGAACAAGACAATTGTTAGGCTAAATTTGTATTTTGGAAATACTGAATCCCAAAATAAGAGAGAATACTTATCCTTTACAAATACAAATGAAAACTATTTGGAACTGAATAATAATTAAAATGCTAATATTAAAAGTCAAATAAATTAATTGCTTAGAGAGAAATTTCTAGCCCTAAACACATATATCAGAAAACAAACACACCAAAGGCTGAGAAATCAATGAGCTAAACATTAATTTCAAGAAATCAGAAAAAAAGTTAGCAGATGGGAAATGACAAGGAATATTAGCAGAAATTAATAAAAAAAGAAAGCATATATGTAACAGGATCGACAAAAGAAAAAACTGGTTCTTTATAAGAACTGATGAGGAAGTGGAGAAAAGGGAATCATTGTACATGATAGGTAGGAATGTAAATTGATGTAGTGGAAAACAATAGGAAGTTTCTCAAAAAATTAAAAATAGAACTGCCTTATGACCTAGCAATCCCACTTCTGAGTATACAACCAAAGAAAATAAAATCTGAATTTTGGAGATATATAAACACTTCCCTGTTCACAATAGCTAAGATATTAAAACAACCTAAATATCTATCCATGGATAAAGGAATAAAGAAAATGTGTTATACACACACACACACACACACACACACACACAGCAACAATATGCAGGCTTAAAAGAGAAGGATATTCTGTTATTTGTGACTATATCACTATATCGATAAACCATAATGGAGGACATTATGCTAAGTGAAATAAGCCAGACACAGAAAGACAGTACTGCATGATCTCACATATGTGGAACCTAAGTTAGTAAAATTTACAGGAATAGAGAGTAGAGTGGCTCTCTTGTGGGAGGTGGAAGTGGGTAGATACTGGCAAAGGGTACAAAATCTCAGTTATACAAGATGAAAAAGTTCTGGAGATCTATGTATGCATGGTGACCATAGTAAATTCTGTATTGCATACTTGAAATTTGTTAAGGGGGTAAATCTTACGTGTTCTCACCACACACACACACAGAAAGAAAATGGTTACTATATGAGGTGATGTGTATGTTAATTAGCTTGACTATGGCAATAATTATATAATATATCCATATATATTAAAACATCCAATTGTTATGGTATCTTAAGAACATATAATCCCTGTTTGTCAATTATATCTCAATAAAGCTAAAAGAAATTATTTAAAAGGCAGGTTCTTTAAAAAAAATAGTAAAATTGATTAATGCCTGGGAAACTGATTAGAGAGAGAGAAAATAACCAATATCAGGAAAGGTGGGACATACTACAGGTCCTATAGACATTAAAATGACAACATAAAATACTATGAAAAACTTTGTTGATAAATTTGAAAATGTAAAGTAAGCAACTTGTTAGAAAAACATTGTCTTAAACTGAAACAGTTTCAGTTTCAGAAACATTGTCATAAACTGAAATTAAAAATCTGAATAGCGTTAAACTATTTAATGTGTAAATAAAAACCTTTTCATAAAAACTCGAGGTTCAGACTGTTTCTTTGTGAATTCTAACAAATGCGTAAAGAAGAAATAATGATCAGTCTTACATAAAATCTTCCTAGAACAAGAAAACAAAGGAGTCCTTCATGAGGCCAGTAAATCCTGACAAGTCCCTATTAGAGAAGAAAAATAATAAATCAACCTTACTTATAAACATAGATACAAACCCTTACACAAAAATTTAATACACGGTATTCAGTAATATATAAAAAGGCCAATACATCCTAATTAGGTTGGGTATATGACAGCATTGCAAAGTTAGTTGAACAGTGGGAAATCAACATATGTAATTTACCATACTAACAAAACAAAAGAGAAAAACATATAATCATCTCAAAAGATGCAGGGAAAAAACATTCGATAAAACTAAAAATTTAGAATTTGAAGGAGGAGTTGTTTAATCTGCTATAAGGTTTATTTAAAAAAAAGTAACCCACTTTAAACAATGGTGAAATGTTGTGAAATTTCCCTTTGAAATCAGGAACAAGATAAGGGTGTTATCATCGCAACTTCTATTCAACATTATACTGGAGTCAGCTGGGTAAGGCAAGAAAAAAAAAGTAAGGTCTGTAAAGGAAGAAAAAGAAGTACAAGAATTATAAAGAAAGAAATCAACTGTTGTTATTCATTGTTATATAACTGCATGTAGAAAATATAAAAGAATATGCATACAATAGTTAAAGCAGCATCTTACTGGCCTAAGGAAGATAAACAGATTAATGGAATAGTAACAGAGGGCCCAGAAAAAGACTATTGCTATATGAACACCTGATTTTTTACAAAGGTGACAATGCAGAGTAAGATCTTTTCAACAGGTAGTACTGAGGTAACTGGATACTCATATGGAGACAAAAAAGAAACCTGATCTACACCATAAGCAAAAACCAATTCCAAGTAAACTATAAACGTGAAAAGAAAAATAAGGCTTCTAGATGGTAAATATGAGATATATCATATTCTATATATAGCTCATATGCATACCCAATGACCTATCAATTCTACTCTTTGGTGGGTACTCAACCAAAATTCTACTTAGAGACATATGCAAAAATGTTCATAGTAACTTCATCCACAAAATTAAAATGACTTGAATGTCCACTAATCAGAGTAGATGAGCCCTGATATGTACATTAAATAGAATACTATAGAACAAAGAAAATGAATGTACTACAACTACACACAACAATATGTATGAATCTCATAAACACAATGTTAAGTGAAAGAAACCAGATACAAAAAACAAACTTTAAGATTCCATTTATATAAATGCAAACAAGAAATAAGGAATGCAGGTTCAATCATCAAAACTAGAAAGAAAAACAAGAAAAATGCATATAAAAAAACTCAGGACAGTGGTTACCTTTGCCAGGTAGGGAAAGTTAAGTGATTGGGAGAGAGGTAATAAGGGAGCTTGCAGGGAGCTAGCAATGTTCTATTTTTCTGCCTAGATAAAAGTTACATGGGTGTTTGTGATAATTTATTATTTTATTTTTATCTGTTTGATTTTTATAATAAACAAAATGTGTGGCCCAGCTGGTGTGGCTCAGTTGGTTAAGCATCGTCTAATGTAGCAGGAGACTACTGGTTGGATTTACAGTCAGGGTACATGCCCAGATTGCAGGCTTGATCCCCAGTAGAGGGCATGCAGAAGGCAGCTGATCTATTTGCTCTTGAGTATCCATGTTTCTGTCTGTCTGTCCCTCTCCCTTCCTCTCTCTAAAATCAATGAAAACATATTTAAAAATGTGTGAAAATGCTAGAATTCCTTTATCCATGGATTACCCAGCAGCTTTGAAGATGAGTAATAAATATCAGAGCAATAGAGAAATTTAGTACATATTTTAGGAGCTACTTTATCCTATTCAGACTTTTTGCTTCATATTAGAAGAGAGAAATGTCATAAATGCAAATAAAGGTTACTTCATTTAAAAATCGAGATGTCATTGGTTCATCACTTGGTCTGTGTATGTGGTCAGTTCTCTATTGGATCTAAATTATTGTCCACATGTTCCCAAGACTCAGAAGAACAGGTTCATTGATGCCCTCCAGAATAGTATATTCACTGTGGTTTTGCTTTTGTGAGAATAATAAGCATCTCAAAGGACCATGCTTCAAGAGAAACATTTGTTCCTCTTAAGTAGCATAAAATAAATTTCAGGGTACTCTGCTTGGGCTTTGCCCTTGTAAGAAGAAGGGGTAGAAAAATCTTCATCAAGGTCAACTACATCACACTTATTCTACCTAATCCTATATAATAAAAACCTAATATGCTAAGTGTCTGGTTGTCTGTTCAACCAATCAAAGTGTAATATGCTAATGATATACTAAGGCTGCTCAATTGCTCACTATGATGTGCACTGACTACCGAGGCTAGACACTCAGACCAGTAGGTTAGCTTGCTGCTGGGGTCTAGCCAATCAGGACTGAGAGAGACAGGCTGGACACGCCCTGGAGTGCTCCCATAGTCTCTCCCCTGCTGGCCAACCTCCTGCATCACTCCCTAGCTCCAACCGTGCACCAGTGGGATACCTTGGCCTGGACTATACCCGCTTGCAATCCAGGACCCACTGGGGATGTCAGAGAGCCAGTTTCAGCCCGATCCTGCAGGCCAGGGCAAAGGACTGCACTAGTGCATGAATTTGTGCACTGGACCTCTAGTAGTATAATAGCTTTTAACCACATATATATCTTAATGCTTAATTAGCCTGAATATACCACAGGTGAGAAATTGGCTTAAATACTTTTGCATCTCATAGGACAAATAATTAGGTATATGAAATAGGCTTAAATGTTTTTACTGCCTAAATGTTTTTCATTACTCTGCACATATTTGAAACATAAATCAATAGTTTTTCCACTGGTACATAATTTTGGTTTATATCAAGCTTTTCATCATCCAGGAAAAAAAGAATATTTGTTATTCTATTCATATCTGCAAACTTTATAAATATGCCTCCTGAGAGTTGGCAAAAAGCATGTCCATACCTCAATTTGGACAAGACTGAAGAAGTCAGATAAATACATTTACATTTAAAGCATGCCAGTGGTGTTAGATTGAGCTCTCTAGAAGTCAAGCAAAAATTGACAGACCCATCTCATTCCCAAAAGCATTTTGGCATGAAATCTACTAATTTTACATTATCACAAGCAAAGATGCTAGTTGGTGTTTTAATGCTGTTCTAGCAACATCTGGAAAGGATATGAAAATCTTGATGACTAAAGTTGCTGAACTCGAACTTGAGGAGCCTTTCTCAACAATTTACTCCTCCTCTTGTTCCTTTTCTTCACTCCTACTCCATTTGAAATAGTCAATGGCTTCCTCTACCAAGAGTACAATGATAAGAAACAGCAGCTAAACAGGATTTGGGCTCATTGATTCTAGAGTTAGACTATATTTAAGGCTGAACTATCTCTTAAGATCTGTACAGACCAAGTCCTCCTACTGCCTGCATTTTCCAGCATGAAAGCATTCTTTTGTATTAGTCATATAACTCCTCAAATGTCTTAAGTTTTTCCCAAGAGCCAGTGTTAGAACGAAGGTGGTTATTCAGAAAGGAGGTGACTTCACTGGGCTTGGAATCCTTGTGGCAATCCTTTTCTCTTACCATTCCCAAGACATTATGCACATTATGCAGAAAGAAACTTTAATTCTGATGGTCAAGTCTGAAACGGTTATGGAGAACTGTCCTTTGAGATCCCCCTAATTTCACCAAGTGCCAGTCTCCAGAAATGAAGTCAATCTGTAGATGAGCAAGAAGTTTTGGAACAGTGTTGGATAATTTTATCTGTAGCAATAAAAAAAAAAATTGTCTGGCAGGAATGGAAAGAGACCATAGGTTGCAACTCAGCTTTAGCATTTACTAGCTGCATGACTGACCTTGGGCGAATTAGTGTCTCTGGAGCTTCAGTTTTTTTCATCTATAAAATGTGGATTACTTACTAGCCTCAAGCACAGTGGGAGGCACGAAGTAGGCCATGAGAGCATGACTGGATATAGGGAAGGAATCCGTTTTGAGTTACTTTAGTTTAGACTCTGCAGGGAGTGAGGGCAGAAGGGGAGCAGTATTAGCTTATTCGGGGAAAGGATGCAGCTGGTTCTGTCAGGTCCAGTGGCACCGCCCACGCCTCTTGATCCAAGGCTTCTGCCCCTGAGCTACTCCCGAGGCCCAGGCCACTACCTTGGGTACTAGGGCGACTCGGGGGCGTTTGTGGTTTGGGTCCTGCCCCAGCGCAGCCGGAGCCGGGCCAGCCCGGGGAGAGTTGACACTCACCTGCTTGGCAGGTGCACACGGTCCGAGGCGTGACCGCGGAGGCGGGCGGGCGGGCGGGGTGGGCGGGAGCTGAGAATGTAAAGCTCCAGGCGCATGGCACCCGCCGCCCAGTCGCCGCGGTGGCTGC
The DNA here is from genome assembly GCA_011751065.1 of Lasiurus cinereus. Taxonomy (NCBI): domain Eukaryota; kingdom Metazoa; phylum Chordata; class Mammalia; order Chiroptera; family Vespertilionidae; genus Lasiurus; species Lasiurus cinereus. Next base: position 10,864,072 of record JAAGEH010000393.1, on the reverse strand, counting down.
CGGGATGCGCCGCAGCGAATGGTCGCGCCGGGCGCCGTTCTGAGTGACCTTTCACCCGCGCCCAGCGGTCCCGGACGGCGGCACAAGGCGGAAGCCATGGCGGAGGCGGTGGCTGCAGCCGGCGAGACGGGCGCGAGCGCGGGCTCCGGTTCTGCAGTGGACCGGGACCCGGGCCGGGACCGCGCGGGGCGGAGGCTGCGGGTTCTCTCGGGCCATCTGCTGGGCCGGCCCCAGGAGGCGCTGAGTGCCAAGGAGTGCAAAGCGCGGAGAGCCGCGTCGGCTGCCACGGCGGCGCCCGCGGCCACTCCCGCCGCGCAGGAGCCGGGCACCCTCCCCAAGAAGCGGTGAGTAGCGGCTCCGGGGAGCGCCGGGCAGCCTCGGGGAGCAGGCCGCGCCCGGCGGAGGGCCAGGCGAGGTGGGAGGTGCAGTGACTCCGGGGGGCGGGAGGCTGCCGGTCCCTCAAAGTGCTGACACCCCTCCTTCCAGAGAGAGCGGAGCGGACGCAGGACTGTTAGGATGGGGGCGAGTGTGAGGAGGGCAGCAGAGCTGAAGAAGTCTTCCCGGGGAGGACTCTCCTCCTGCCTGGGCTGCGCGATGCCAGGACTTCTTTCTCTTCTCTGGAACATTATAATGCGTTCGGGGCCGAGATCTTGGAATGGGTTGAAAGAGGTGGCCCTCTTTTGAATCTTCGAGGATATTTAAGTTTGCACGAGATGGTGAATCTTCCCCTAACGGGAGCGAGCGAGGGAGACTGCGCTGGTCCGTGGAAGAAGGCGCTGATTGGTGTTTGCTTAGGGGCAGGGTCTTCTACTTGGAGGGAAGAAACCTTAGAGGGTGGGGGGGATACGAAGTCATGAACTTCAGATCCTAGATAGTGATTTTAGGGTGTGATGGTAGTTCCTGGAAGCTGGAAGATCTTAACTTCCTACTGTTTTGGAGAAATCCTAAAGCTCTGATGAGAGCTGCGAGAAGGTTTTTTTTCCGAGATGTGACTTTGTCAGCGTGGATAAACTTTGAGAGTTGAGAAAAAATAAAATAAAAATGCTGCTAACGATTGTGTGCTTTCATTGTGCCAGATATTGTGCAAAATATATTATTTCTTTCACTCCTGTCTCCAAACAATGAGTTAAGTGTAGTAACCTACCATTTTACAGATGAAGAAATTAAAAAGATTTACAGGCTGCTGCTGCAGGTTTGGGAGGTATACTGTGTGGCAGGTTAGAATCGGAAAGCACATCAAATTAAGTTTAGGGTCAAGTTCTTAAGCTATTGGTGGATTTATTAATGCATCATTTTTTGAGTCCTTCCTTAAGTACATACCCATTGTCCTAGGAATACAGAGATTTAAAAATGCATTGTTTGCTTTTAAGGAACTAACAGTCTTGTAAGATGAAGTTGTATAAGACAGTCGGATAGGAAACTAGCTGATAATCATAGCAAATGATCACTTAACCCAGTTTTGGATATGTATTTGTTAGGGCAAAAGCTTTCCAGAATAAGGATCCTCTGAGTAAATCTTGAAATTTGTGTCAGAAGTAGCCTGCCAAAGGAGAAAAGTGTTCTTGGCAGAAAAAGTGCATTCACAGATAAAGCAGTGAGGCAGGTTAGGGAACTGCTGGGAGTGAAGTGCGACAGAGTTGAAAATGACAGGGGATGAGGGCTGGAGAGACTGGGTCTTATTTGCTTCACTTTATGTGAGATGAAACATTACATTTGCCTTTTGGAAAAGAAACATTGGGGGACTGGATTGAAGAAGGTTAAGGATATGGGAACACGGACCGGCGTTTGAATTTCCGCCACACTTCCAGCTGCATGACTTAGGCAAGTCACTTAACTTCTCAGAGCTTCTGTTCCCCTATCTATGAAAATGAAGACCATAATACCTGGTTGGCAGTTTGCTGTGAGAACAGAATCAAGTGCTTAATGCAATGCTGGGTTACATAACCCCTCAAAAAATGGTAGATGCAATTTTCATTCAGTCCAAAGACAGGGAGACCAATAAAAAGACTTTTATCCTAATGAGAAATACTATTTGAAAAAATAATAGGAGGTAAATTTTTCATAACTTGGTTACTGAATGGTGAGGGATGGAGGAATCAAGGATCATATCTTGGCCGCTGGCTTCAGTGGGTTTAAAACATAAGTTTTCCACATGGCTTTTTGTACATTTATGTCTATTCATTCACATACACCTATGTGTGATTATATATTTACATGCAGGTTCCCACTCATAGAGCTAAGTAGATAGGTCAGGTGTATTCCTATGGTTGGATTTAGGGGCCTTGATCTACAGTATTTGGAGAAAAATAGTAAGTATTCTTGTAAGTCACATTGGGATAATGAATGAGGCTTTCATGGCTGAAGATGATTGGTCTGGGGTCCCCTGTGTGGCTACACTATGGTGTGAAGATACAGCTATAAACCATTGATGGCATAGATTAATTACAAAGGGTAGAATGCTTTGATATAGGATTAGGTAAAATCTAGTCCTATACAACTGTTTTGAAGTTTGAATCAAAATCTGAGGGAACACAAAAACTTGTATTAAATGGAACATAAAAAGCTTCCTCAGGGAGTGACCTATCCTATATAATAATCCCGTATAATAAAGAGGTAATATGCAAATTGACCATCACACCCTCGCACAAGATGGCTGTCCCCATGTGGTCACAAGATAGCCACCCTCATGTGGTCACGAGATGGTTGGCAGGGGAGGGCAGTGGTTGGTGATCAGGCCAGTAGGAGAGGGCAGTTAGGGACCACCAGCCCAGCAGGGGAAGGCAGTTTGGGGCAACCAGGCCAGCAGGGGAGGGCAGTCGGGGGCAACCGGGCTTGCAGGGGAGGAAAATTGAGGACAATTGGGCTGGCAGGGGAGTATAGTGGGAGCAATCCAACTGGCAGGGGAGCAGTTAGGTGTTGGTCAGGCTGGCAGGCAGAAGTGGTTGGGGGCAAGCAGGCACGTAGGCAGGCTAGTGGTTAGGAGTCAGCATTCCTGGATTGTGAGAGGGATGTCTGACTGCCAGTTTAGGCCTGATCCCTGTGGGCTTAAACGGGCAGTTGGACATCCTCTGAGGGGTCTCAGATTGGGGAGAGTTCAAGCTAAGCTGAGAGACACCTCCCCCTCCCAGTGCACAAGTTTTGTGCACTGGGCCTCTAGTTTAATATATTGTTCATATGGAACCCAGGTTTTCCTTTAAGAAAGACAAATGATGGAGCAAGAAGGAACCAGCATGTATCCTATCTAATAAAGGGGGAATATGCTAATTAACCATCATTCTATTACAAAGATGGTTATACCCACAGCTGAGGCCAAGTTCCCTTAAGGAGCCTTAACCAGCAATCAGCAGGGACTTGAGGCTATGCCCTCCTCCACCGCCATGGGACTTGATAGGGAACCTAAGACCATGCCCCCCACCCAATGGGGTTTGACAGTGGACTTCAGGTTGTGCCCCCCACCTTGGTATCAGGCTGGGGGACCTCAGGCCCCACCACTTGCCTTGGCACCAGGCCAGGGGACCTGAGGCTACATCCTCACCAGGTGGGGCTTGACAAGGGACTTCAGGCTGCGCCCCCTACCCTGGCACCAGGCCAGGGAGACCTCAGGCCACACCCCCCACCCCAGCACCAGGCCAGGGGACCTGAGCTGCACCTCCCTGCCTGGCAGGGCTTGACAGGGGACCTCAAGGTGCACCCCCAGTACTGGGTCAGGGAATCTCAGGCCACGCCCCCCTGCAGCGGGGCTTGACGGGAGACCTGAGGCTATGGGGCTTGATGGGAGACCTCACAGTGCACTTCCCGTCCTGGTGCTGGACTAGGGGATCTCAGGCTGCTCCTTGCCCCAGCGTCAGTCCAGGGGACCTCAGGCCATGCTCCCCATCAGGTAGGGCTTGACAGGGGACCTCAGACCGTGCTCTCCACCCAAATGGGGCTTGATGGGGGACCTCAAAGTGCACCCCCAGTGCTGGGTCAAGGGAACTCAGCCATGCCCCCACCCAGCAGGGCTTACTCGGGGACCTGAGACTGTGCCCTGCTCCCGGTGCTGGGCCAGGGTACCTACCTGAGGTTGCACCACCTCCACCTGGTGGGCTTTGACAGGGAACCTCAGGCCATGCCCCCCACCCAGCGGGGCTTGACATGGGCTCTCAGGCCATGTCCCTCACCTGGCAGGGCTTGACGGAGGACCTCAAGGCACACCCTACACCAGTCTGGGTCGGGGGACCTCAGGCCATGACCCCATCCTGGTGTTGGGCCAGGGGACCTGAGACTATACCCTCTGTCTGGCAGGGCTTGACAAGGGTGGGACTGGCTGGGTCTGGATCTAACCCAATGGCCAGGTCTGGATCTCACACAATTTTGAGACACATGTGGGTGGGCAGAGACTTGACTCTGGGTCCTGTGGTGAGCCCCTGACTCTGACAAGAGGAAGGTTTTCATATACATTTTACTAATTTTCTTTAATCTCTGACACTTCTATTATAGAGAAAGGGCAAATAGCAATATTAAATTATTTCCTCTAATTAATCCCCTTTTTTATTTATTTTTATTTATTTTATTTTTAAATTAAATCTTTATTATTCAAATTATTACATTTGTTTCTCTTTTTTCCCCTTCATAGCACCCCTCCACCTAACTCCCACCCTTCCCTCTGCCCTTAGCTCCCTCCCATTGACCTCATCCATAGGTGTATAATTTTTGTCCAGTCTCTCCCTGTACACCCCTCACCCCTTTCCCCCTGAGAATTATCAGTCCACTCCCTTTCTGTGCTCCTGATTCTATTATATTCACCAGTTTATTCTGTTGATCAAATTTTTAATTCACTTAATTTTTAGATTCACTTGTTGATAGATATGTATTTGTTGTTCATAATTTGTTGTCTTTTACCTTTTTCTTCTTCCTCTTCTAAAAGAGTACCTTTCAGCATTTCATATAATACAGTGGTACCTCTAGATACAAGTGCCCTAACATATGAGATTTTTGAAATACGAGCCGTCGAGCGGGTGATTTTTGCTTTGAAATACGAGCAACATTTGAGATAGGAGTAATCGCTGGGATCAGCCGGCTGCACACGACGCACCAGTTTACCGCGACTCGAGCCTCATAGATTCCCACACCTCAAGGTTATGGAACGGATTAAACTCGTATCTTGAGGTACCACTGTACTGGTTTGGAGTTGAACTCCTTTAGCTTTTTCTTCTCTCTGAAGCTCTTTATTTGCCCTTCAATTCTGAATGTTAGCTTTGCTGGATAGATTATTCTTGGTTGTAGGTTCTTGCTATTCATCACGTTGAAAATTTCTTGCCACTCCTGTCTGACCTGCATCGTTTCTGTTGAGAAATCAGCTGACAGTCGTATGGGTGCTCCCTTGTAGGTAATGAACTGTTTTTCTCTTGCTGCTTTTAATATTCTCTCTTTGTCTTTTGCTCTTGGTATTTTAATGATGATGTGTCTTGGTGTAGTCCTCTTTGGATTCCTTTTATATGGGGTTCTGCGTACTTCCTGGACTTGTAAGTCTATTTCTTTTACCAGATGTGGGACGTTTTCAGTCTCTTTATTTCTTTAAATAGGTTTTCAGTATCTTGCTCTCTCTCTTCTTCTGGCACCCTCACAATTCTGATGTTGGTACGCTTGAAGCTGTCCCAGAGGCTCCTTACATTATCTTCATTCACATTTTTGGATTCTTTTCTCTTCTTGCTTTTCCAGTTGAATGTTTTCTGATTCTTTATATTTCAAATTTTTGACTTGATTCTTGCCTTTCTCTAGTCTGCTGTTAGGACTCTGTATAATATTTTTTATTTCAGTCAGTGTATATTTAATTTCTAGTTGGTCCTTTTTCATCTCTAGTTGGACCTTTTCCATCTCTAGTTGGTCCTTTTCCCTCTCTAGTTGGATCTTTTGCATCTCTAGTTGGATCTTTTGCATCTCTAGTTTGTCCTTTTTCATCTCCTCTTGGCTCTCGCTAACTTTATCCAACTTTTCTAGGATATTCTTGAAAAACCTTATAAGTGTGGTTTTGAACTCTATATCTAGTCATTTGTTTTCCTCCATTTCTTTTGTTTGTGATCCCTTCCCTTGTATCAGCATTTTCACTATGCCGGGAGAACTTCTGTGTTGGATTCAGCCTTATGATACCAGACTTGAAAAGCCGCAGAAGCCTCTCTGTTGAGCTTGGGATGGGTGGAGTCTCAGGGCTTAAGGGACTGCCTTGCCTTCCAGTTGGTCCCGCCCTCCACGGCCCTTGAGTCTCACGTGACTGGGTAATCGCTGGAGCGGTCCTTGTGCAGGTGCACAATGCCTCTAGACTGCTGCCTTTCTGGCTCCGCTGCGCTCCAGGACCACACGAGTCTAGGTCCCCAGGGTTTCACTCGAAACAGGGGCTTAGTGGAGTCAGAAGTGGCACAGTTGGGAGGGTCTGCCTCCCGCCCAGTCCCGAAAGCCAGTGGCACAATCAGCAGTCTGTCCTCTGCGCAGTGCCGTGTGCGCCACCAGCCCTCTGATCTTTTGTGACTCCCCTAAATTTCCGTGCACCTCTCCCTTTTCACAGTCCAAACTCCCCCTGTATGAGTTTCAGCTGGATCTGGGGTTTAGTGTCATAGGATAAGGGGTTCAGTGCCTTTGAGAGTCTCCGTTTTCCTTCTGCCAGAGAAAACCAGCCAGGTACTCCGGCACCTGCTCTCTCCATGCGCACGTCTCTGTACCTCAGCTTTTTGGGTCCCCATGAGCCCCTCTCTTTCCTTCTAGTTGTAGAATTTCCACTCAGCCAGCTTTCCTGTGGTTCTGGATGATGTCTGTTCTGTCTTTTAGTTGTAGTTTTGAAATTGTTCTGTGAGGCAGCAGTGTAGGTGTTTACCTATGCCGCCATCTTGGATTCTCTTAATCCCCTTTTAATGTGCACGAATTTCGTGCACTTAGCTTCTAATATCTAATAAAGTGAGTGTAACTGTATTTCAGTTGTTTTGGAATTGTTTGGTGACGTATGTTCTTTGTGTAACTTCTCTTTTTATTACCTTGGATGATGTTATTGGTCGTAACTCTTTTTATCTCTTGGCTGGTTATCGTCATGGAATTGGAGGCGTGACTTCTTGAAACTTCATGTTTTCATTCCTCTTATAGAATAGCCATGCATATGTTAATTTATGCAGTATTTATGAGTAGTTGCTTTTTGACATGCATTGTCCTGGGTATGGGAGGTAAAGAGATAAACAATAGGCCTTGTCCTGAAAGAATTCACAATCTAGCAGGAGAGATACACATTCCAGGACATGTTGGTTGGAGCCACTGTAAATATAGATACAGATGTAGCACTAAGAAAAGAAAGTGATATACTCTATATGGAAGGACAGGGGGAGCTTTCTGGAGATGGTTTTAAAATATGGGTGATAGTGTGGCAGGTTGATTGAATGGTGTGGGAGTTGTATCAGGCAAAGGAAATAAATAGCATATAGCAAAACAAAGAGGCATGAAAGTGCATATTGTATTTAGGTAATGCAACAATTTAGTATAGGCCAAAGTGGGAATAAAGTGAAAAGAGGAGGGCTCTGGCAGGTCATGAGGCCTCTGGCCTATAGGTCATCATTCATTCATTCACTCATTCATCATGCATGCTTGAGTGCTTACTATGCAACATATAGCAGTGAACAAAAACTCTGCTCTTATAGATTTATATTCTAGTTCAGCAGTTGCCAACCTTTCAGACCTCATGGACCACCAGTGGTCCATGAACCACTGGTTGGTGACCACTGTCCTAGTTGCAGTGGAGATTGTGAACAAACAAGTAATATAGTATTATCTATCAGATGGTATTAAATGTAATGAGGAAAAATGAAGTAGCTGAAGAGACTAGGTGATGGAGAATTCTTTAAGGAATTGAGTTGGAAAGGAACATTATCAAATTGGGTTTGAGTTTGAGAGAAATCACTCCAGTTTAGTGTTAAGAATGGATTGGAAAAGGATGAGGAAGAACATAGGGAGATAAGGTAGGGTGGACTATTATAGAAGAACAGATGAGAAGTAATGAAGGATTAAACTAAGAGAATGGCAATAAGAATATTTGGAAGTTATTGCAAAAAGTGCTACTCAAAATTATGTGACTGAATGCCGTGGGGGTTTGGAGATGGTGAAAATAGAAAAGGGATGACAGAACCGTGAGGAATGTTGACACAACAGGGTTGACTGGTGAAATCAACTAACATGGTTTCCTCTGAGTTGATTCTAATTACTTCTATCCAGGAACACATATTTTCATTATTTGATGGGGTGATGGTTTACTTTTGGGCTCTCAGTTTTTTTTTAAGTGCATGTTACTCCATAAATAGTTCTGTCATGATCTTGCTTCTGAATGTAGTTTTAATTTCTTAAAAATCATAATAAATGTCAATTAAGTATGACATTTTTATGCCTTGGTTTTGGGTTTCCTTAGGTTTTGGTTTTGTTTTGTTTTTTAAGTTATTGTAATGTTATAACAAAGTTAAGAAAAAAAATCCTTCATTGATATCCATTGAATTTGTAAACATGGTGATCTTAAAGTCTTTGCAGTTTTCAAATGTTATTTCTGAATTTATAGGATTATTTCTGAATTTACAGGATTTCAGCTTAAAATCACATCTACAATTATTACTCAGTTACATATTTTAAATTTGTTGTGAGTAAGCCATTCTTACAGACCAGATTCTCTTAAATTTTGTAAGTATATAAAATAACATTTTTTTTGTTTAGCTTTTTAAAACAAACAAAAAAAATAACATAACATTTGACTTTGGTTCTTTTAAGTATTGTTATATTTCATTCTGGATCTTTCTGTAATTGAAATATGCTTACTCATTAAGGAAGGTTGTTTCCATTTTAGGTAACTGCACTTTTGGCAAGGGAGTTTTGCCTTTTGGGTGAGATTTGAAGCTCTAGGAATCATCACTCACTAAGAAAACTTTTTTATTGCATGTAATATTTGGCCTTGCCAGCATATCTGAAGTTACTAACCAGTGGTTTGGAATTATAATGATGACCAATTTCTTGCTGACTCTCCAAATTCTACTTATAGTTGTCATGTTGGTGACTTCATACCATGAAGTGGAGAATGTTCATGCATCCCAGGACCTTGTAAACAAATAAAACAGATGATTTAATTTGTTATATTCAGTTTGCAACTTCCAATCACATTGATTATATAGTAGGATTTTGCCTTTCTTCTAAAGATGTTTGAACTTTACAGGATTCCAGCATTAGGGATATTAAAATGACACCCACTTGAATTCTGTCACTCTGTCAACTCAATTTTATTAACCAGAGGTACTAGAGCTTTCTGTGTTTATGAAAATGTTCTGTAATCTGTGCTGTACAATATGGTAGCCACTAAACACGTGGCCATTAAGCACTTGAAATATGGCTAGTGTGACAGAGGAGCTGAATTTTAAATTTTATTTCATTTTAATTAATTAAAATTTAAATAGGTATATGTAGCTAGTGATACCATGTTGGACAGCACAGGTATAGATTGAAACGTAACTCATTATCGATCCTTTTTCATTCCCAAATGAAGTTACTTTCTGGATTTTCTCACTTCTCATAACATTAGTGCCAATCCTATGGTCACATCCTTCAACTTTTACTCCTGGACCACTTTTCATTCTTTTCTGTTAATATTAAACTGTCGTTTGAATTGATTTATCCAAATTAATAATCAATCCTTAGTCACCTTGCTACTCATATTTATCTCATCTGATCTTAACCACAGATCAGTAATTGAAGTTCATAAACACTTGCCAGAAAATAGTTACTTGCCAGCTAGTAAGTGATAGAGCTTAGATTTGAGTTCAGTTCTTTTATCTCAAGTCTAGACCTTTTTCCTTGATCCTCTACTGATATCACCAAGTCCTATTCATTTTTTTCTTCACAATCTTTCTCACATCTATTTTGTACATTCAGCAAGAATTTATCAGTTACTTGTGTTCTAGGTGTTCGGGCTACCTCAGTGAACAAATGGGTTAAGATCTCTGTGCTCATGGAGCTTACATTCTAATGGGTGAAAAAATTAACCAACATAATAAATAATTTAAGTTTGCTAACGGGTGATAAGTGCTATGGGAAAAAGAAAAAGTGGAGCAGAGTAAGGAGGTTAGGTTCAAATTTCAAATAGGAAGTCACTGGAGAACATGACATTTGAGCAGATTTTGAAGGAGATGAGAGTTTAGTTATGTGGATATCTAATTGTATGAATGATCCAGGCAGAGAAATAGTGTGTGCAGTTATCCTACAGTGGCATATTAGGAGAGTAACAGAGACAAGCATAGCTGAAGTTAGTTCATAACCCTCCACCCCAACCAACCACTGTTTAAAGTCTGTACCTCTTAAACTTCAGCTTCTAATTTACCTGTCTCTTCTGGTTTAGGCTTCAGGGTCTATTGTTTTTGGAATCTTTTTTTTTTAGAATTGGGGAGGGGGCATTTGGCTATTGTCTGTTACCTCTTACCCATGATTTCTCGTATTGTGAGTAGTAACTCTAAAATCAGACTGTTAAGTATCATACCATCTAATATCTAGGCCTGGAGACTTTTATTTATTTAAAACAGCTAGATGCTCTCTTGCATTGCCTCACCTGTTTGAAACTTCATTTGTCCAAGTTTGTTGGCAATTTATTCAGTGTTTTCCTATGTGCTAAGCACTAGGGAAGATTAACACATTAATTTTTGCCTTCTGGGACTTATAGGTCTACCAAGAAAGATTGATATGTCTTTTATTACTGCAAGGTTCTAGGTGTTATAACAGAGGTATGGGAGGGGAATGGTGACTGATACAGCAATGGAAGGGCAACTTCCTTTCAAAGAAATATAGATTACAAGTGTTTGGAGATCACCATTCTATGTCAAGATGTTAATGCAAAAATTCTTAAATCTGAAAGTGAAAACAATAACAGCATTGCCTTTGGATGAGAATAGGATCTAAAGAATTACTGTAGGAGAATATGGACACTATAATCCTATCTAATAAAAGGGTAATATGCAAATTAACCATCACTCCGTCACAAAGATGGTGGTGCCCATGGCCACAAGATGGTGGCGCCCCGTCCTCTCAGTCTTGCTGGAGTTCCCCAGTTCCGGCAGGGGCGACTGTTGAAAGTGGACAGCATGAGTAGCCTGGCAGAATGCTTGCTTTGTTGCTGTGGCAATGAGGCAAGCATTCTGTGCCCAGCCATGGATGGGCCTCTGGGCCGCAGAGAGCCTCTGGGCAGTGGGCACAAAGTGGCCAGGCCCCACAGAAAGCACACGGGTTCGTTCTCAGGGCTACTAGTAAAGTATAAAACTGGTATGGCAGTTGGCTATAGTAATGATGAAAGTCTTCAACTATCTGGATAGCTTTTAGAAGTCTTATTTTGATAGCAGCAGAATATGTGGAGTTATTTTACAATTATAAAAATATAAGAATAATTTATTCTGAAATGTTATAGGTTTTTGTTGCAGAAAAATAAAATGAAGGCAAACATCCAAACTAATTAAGAGATATTCATTATAGCATCTTGACATTTTTTTCAGATACGATGTGTATGTATAAAGTCATGCTGTAATAATCTGTTTACTTGTAAACTAATTTTTACTCACTATCTTGTATATAACTTTCCATGAATGTGCAATATCTTCAGTGACTCTACAATTATTATATTATATGAAGGTACTATAAATTTAGTACCAACTATATTATATTTAATTGTTTCCAATTTTTTCCTATTATAAAGAATGTTATGATAGGCTTTTTATAATTAAATCTTCAAATATTTCTTTAATGCACATTTTTAAGTAGAGTTTTAATGAGTCAAAGAGCATTGGAATATATCCTTCATTTATCTCAGTGGGCAAAAGCAGAAATAAAGGAAAGCTGCTTATTTGGACTTAATTCTGACTAAGAATAAAGAATTAGAAATTATTTGAATCCTAGGAAAAAGATTGCCATAGTGTTTGAGCAGTTTATATCTTATAATTTAAGAAAGCAGCTTTCTAGAAATTGAGATTAAAAGGAAATTAGATGCTTTGGCTTGAATTGCTAAGGGGAAACCAAAACATGACCACAGGGATCTAGGAAATAGTGTTTAACCCTGCCTGGGTTTCTGAGGTGATGAGGAGAGCTCAGGCATCTGGCTTAGATGTGCCAATTTAAACTCTTATTGTTATCAGTAAATAATGTATACTCCATACTTATTTTGATGGCTTGTACTTCATGTTTGGGCAAATCCCTCTGTATGAGGTGGTGCACTTTAAGGATTATATTGTCAGCAGTTTTCTTTCCCCTCAACGTACCATTTTGAAAACATTTAAACATATTGCAAAATTAAATATTATAACACATACCAGCTAACCAAATTCTGCCATTAATATTTTATTATGCTTGTTTATTACATATCTATCTATTAATCTGTCCTCTTCTCCATTCAGTATTAATTCATCTCTTTTTTGTTAAATTTTAAAGAAAATCAGATTCATTTTTAAAGTAAAATTTCCTATATTAGCTTTCACCACAATTGGGGGATTTTTTAAATTGATATCTCTAACCCTTTAATCTCTGTTTTCTTGGTGTTTTCACATAGTTGTAATCTCTTCTTGAAATAAAACTTAAAAGTTCTATATTTTTAAAGTAAAATATTCTACTTTTGTTCTCATATATTTGGCAAGATTCCAAGTAATATTTTGTCTACTTTGTCTTCACAAAGTATTTTTACCTCCACAACATAACTATTAGATGGCTAGTCTGATTTTGGTTTAATTTCCAATTTTTACCTGATACCTGTCTTTTTTTTTTTTTTTTTTGAAAATACGTTCTAGTTTGCCTTCAAATTTTATATAAGTGGTAACCATTTTAAGAAGAATTTCTTGTTTTGTAATATGTGCATTAATTAGGACTTTCAGTTACAAATGTTAATTAATTTGAGTTAAGTTAAGGCAGAAAAGGGGAATTTATTGTAAGAGTACAAGAGCACCAGAGAACTGGAGGATAGAAATGGAGCTTGGCCTCCAGCTGAAATTGGATCTAAGAATCAGGAAGCTCTTAGATTTCTTGCTGGCATTCCTTCCTTCTGGCTAGTATCTACTGCGTATTTCCTTAAGCAGATCAGCCTTTTCTGCTCTTCTGTCCAATAGTAAAATATCCACCCCTCTTCTCCAGCCAATAGCATAGAATTATTGAAGCCTCTTGATCCCAATAACTGGGTCACATGTCTCCATTTCTATAATCAGCTATTACCTGGAAAGTAGTGGTGGTGCTCTTAGTATAAAAATTTCCCAGGCAACTAAATGAGCTGAACTAACCCTGGCCATCATGCCTTGAAAGATGTCATAGCCAGACCATCTGCTGATCTTTTTTGATGATTCCTTCAAGATTCTCAGAATCTTGCTCCATGAGTTATTCTGTTTATTTTCTTTAAGTCATCAGTCTTTTTTTTTTTTATTGACATTTCCTGTTTCTTAAAGGAATGTGACTAAGAGCCTTTGAAATTGTTTTCTGCTTATGTCAATGATTCCTGGAAATGGCCTTTAATAACTTAATTACAAAATTCCTAGTCAGCCTCTTTTTTAAAAAAAAAAAACTTTATTGTACAGATTATTACAATTGTTCCTCTTTATTTCCCCCATATCTCCCCTCCACCTGGTTACCCCCCCCCCACTGTCCTCATCCACAGGTGTATGATTTTTGTCCAGTCTCTTCCCGCACTGCCACACCCGTTTTTCCTCCCCTGCCCTGAATTGTCAGTTCACTCCCTTTCTGTGCCCCTGATTCTATTATATTCACCAGTTTATTCTGTTCATCAGATTTTTCATTCACTTGATTTTTAGATTCACTTGTTGCTAGATATGTATTTGTTGTTCATAATTTTTTATCTTTTACCTTTTTCTTCTTCCTCTTCTAAAAGAGTACCTTTCAGCATTTCATATAATACTGGTTTGGAGTTGATGAACTCCTTTAGCTTTTTCTTCTATGTGAAGCTCTTTATCTGCCCTTCAATTCTGAATGATAGCTTTGCTAGGTAGAGTAATCTTGGTTGTAGGTTCTTGTTATCCATCACGTTGAATATTTCTTGCCACTCCCATCTGGCGTGCATAGTTTCTGTTGAGGAATCAGCTGACTGTTATATGGGTGCTCCCTTGTAGGTAATTAACTTTTTTTCTCTTGCTGCTTTTAATATTCTCTCTTTGTCTTTTTTTCTTGGTATTTTAATTAGGTTGTATCTTGGTGTAGTCCTCTTTGGATTCCTTTTGTTTGGGGTTCTGTGCGCTTCCTGGACTTGTAAGTCTATTTCTTTCACCAGGTGGGGAAGTTTTCAGTTATTATTTCTTCAGATAGGTTTTCAATATCTTGCTCTCTCTCTTCTTCTAGCACCCCCATAATTCTGATGTTGGTATACTTGAAGTTGTCCCAGAGGCTCCTTACACTATCTTCATATTTTGGGATTCTTTTTTTCTTTTTGATTTTCCAGTTGAGTGTTTTCTGCTTCTTTGTATTTCAAATCTTTGACTTGATTCTTACGTTCCTCTAGTCTGCTGTTGGATCTTTGTATATTATTTTTTATTTCAGTCAATGTATGCTTAATTTCTAGTTGGTTCTTTTTTATATCCTTGAGGGTCTCGCTAAATTTATTGGCCTTTTCCAGAAAATTTTTTAAAAATCTTGTAACTGTGATTTTGAACTCTACATCCAGTCATTTGCTTTTTTCCATTTCTTTCATTTGTGACCTGTTTTTTTGTCACTGCATTTTCGCTGCTTCTCTGAGTTGATAGAGTGGCTTTGTGTACTAGGTGTCCTGTAAGGCCCTGTGGCTCAGCCTCCCCAGTTACCTGAGGTGGACACTGTTGGTGTACCTCTTTGTGGGCTGTGTTCACAGTCTTGTTGTAGGTAAGCCTTGATTGTTGTTGGTATCACTAGGAGGAATTGACCTCCAGGCCAACTGGCTGTGAGGATCAATTGTGTCTATGATGGGAGACACCCTTATGAGACAAGACTTGCAAAAGCCTCTGTGTTCAGCTTGAATGGGGCGGAGTCTCAGGGCGGAGCAGATAGCATTGGCTTCCCGTCAACCCTGCCCTAATAGGCCCCTGTGTATCAGTGTCCCGTGATAATTGCTGCAAGCACCTTTGAGAGAAAGCTGCCCTTGAGTTTTGCCCACTGCCAGACAGTCCATTTTCTCCCCGAATGACTCTGGGTCTCCAGAGTCTCGCCCTGAAATGGAGTTCAAAGCCAGCCGCGTACTCAGTTGCCAGCCCTCTCTATGCGTGTGCCTCTGTATCTCTGCCTTCTGCAGCTCCTGTGAGTCTCAGTGTGCTTTTCTCTTTCCTTCCAGTTGTAGAATATCCACTCAGCCAGCCTTCCTGTGGTTCTGGATGATGTCTGTTCTGTCTTTTAGTTGTAGTTTTGAAATTGTTGTGCGAGGCAGCAGTTTAGGTGTTTACCTATACTGCCATCTTGGTTTCTCCCCCTAGTCATCCTCTTAACCAGTTTTCAGTAGTATCCTGATCTCTTTCCTTAGCTCCCATACTATTGTACTATCCTGGTTTTCTTTTTACCCTTCCTACCTTTCTGGTCATGCTTTTGCTGTGTGTTCTTCTTTTGCTTCCTAAATTTATAAATCATTAAGATCAGTTTTCAGTTCTTTTGTATTTCCTCCCTTAATAATCTCAGCTATTTAGACTGTATTAGCTTTTACCACTATAGGGGGAATTCTGTAAGGCAAATCTTATGTCAAGATATATAAATAACTTTCAACATCTCCATTTCCTTCCTCATCTTTGACTATATTTTTAGGCACTTTGTTTTCTAAACACTTTTTTATTGATTTCAGAGAGGAAGTGAGAAGGAGAGAGAGAGAAACATTAATAATGAGAGAGAATCATTGATCAGCTGCCTCCTGCACATCCTCCACTGGGGATGGAGCTTGCAACCCAGGCACGTGCCCTGACCGGGAATTGAACTGTGATCTCCTGCTTCATGGTGATGGGACAGTGCTGGCTTTTTTATGGTCTTGCCAAGGGTATGGGTGGCTTTCCCCTGGATGACAGCAAAAAAGGGATCTCAGAGACTTGGTTTCTGGGTTAAAATGACAAACGTTTTTGGAGATATTCATATTTGTTTTGTTTAGTTTTATAGTTTTTGCAGAAATGTAAAGCTGTAGCAGAAATGAGCTTTAGTCACTTATACATTGGTCAGTATAATAAGCTTGTGTTTTAATTCCTCTTCCTAGTACTAACAAGCAGGAAGGAGCAATGAAAGTAAATTAGCATTTTCCCAGTTGATGTTAGAGAAACTTTGAATCACCACATTGATTAAATTATAAGTGGACAGTGGAGGGAACAAATCATGAAATATAAAGTATAGTCCAGGAAATACATGTCGCCAAGGGAAGTATACATCTTTTTTGGTTGTCTTTTGCTAGAACAACTTTGAGATACTGATTTGGGTTGTTTTCCTCATTTATGTAACCCAGTACATGAAGCTAACCAATAATATGGTTGAGTCTTTCTAGGATTCCAGAATGGCAGGTATCAAACTTGTATACATGTGTATAGGTGTACATGTAACAAAATATTAGGAATATATACTACTACGAATAGAAATGACTAATCTGTATACTAGTCCCCCCTTATCCATGTGGGATATGTTTTCAAGAACCTCAATGGATAGTACTAAAACCTTGGATAGTACCAAACTCTACATATATGTGTGTGTGTGTGTGTGTGTGTGTGTGTGTGTATATGTATAATGTTTTTTTCCTATACATACATACCTATGATAAAGTTTAATTTGTAAAGTAGGCACGTGCCCTGACCGATTAACAACAATAACTAATAGTAAAATAGAACAGTTGTTACAGTATACTGTAATAAAAGTTATGTGAATGTGGTCTCTATCTTATTGTACTGTACTCACCCTTCTTGTGATGCTGTAAGATTATGATACAATGCCTATGTAATTAGATGAAGTGAGATGAGTGATGTAGGCATGTAACGTAGCATGACTATTATAAGGATTACTTGAACATAGGCACTGCGAGGCTGTGAGAATCAATTTGATAACCTAGATGTTTACTAAGTGATTGGAGGGCGGTAGCATAAACAGCAGGGAGATGCTGGACAAAGGGATGAGTCACATCCCAAGCGGAAGGGAATAGGATGGTAAGAGATTTTCATCATGTTACTTAGAATAGCCCGCTATTCAAAACTTATAAATTGTTTATTTCTGGAATTTTTTATTTAATATTTTTGGACTGCAATTAAGGATAATCACCATGGGTAGCTGAAACTGTGGAAAGCAAAACTGCAGATGGGTTGGGAGAGAGGGGATGCTACTGTATACTGTGATTTTCAAGTCAGTAGAATAAATAAATTTTTCACTAAAAGGAAAAAAATGGACTAATGCAGCAAAAAAGAGACATATTTGAAGTGAACAATAAGCAAGAAAACAAACTTCAATAGTAATTTTTAAAATGCCAATAAAATACCCATAATACACAATATTTTCCTTATTAAATTGTCAACAAAAACTATATACTATCCACTGTTGAAGGGAGTTTGTATATAGGCTCACACTGTCATAGATTGTGCTCCTCCAGGAGATTTCATCATGCTATTCAGAATGATCCACAATTTGAAACATAGTAATTGTTTATTTGGGGAATTTTTATTTAATATTTTCGGATTATAATTGATTGTGGATAACTAAAACTGTAGAAAGCAAAACTGAGAAAAAGGGAACTACTATATTTCTGTTTTCAAAGAGATTATCCAAACAATAATGAATTTCTAATTGTTAGAATTTGGTAGGGAATAAGAGAAGTTTGGGGGAAAGGGAAGGCACTCCAGGAATCTACGATGAATAGTGAATGCCATATTATTCTGCCAAGGGATAAGGTTGGCCTCGCCTTATTTGCCCCAGCCCTCCCTTCTTTCCCCACTTCTTTGTGTGTGTGTCTGTCTATAATATTTTTCCTCCCATATCTATATATTCCTTTCCTTCCATTCATCAGTTCATAGCAAATGTCATAAGGAATTGGATCTCGTTGTCACAATATTCTAAAAAATATATATTTTTAATGAAAATTTCTTCTCAACTAAAATATCACTTTATTTTTATTTATTTTTAACTAAATCTTTATTATTCAGATTATTACATTTGTTTCTCTTTTTTTCCCTTCATAGCACCCCTCTACCCAGCTCCAACTCTTCTCTCCCTCCCATTGATCTCATCCATAGGTGTATGATTTTTGTCCAGTCTCCCTGTACACGCCTCCCCCTTTCCCTCTGAGAATTATCAGTCCACTCCCTTTCTGTGCTCCTGATTCTATTATATTCACCAGTTTATATTGTTGATCAAATTTTTAATTCACTTAATTTTAGATTCACTTGTTGATAGATATGTATTTGTTGTTCATAATTTTTTGTCTTTTACCTTTTTCTTCTTCCTCTTCTAAGAGAGTACCTTTCAGCATTTCATATAATACTGGTTTGGAGTTGATGAACTCCTTTAGCTTTTTCTTCTCTGTGAAGCACTTTATTTGCCCTTCAATTCTGAATGATAGCTTTGCTGGATAGATTATTCTTGGTTGTAGGTTCTGGCTATTCATCACGTTGAATATTTCTTGCCACTCCCGTCTGGCCTGCATCGTTTCTGTTGAGAAATCAGCTGACAGTCGTATGGGTGCTCCCTTGTAGGTAATGAACTGTTTTTCTCTTGCTGCTTTTAATATTCTCTCTTTGTCTTTTGCTCTTGGTATTTTAATTATGATGTGTCTTGGTGTGGTCCTCTTTGGATTCCTTTTATATGGGGTTCTGTGTGCTTCTTGGACTTATAAGTCTATTTCTTTCACCAGATGTGGGAAGTTTTCAGTAATTATTTCTTTAAATAGGTTTTCAGTATCTTGCTCTCTTTCTTCTGGCACCCCCACAATTCTGATGTTGGTACGCTTGAAGCTGTCCCAGAGGCTCCTTACATTATCTTCGCACTTTTGGATTCTTTTCTCTTCTTGCTTTTCCAGTTGAGTGTTTTTGCTTCTTTATATTTCAAATTTTTTACTTGATCTTGCCTTTCTCTAGTCTGCTGTTAGGACTCTGTATAATATTTTTTATTTCAATCAGTGTCTCTAGTATGTCCTTTTTCATCTCCTCTTGGGTCTCGCTAAATTTATCCAACTTTTCTAGCATATTCTTGAAAAACCTTATAAGCGTGGTTTTGAACTCTATATCCAGTCATTTTTTTTTTCTTCCATTTCTTTTGTTTGTGATCCCTTCCTTTGTCTTGGCATTTTCACTATGCCGGGGAAACTTCTGTGTTGAATTCAGCCTTATGATACTAGACTTGAAAAACCGAAGAAGCCTCTGTTGAGCTTGGAATGGGTGGAGTCTCAGGGCTTAAGGGACCGCCTTGCCTTCCAGTTGGCCCCGCCCTCCACGGCCCCTGAGTCTCACGTGACTGGGTAATCGCTGGAGTGGTCCTTGTTTGCGCCTGCAGTGCCTCTAGACTGCTGCCTTTCCAGCTCCTCTGTGCACCAGGACCACACGAGTCTAGGTCTCCAGGGTTTCGCCCGAAACAGGGGCTCAGTGGCGTCAGAAGTGGCACAGTTGTGAGGGTCTGTCTACCCCCACTCACGAAAGCCAGCGGCACAGTCAGTAATCTGTCCTCCGCACAGTGCCGTGGGCACCACCACCAGTCCTCTGATCTTTTGCAACTCCCCTAAATTTCTGTGCACCTCTCCCTTTTCACAGTCCAAACTTCCCCCGTATGAGTTTCGGCTGGATCTGGGGTTTAGTGTCGTAAGATAAGGGTTTCCCGCCAGAGAAAGCTAGCCAGGTACTCTGCACCCGCTCTCTCAGCTCATGCGTCTCCGTACCTCAGCTTTTTGCAGCTCCTCTGGGTCTCCGTGAGCCCCCCTCTTTCTTTCTAGTTGTAGAACTTCCACTCAGCCAGCTTTCCTGTGGTTCTGGAAGATGTCCGTTCTTTTAGTTGTAGTTTTGAAATTGTTGTGCGAGGCAGCAGTGTAGATGTTTACCTATGCCGCCATCTTGGATTCTCCCTCACTTTATTTTTAAAGATTACATTTATTGGGGTGACATTGGTTAATTAGATTATGTAGGTTTTAAGTATACATATTATGTATGATACATGATCTGTATATTACATGTGTGCCCACCACCCAAAGTCAAATCACCTTCCATCACCATATCTTGACTCCCTTTTACCCTTTACTACCCTCCCACCCTCCTTTCCTCTGGTAACCACCATACTGTTGTCTGTGTCTATGAGTTTCAATTTTATATCTTAAATATGAGTGAAGTCATATGGTTATTAGCTTTTTCTGACTGACTTGTTTTGCTTAGCATAATAGCCTCAAGATTCATCTATGCTGTCACAGATGCAGTATTGTGTCTTTTCTTATGGCTGGGTAGTACTGTATGGTATACATGTACCGTGTTACCTTTATCTAATCATCTATCAAAGTATGCTTTCATTGTTTCCATATTGAGGTCACCGTGAATAGTGCTGCATTAAACATAGGGGTGCATATGTCTTTGCAAATAAATGTTTTTAAGTATTTCAGTTTGACACCAGGAGACGGATTGTTGGGTCATATGTTAACTAGGTTTTTAATTTCTTAAAGAACCACTACACTGTTTTCTGTAGTGGCTGTGCCAACTTACATTCCCACCAGCAGTGAATGATAGTTTCTTTTTACCGACAACCTCACCAACACTTGTTATTACTTGTTAATAGCCATTCTAATAGATATGAGGTATTTCATTATAGTTTTGACCTGTATTTCCCTAATAGCTAGTGAAGTAGATAGAGCTTTATTTCATGTATTTGTTGGCCATTTATATATCTTCTTGGAAGAAGTGTCTGTTCAAGTCCTTTGCCCATTTTTTAGTTAGATAGTTTGTTTGATGTAGAGTCAGATGAGGCCTTTATATCTTTTGGATATTAGTCCCTTATTAGAGCTGTTTTTTGCAAATATCCTCTCCCACTTAGTCAGTTTTCCTTTTGTTTTTTGGCATTTTCTTTTGCTGTGCAGAGGCTTTTTAGTTTTTTATAGTCTCATTCATTTATATTTGCTATTATTTCCCTTGCCTTTGTGGTCAAATTCATAAAATCTTCTGTAAAACCAAGTTCTATGAGTTTAGTACCTATGTTTTCTTAAATGTAATTTATTGTTTCAGATATTATATTTAGGTCTTTGACCCATTTTGAATTAAATTTTGTACATGGGGACAAACTGTAGTTTAGTTTCATTCTTTTGCATATGGCTTTCCAATTATCCCATTACCAGAGGCTTTCTTTTCTCCATTGTGTGTTTTTGGCTCCTTTCTCAAAAATTATTTCCTTATATATACATGTGATTTTATTTCTGGCTACTCCATTGGTCTGTGTATCTTTTTTTTTTTGTCAATCCTCACCTGAGGATATTTTTCCCATTGCTTTTTAGAGAGAGTGGCAGTGAAGAGGGAGAGAGAGAGAAATATCAATGTGAGAGTGACACATTAATTGGTTGCCTCTCTCACTCACCATGACTGGGACCAGGAATTGAATCTGCAAACCCAGGTATATGCCCTTGACTCGGAATTGAAACAGAGACCATTTAATGAACAGGCCAATGCCCTCACTATTGAGAAACACCAGCCAGGGCTCTGTATGTCTGTTTTTCTATAAATACCATGCTGTTTTGATTATCCTTGCTCTGTAGTATAATTTGAAGTCAGATAGTATGATTCCTCTAGCTTCATTCTTTTTTTTTAATTAAATCTTTATTATTCAGATTATTACATTTCTTTCTCTTTTTTCCCCTCCATAGCACCCCTCCACCCAGCTCCCACCCTTCCCTCTGTCCTTACCTCCCTCCCATTGATCTCATCCATAGGTATATGATTTTTGTCCAGTCTCTCCCTGTATACCCCTCACCCCTTTCCCCCTGAGAATTATCAGTCCACTCCCTTTCTGTGCTCCTGATTCTATTATATTCACCAGTTTATTCTGATGATCAAATTTTTAATTCACTTAATTTTTAGATTCACTTGTTGATAGATATGTATTTGTTGTTCATAATTTTTTGTCTTTTACATTTTTCTTCTTCCTCTTCTAAAAGAGTACCTTTCAGCATTTCATATAGTACTGGTTTGGAGTTGATGAACTCCTTTAGCTTTTTCTTCTCTGTGAAGCTCTTTATCTGTCATTCAATTCTGAATGATAGCTTTGCTGGATAGATTATTCTTGGTTGTAGGTTCTGGCTATTCATCACGTTGAATATTTCTTGCCACTCCCGTCTGGCCTGCATCGTTTCTGTTGAGAAATCAGCTGACAGTCGTATGGGTGCTCCCTTGTAGGTAATGAACTGTTTTTCTCTTGTTGCTTTTAATATTCTCTCTTTGTCTTTTGCTCTTGGTATTTTAATTATGATGTGTCTTGGTGTGGTCCTCTTTGGATTCCTTTTATATGGGGTTCTGTGTGCTTTCTGGACTTGTAAGTCTATTTCTTTTACCAGATGTGGGAAGTTTTCAGTCTTTATTTCTTTAAATAGGTTTTCAGTATCTTGCTCTCTCTCTTCTTCTGGCACCCCCACAATTCGATGTTGGTACGCTTGAAGCTGTCCCAGAGGCTCCTTACATTCTCTTCACATTTTTGGATTCTTTTCTCTTCTTGCTTTTCCAGTTGAATGTTTTCTGCTTCTTTATATTTCAAATTTTTTACTTGATTCTTGCCTTTCTCTAGTCTGCTGTTAGGACTCTGTATAATATTTTTTATTTCAGTCCGTGTATGTTTAATTTCTAGTTGGTCCTTTCCCATCTCTAGTTGGATCTTTTGCATCTCTAGTTGGTCCTTTTTCATCTCCTCTTGGCTCTCGCTAACTTTATCCAACTTTTCTAGCATATTCTTGAAAAACCTTATAAGCATGGTTTTGAACTCTCTATCCAGTCGTTTTTTCCCTCCATTTCTTTTGTTTGTGAACCCTTCCCTTGTCTAGGCATTTTCAGTGTTAGTATATAGGAATGCAGTGGATTTTTGTACACTGATTTTATATCCTGTAACTTTACTGTATGCATTTGTTTATTATTTCTAATAGTTTTTTGATGTAGTCTTTAGAGTTTTCTGTATATAGAATCATGTCATCTGCAAAAAGTGATACTTTTACTTTTCCTTCCTGATTTGGGTCTCTTTTATTTCTTTTTCTTAATTGTTCTAGTTAGGACTTACAGAAGTATGTTTAATAATAGTAGTGAGAGTGGACATTCTTGTCTTATTTCTGATTTTAGAGAAAAAGCTTTCAGTTTTTTACCATTGAGTATGATATTGGCTGAGGGTTTGTAATATATAAGGTGTTCTGGTTAATAATGCAGATTTTGTAATCAAAGAAAACACCACAATTTTAAGAGAAACATCAAAAGTGCTTTATTCAGAGTAATGTCCATCGCTAGCTACACATTTCTCCCATCTTTCAGATAATTTGTGCATACCCTCCCAATAGAATTTTCTTGTTTTGAGACCCAATTTTCCACTTCTCTACATTTTGAAGTGCTGCTCAGAAAGTGTGTGTGCCATCGATAGAAACAAGTGGTAATCTGAAGGAGCAAGGTCTGGTGAATGCGGCAGGTGGGTTAATACTTCCCAGGCAAAATCTTTTAACGTGTCTTTAACTGGTTTTGAAGTGTGTGATGGTGCATTATCATGAAGCAAAATTACTTTGCCATGCCTTCTGGCCCATTCTGGTCGTTTTACAATTAAAGCGTGGTTCAAATAGATTATTTATTATTGGTAGCGATGGGTATTAACCGCTTTACCTGGTTTTAGAAGCTCATAATACACCTCACCTTCCTGATCCCACCAAAGCAGAGCATTGTCTTCTTTCTGAAGCGATTTGGCCTTGCAGTCTATGTTGATGGTGACTTGGATCAACCCATGATTTTGTGCGTTTGGAAATCTCAGAATAAATCCACTTTTCATTTCCAGTCACAATTAGATGCAAAAAAGACTTTCCTTCGTGCCAGTGAAGCAACATTTTACTGATGACTCTTTGGTTTTCCATTTATCTTTTCTTTCAGTTGATGTGGCACCCATTTTCCTTCCTTTAAAATCTTTCCATTGCTTGTAAACGATCGGAAATTGTTTCCTGAGCAAAGTTTAATCTTTTGCAGGTTGTTTTTCAGTTTGACATGCATTTTCATCCAATAATGCTTGTAATTGTTGGTCTTCAAACTTTTTCGGTTGAACTGGATGTTCTTTGTCTTTCACATCGAAATCATCACTTTTAAAGCAATTAAACCAGCATTCACAAGTATCTTGAGTTGGAGCATGTTCACCATAAGCTTCCCGAAGTATGTGCTAACTTTCAGCAGCACTTTTCTTCAAAATAAAATAATGAATTAAAACTTCCCGCAAATGCTCTTCTTTTGGCACAAAATTCGACATTTTAAGCGTAAAAATATCTGTGATATTAACACCTTCAGATAATTAGACATAAGAAGTTTTGAAGCTTGCTGTCAATACAACAAAATCAAATACTTATCAAATCACATATATGTCAACAAATGTGTAACTCCATCTATTGAAAAAAATCTGCATTAATAACCGGTATACCTGGTAAGACCTTTATATGTTAAGGTACTTACCTTCTATACCCATTTTATTGAGTGTTTGATCATAAATAGATATTGTATCTTATCAAATGCCTTTTTTGCATTTATTGATAATACACGATTTTTATTCTTTGTTAATGTGCTGTATTACATTGATTTTGGACACAATTTTTGACCCTTGAATTCAGGTTTTAAAAAGTTTCCTCAAAGTGTATGTTGAAGCTGACTCATTCTTAATGGAATTCTGTTATTTAAAAAAAAAAAAGTGTTGTGATTGCTAAGAAGCCTAACAATGGGTTTTATAACAAATCATTATGGAATTTCTGTATACGTGTAAAAGAAAGAATTGTGTTTTTTAAAACAATTAAAAACTAGGAACAGAGAGAAACTGCACTGTGATTCAAGAGCTCAGCAGCATATTTGCTTTAGGTTTAGAGTTGCAGTAATCATATTTATTTAGTTCATGGCTTTTGTCTCTGAACAAATGGGAGGCCTTGCTTTTATTTTCCTCCTCTGATTCCTAATCATTCCATTTTCCCCCTCCCATAGGCACCTATGAATGTTCTTGGTAGCTATGGGTATTAACGGTTTTACCTTATATTTATATATATATATATTCTTTTGTAAAATATTATATATATATTCTTTTGTAAAATATTCAATGTTATTCAGTGTGTATATTTTTAATTTGTTTAAACTGGTATTATGCTGTAGATCTTTTTGTTTCTCCTTTTGTGTTCACCACTGTTTAAATAATCTCTTCTTGTTTCTGTATGTATATCTACCCCAGAGCTTCTGATTCCTGCATAGTATTTCACAATATTTACTTAGCACTTACTCATTCCTTTGTGATACCTCCAACTATTCTACAAACAGTGCTCCAGAGCAGTGGTCACCAACCAGAGATCCAGGTCATCGGTGGTCTGTGAGATCCAAAAGGTTGGCAACCGCTGGTTTAAGGAATCTTTTGGAGCAGCGGTCGATAACCAGTGGTCTGCAGACCACTGATAGTCCATGAGATCCAAAAGGTTGACGACCGCTGCTCCAGAGAATATATCAGACATATTCCATTGTAGAACTGTGTCCTACATATATACCTGTAGAATTTGTCAGCTTACCAAAAATGTATGTGGATTCCTTTCTTCATGTTCTTGAGAACAACTTTCTATGTTGTAATCTTATTGTTAATTTATCTTACACTATAACATTAGAAAAAATTAGAAAGTTGATTAATAACTTATTATATAGAAGAGTCAAATTTTTATTACGGCAACTAGAGTTTTAAAAATTACAGTGGAAATATTGAGGAGAGATTGAAGTACATGTTGAAATTCAATGATGCTGAGAAACCGGTTTGGTTCAGTGGATAGAGCATCAGCCTGCGACTGAAGGGTCCCAGGTTCGATTCCTTTCAAGGGCACGTACCTTGGTTGTGGTCACATCCCTAGTGGGGCGTGTACAGAAGGCAGCTGATCGATGTTTCTAGCTCTCTCTCTTTTCCTTCCTCTCTATAAAAAAATCAATAAAATAGCCAAACCGGTTTGGTTCAGTGGATAGAGCATTGACCTGCAGACTGAAAGGTCCCAGGTTCAATTCCAGTCAAGGGCATGTACATTGGTTGTGGGCACATCCCCAGTAGGGGGCGTGCAGGAGGCGGCTGATTGATGTCTCTCTCTCATCGATGTTTCTAACTTTCTACCCCTCTCCCTTCTCTCTGTGAAACATCAAAAAAATATATTTTTTAAAAAATCAATAAAAGATATATTTTTAAAAAGTGTTGCATGATAATGTCTAGGTTTTGCAAGAAGTCTTACTGTCTAGAAGTCAGGTATATTATCTAGTCTACCTGTCCAGAAACAGTATCTTGTCATGATCTAGTATCAATCATATTTAGGTAGTCTGACTCATATTAACTATTCTCACTAGTTACCAGTTGATTAGAATGCCAGTAGACTAATTCATGATGAGAAAGTAAAATGTCAAGCCTCTTGGCTATTTCCTTAGCCAGTTTTTCTCTGCAGGGAATAGATAATTAGAAGAGATAGCTTGGTGAGTTTTAATCAGGGCAAGAGGAAATATTCTATGATCTAGGTGATTAATGGTGTCAAGCTATCAAAGCCTAATGGCATTTATTTATTTTCTAATTCAGATGTTTTAACAATGTTGGAACCATGAGATTTGTAGCGGTGTTAATTATGACATGATAATCTATCCATGACTTGTGTTTGATTTTTTCTGGTCTTTAATATAAATGGGTTTCTCTTATAATACACATAAATTATTGAATTTATAAGTAAGCTATTTAGATTAAATTATTTGAAAGAGAATTAGTTGCATTGTTAGATTGAGGCCATAAACATTATAATTAGTTTATAGGGATTTTCCTGTTGAATTTTTAGAATTAATTTTGTAGAACCTGTAGATTAGATATGAATATATTTTAAAGCATATACATTTCAAACTAAATTTAGACCTAAACATAATTCTATAGATTTCTCCCCTCATTAAACCTTTATATTTCTAATGAGAACTCGGCTTTAATTTAAAAAAATAATCCAGTAGAAATATTATTTTATTTATAGGATTTTTTGTAGCAAATGGTTTCAGAGATATCTCTGTTTATCTTGGTATCTTTCTCATCGCTTTTTGTCGCTTCACTTTTATTATTTTTTTTAGGTTATCTGGATCTTGAAATAATTAAGCATATACCCAGTTAAAAAGGATTTTAATTAGCACAAAAAATCCTTGAAATATATTTTTATTTTTAAATTTATTTTTCAAAATATATTTTTATTGATTTCAAAGAAAGGAAGGGAGAAGGATAGAGAGATAGAAACAGTGATGAAACATCATCAGTGAGCTACCTCCTGCACATTCTCTACTGGGGATCTAGCCTGCAATTGGACCTATACCCTGACCAGGAATCAAACCATGATCTCCTGCTTCAAGGGTCTACATTCAACCACTGAGCCACATTGGTCGGGCTGTTTTTTAATTTTTAACTTAAATATATTGTACTACATGTGGAATTAATTTGAATTTAACTGATAATGAATGTGGCTAGTTAGAAATACAGCTTTGGGGCTTAAGTTTTATACTTCAGTTTTTATTTTTCTAAAGCTTTAAGATTATATGGTATTTTCTTACTGTTTAAATTGGAAAAGATAGGTGAAAATTTGTTTTTTTATCTGAACTGAGTGGTGAAGTGTCTTTTATTAGAATTTTGATTATTGGAATTACATTGAGGGGGAAGCTTCCTTTTTTAAAGTTATTAGCTAATTGAACTTGTATTGCTAACCCAAAATAAAACTAGGTTAAAGCATATCTTTAGTGAAAAATGTTATGACTGAAGATAGTAATGTGTAAGTAAGTTATGCATTTTCTTCAGAATTCTTGTAGTTTATTATTAGAAGAATAATAATTTGACTGTTTATATATATATATATACAGAGATGTAAAAGTAAAAATTTCTCATTTTTAGAATAAAGTAACTTTATGGTTTTCATAATGATAATAAAAGTAAAAATAGCAATAATGGTACCTTTAAATATTTCAGTTAAAAATTGTACAAACAACCCAGGGTAATGCAGAATACTGTGTCTTTATATAATTGGAGAATACTGCCACCTTGTGTATATGTGATGCTATTTCATTTCTCCATTTTCATTTGTTACACCAGCTAATACCCTAGTTTCTCACCATTTGGTACTGTGTTCAGATATGTACATGTTTAAAAAGAAACAAAACACTGTTTTGTTTCGTTTTACATGTAGTAAAATCAAGCCAAATTTTTCTTTTTCTTGCCAGGAGGAGGAGTCTTTCATTTTGAAGACAGTGGATTTAGTGTAGTTAGATTTAGATCTAAGAATTGGAAAGTCTGAGAGATCAGCCTGGTTAATTGCTATCTGGCATTAGTTGAGATTTGAATCCTTTTAGTTGAATTTTATGGAAAGTTGGTAATTCTTTTATCATTCTTCATTTTACTGCTTGCAGTTCTTTGGGATCATTATTTTGAATGTCAGAATTCATTATCCTAAATAAAAAAAGTTAATATGCAAATTGACCAAACGGTGGAATGACCAATCACTATGACATGCACTGACCATCAGGGGGAGTGTCACTCATCCAGAATCCCTGAGCCAGGCTCACAGCTGGCGAGCACAGCAATGATAGCGGGAGCCTCTCCTGCCTCTACGGTAGTGCTAAGGATGTCTCACTGCCGGCTTAGGCCCATTTTCTGGGCCTAAGCCGGCAGTCAGACATACTCCGAGGGCTTCTGGAATCTGGGAAGGCACAGGCCCAGCTAAGGACTCTCCCATTCACGAATTTTGTGCACTGGGCTTTCTAGTTCTGTAGATAAAGGAAGTACAGGGCTTTGAGCTTATTGCCACAACCTTATTTCTTGATGTTTAAATGTTTTCCTTTATTTAGTTCAACTACAGAAGAACTACTGTCAAAATGACATGTAATAGTGTTATGAAAAATGTTGATGTTATGAAAAAAGGATTCCTTTAAGTTATTTTGGGTTTAAGGGAACGACTTGGTGGGTGTCAGGTATTATCTTTCTAAGGAGGAAGAGTCACCGGACTGCAAGTTCACTTGCTGATGCTCCCAACTAGCTTAGCTGTGTAATGATGAGTTCTTCTTGGGCATTAGTTTCTTCATTTGAAAAATGAGCAGTTGAACCAGGGGGTTTCTAAGGACCTTTTTAGGCTTTAGAATTCTATGATTGTGTAAAGTTTTCCACTCTATTTTTTAAATATTGATGTAGCAATGCCCTTCAATGTACTCACAATACTCTTCCAAATAAGAAGTTATTTTAAAATTTAGTGTAATCACACAATTGTGATTACATAGGACAAATATATTAGTAATTTGAGGGGATGCATGTGTATAAAAGTTTAAAACCAGAAACCTAGGAAATATGCCTACTTTTTATTTAACACCGAGAAGTTCAAGATTGGCTTTGGACTAACCTAGATATTAATTATATACTATTCAAGCAATATAACACTTTTGGGGGGTTAAAAATCCATTCTAAATGCCTACATTTCAACTTCTGGGAAAGCATTAAAAGTTGTTATAAATATGGTAAGGTCCATATAGGCGGATTTTTCAGATTGAGATGAAAAGAGAGAAAAAGGGACATTGGCCTTAAAAACTTAGAAGCTCTTGAGGATGTTACCCAACTGGGAATTTAAGGCCAAAGATTCTTCAGTTTGTAAATTTTTCCTTTTTTTTTTCTTGTACAACAGCAGATATTTCCTGCTTATCTTGATTCATTTTTCTTATCAAATGCTGAGAGTGAATATGTAGTCAGGTTTAGGTTGTTTTTGTTGTTATTAATCCTCACTCAAGGATATTTTTCCATTGCTTTTCAGAGAAAGTAGAAGGGAGAGGGAGAGACAGAGAGAGAGAAACATTGATTAGTTGCCTCCCATACGACCTGACTAGAGGAGCCTGGGATAGAGCCTGCAATAGTATATGTCTTTCATGGTAATTGAATCCAGGACGCTTCAGTCTGAGGATCAGTGCTCTATGCACTGAGCAAAACTGGCCAGGGCAGGGTTAGGTTTTTACTTTGAGGGCAAGTGGGAATAATTTTTTTTAAATTCTAGGCATAATTTTAAGGAAAATGATTTTCATTGTTAAGTTATATAAACATACCAAATTCAACATCTGTATTGAAATAATTTCCCAGTGCCTCGTGGTAATAATACCAAAGCGAAATAACTCTATAGGTATTTCTGCATTTATTTTGTGTAATACCAAACTATTGTTTGTTTGTTTTTAAATCTTCACCTGAGTATATGTTTCTATTCATTTTGTTTGTTTATTGTTTCTATTGATTTTAGAGAGAGAAAGGGAGAGGGGAATAGAGAAAGAAACACCAATCAGTTGCCTCCCATATGCATCCAGACCAGAGATCAAACCTGTAACTTGGCACATGCCATAACCAGGAATGGAACCTATGATCTTTCAGTCAGGACAACATTCCAGCCAACCAAGCCATACCAGCCAAGACTCAAACTACTATTTTATTGAGTACAGTTTTCATGACAAATTAACTACCTAATAAAATGCATTTCACATAAAAAATGTATGCACAGAGGAGAAACCAAGATGATGGAATAGATGAACACCTAAACTGCTGCCTCGCACAACAATTTCAAAACTACAGCTAAAGGACAGAATGGACACCATCTAGAACCTCCGGAAAGCTGGCTGAGTGGAAATTCTACAGCTAGAAGGAAAGAAAGGGGCTCATGGAGACTCAGAGGTGCTACAAAAAGCTGAGATACAGAGACATGTGTGTGGAAAGGACAGGCAGCTGAGTGCCTGGCTGGCTTCCTCTAGCAGGAGGGAGACAGAAACTCTTGATTGCACTGAACCCCAGTTCCCATTGCACTGAACTCCAGTTCCATACGAGACTCAGATGGGGGGAGTCTGGGCTGTCAAGAAAAGAGAGGAGTGCACAGAAACTTAGGGGAGCCGCGAAATGCAGAGGTCTGGAGGCACACGTGCAAGTGCAATCAGAGAGGACTGATTGCTGATTGTGCTGTTGGCTTTCTTTAGCGGAAGGAAGATGGAACCTTCCAACTGTGCTGAACTCCACTTCCGACTGCTCTGAACCCCAGTTTCGAGCAAGACACTGGGAATCCAGACTCATATGGGTCCCCGGAGCACATGGAAACTCAGGGGAACCACGAAAGGCAGAAATCTGCAGGTGCATGCACCAGTGCACGCAGGCTGCAGCGATTACCAAGGGACACAGACCCAGGGGCCTCATAGGGCAGGGCTGATGGGAAGCCAAGGTTGTCTGCTCAGCCCTGAGACTCCGCCCCATCCAAGCTGAGCACAGAGGTTTTTGCAGTTTTGCAAGTCTTATATCATAAGGCTGACTCCAGCACAGAAGTTCTCCTGGCGTAGACACAGCTGATCCTCACAGCCAATTGGCTTAGAGATCAATTCCCCCCATTGTTACAAAAAAAACCAACACAAGACTTAACTACAACAAAGCTGTACACACAGTCCACAAAGGGGTGCACCAAGAGTGTCCACCTTGGGTAACTGGGGAGGTGAAGCTACTGGGCTATATAGGACACCTAGCACACAAAGCTACTCTACCAACTCAGGGAAGCAGTAGAAATGCATAGACAAAGGAACATCACAAATGAAAGAAATGGAGGAAAGCAAATGACTGAATATAGAGTTCAAAACCCCAGTTATAAGGTTTTTCAAGAATTTCCTAGAAAAAGTCAATAAATTGAGCGAGACCCTTGAGGATATGAAAAAGGACCAACTAGAAATTAAACATATACTGACTGAAATAAAAAATATTATACAGAGACCTAACAGCAGACTGGAGGACTGCAAGATCAAGTCAAAGATTTGAAATACAAAGAAGCAGACAACACTCAACCAGAAAAGCAAAAAGAATCCAGAAATTTGAAGGTAGTGTAAGGAGCCTCTGGGACAACTTTAAATGTACCAACATCAGAAATATAGGGGTGCCAAAAGAAGAGAGAGAGCAAGATACTGAAAACATATTTGAAGAAATAATGACTGAAAACTTCCCCCACTTAGTAAAAGAAATAGACTTCCAAGTTCAGGAAGCACACAGAACCCCAAACAAAAGGAATCCAAAGAGGACCACACCAAGACACATCTTAATTAAAATGCCAAAAGTAAAAGACAAAGAGAGAATATTAAAAGTAGCAAGAGAAAAACAGTTACCTACAAGGGAGCACCCCTATGATTGTCAGCTGATTTCTCAACAGAAACTATGCATGCCAGACAGGAGTGGCAAGAAATATTCAAAGTGATGATTAGTAAGAACCTACAACCAAGATTACTCTACCCAGCAAAGCTATCATTCAGAATTGAAGGTCAGATAAAGAGCTTCACAGATAAGGAAAAGCTAAAGGAGTTCATCACCACCAAACCAGTATTATATGAAATGCTGAAAGATATTCTTTAAGAAGAGGAAGAAGAAGAAAAAGGTAAAGATAAAAATTATGAACAACAAATACATATCTATCAACAAGTGAATCTAAAACTCAAGTGAATAAAAAATCTGATGAACAGAATAAACTGGTGAATATAATAGAATCAGGGGCATAGAAAGGGCGTGGACTGACAATTCTGGGGGTAAAGGGGTGTGAGGGTGCAGGAAGAGACTCGACAAAAATTGTACACCTATAGATGAGGACAATTTGGGGAGGTAAGGGTAGAA
This sequence comes from Lasiurus cinereus, assembly GCA_011751065.1. Taxonomy (NCBI): domain Eukaryota; kingdom Metazoa; phylum Chordata; class Mammalia; order Chiroptera; family Vespertilionidae; genus Lasiurus; species Lasiurus cinereus. The sequence goes on along the minus strand of JAAGEH010000393.1, from coordinate 10,831,252 downwards.
GGTGGGGTGGGAACTGGGTGGAGGGGAACTATGGGGAAGAACAATTGTAATAATGTGAACAATAAAGATTTATTAAATTAAAAAATGCACATATTATAAAACATTAAATGTGTTAATTAAAATGTATATATTATCTCTCTAATGTACATTTTTATGGGTATATGTTAAAAATATTAAGTAAATTATACTTCAAAACATGAAGCAAATAAAATCATGAAGAAAGCATCTGTGAATGTTTCTATTTTGTTTATTTTGTTCATTACATTTCACATGTAGTAAGTGAAGTCATATGGTACTTGCCTTTTTCTGACTGGCTTATTTCACTTAGCATAATACTCTCCAAGTCCCTCCATGCTGTTACAAAAGGTAAGATTTCTTTCTTATTTATGGTTGGGTAGTATTCCATTGTGTAAATATACCACAACTTTTTAATCCACTCATCTACTGATGGGCACTTGGGTTGCTTCCAAATCTTGGCTATTGTAAATAATGCTGCAATGAACACAGGGATGCATATATTCTTTCAAAGTGTTTCTTGTTTATATTTTTATAAGTGGAATAGCTGGGTCATAAGGCAGTGCCATTTCTAATTTTTTGAGGAAACACCATACTCTTTTCCACAGTGGCTGCACCAATTTGTATTCTCAACAGTATTGCACAAATGTTCCCTTTTGTCCACATCCTCTCCAACACTTGTTATTTGTTGATTTATTGAAGTTAGCCATTCTAACAGGTGTGAGGTGATATCTTGATAGGAATTGTGTTGAATTTATAGATTATTTTGTGTAATATGGATATTTTAATGATACTAATTCTTTCTAATCATGAACACAGTAGATACTTCCATTTATTTGTATCTTCTTCAGTTTCCTTCTTCATTGTCTTATAATGTTTTGAGTACATGTCTTTTATGCCTGTGGTTAAATTTATTCTTAGGTATCTTATTCTTTTTCACACAATTGTAAATGGTATTGTTTTCTTATTTTCCCTTTCTGATAGTTAATTATTGGTGTAGAAAAATTATGCTGATTTCTGGATGTTTCTTTTGTATCCTGTTACTTTACTCAGTTTATTTAATCTGTTCTAATGGTTTGGTGGAATATTTAGGGTTTTCTATATACAGTATATTGTCTGCAAATAAAAAAACAGTTTTATTTCTTCCTTTCCAATTTTGGTGCCTTTTATTTTTTCTTGTCTGATTATGTGACTAGGACTTCCAGTGCTATGTTGAACATGAGTGGTAAAAGTGAATATCTGTGTCTTTTTTTTTTCTTTCAATTTTAAATGATAGCCTTGCTAAGTAAAGTAGTCTTGGTTACAGTTTCTTGCTTTTCTCACTTTGAATATTTTGTGCTAATCTCTTCTGGCCTGAAATATTTCTGTTGAAAAATCAACTGACATTTTTATGGGAGCTACCTTGGATGTAACTGTCTTTCTCTTCCTGCTTTTAATATTCTCTTTTTATCCTTTACCTTTGGCATTTTAATCATGATATGTCGATGTAGGCCTCTTTGCATTCATCTTGTTTGGGACTCTGAACTTCCTAGACTTGTATATCTTTTTCCTTCACCAGGTTAAGGAATTTTTTGGTCATTATTTCTTTTGTTTTGTTTCACTTTTTGTTAACACTCAACCGAGGATATTTTTCCATTGATTTTTAAGGAGAGTGGTAGAGAAAGGGAAAGACAGAGAAAAACATCAATATTAGAGAAACACATCCATTGGTTGCCTCCTGCGTAATCCCCAACTGGGGCCCAGGCTGGGGAGGAGCCCACAACTGAGGTACTTGCCTTTAACTGGAATTGAATCTGAACCCTTTGGCCATAGGCTGACCCTCTAAACACTAAGCAATACTGGCTAGAGTTCATTAATTCTTTAAAAAAAACTCTTTATTGTTGATATTATTACAGATGTCCCTGTTCTCCCCCTCCCTGATAGCTCCCCCCACCTGGTTCCCACCCTGCCCAAGCCCTTGCCATCCTATTGTCTGTGTTCATAGGTACTGCATACATGCATATAAAATCTTTCTCCTGAACCCTCCACACCACCTTCCTTCTGAGAATTGTCAGTCTGTTCCATTTCCATGCCCCTGATTCTATTCCATTCATTAGTTTATTCTGTTCATCAGATTTGTTATTCATTTGACTTTTAGATTCAATTGTTGATAGATATGTATTTGTTGCCACTTTATTGTTCATATATTTTATCTTTTGCTTCTTCCTTTTCATAAAGAATATCCTTCAGCGTCCTATCTAATAAAGGAGTAATATGCAAATTAACCATCATTCCATCACACTCACAAGCCATTCCCATAAGCCAATCAGGATAGAGTATGCAAATTAACCCAACCAAAGTGGCTGCGGCCAAAGAGGGAGCAGGAGAGAGGCTTGGGTTTCCCTGGCAATGGAGGAAGCCAAGCTTTCCGCACACCCTGGCTGGCCCAGGCCTCCACTCTGGTCTACAAAGTTTCAATTATAGAAGAAAAATAAATCCCAACAAAAATAGTGGCAGCCACGGAGCTGGAGAGAGCAGGAGGCTAGGGTTGCCTCTGGCAATGGAGGAAGCCAAGCTTCTGCAACCCTGGCATGCCTTAGTCTTCTCTTAAGGCTACAAAGTTTTAATTATAGAAGATAAATAAATCCCAACAGAAATGGCTGCTGCCATGAAGCGAGCAGAAGGCCTGGCTCTGCTCCAAGCTATGAAGTTTCAATTGTAGAAGATAAATAAATCCCAGATACTGGATTCTTTTTTCTTGGATTTCCAGGGGGGCGGAGGGGGGGAACGGGGGGCGTGGCCAGCCTTTAAACCACCACAGGCCACCCCACACCCACAACTGCCCTCCCTTGCAGGCCTGGTCTCTCTCAACTGCTCTCCCGGGTGGCTATCTTGTGGTGGCCATCTTGTGTCATGTGGGGGCAGGATCTTTGACCACATGGGAGCAGCCATCTTGTATGTTGGAATGATGGTCAGTCTACATATTACTCTTTTATTAGATAGGATAGAGGCCTGGTGCATGGGTGGGGGCCAGCTGGTTTTCCCTGAAGGGTGTCCCAGATCAGGGTGGGGGTTCCCTTGTTGTGGGCACATGCCCGAGTTGCAGGCTTGATCCCCAGTGTGGGATGTGCAGGAGGCAGCCAATCAATGATTCTCTGTTACCATTGATGTTTCTATCTGTCTCTCTCCCTTTCCCTTCCTCTCTGAAATAAATAATAATAATAATAAAGGGACAGCTGGGTCTCCAGCAGTCTTAGGCCAACAGAGGAGGGCAGTTGGGAAGGACCAGGCCTGCAGGGGTGGGCAGTTAGAGACAAACAGGCTGGCAGGGGAGCAGTTAGGCATCAATAAGACTGGCAGGCAGAAGTGGGTAGGGGCAATCAGGAAGACAGGCAGGTGAGCAGTTGGGAGCCAGCCATCCTGGATTGTGAGAGGGATCCCAGATTAGATAGGGTGCAGGCTGGGATGAGGGAACCCCCCCCCCCCGCACCCCTCTCACTGTGCATGAATTTCGCGCACGAATTTCATGCACCAGGCCTCTAGTTTCATATAATACTCTTTTGATGATGATGAACACCTTTAACTTTTTCTTGCCTGTGAAGCTTTTTATCTGACCTTCAATTCTAAATGATAGCTTTGCTGGGTAGAGTAATCTTGGTTGTAAATTCTTGCTATTCTTCATTTTGAATATTTCTTGCCACTTCCTTCTGGCCTGCGTAGTTTCTGTTGAGAAATCAGCTGACAGTCATATGGGTACTACCTTATAGGTAACTGTTTTTCTCTTGCTACTTTTAATATTCTCTCTTTGTCTTTTACTCTTGGCATTTTGATTATGATATATCTTTGTATGATCCTTTTTGGGTTCCTCTTGTTTAAGGTTCTCTGTGCTTCCTGGACTTGTAAGTCTATTTCTTTCACCAGATAGGGGAAGTTCTCTGTCATTTTTTCAAATAGGTTTTCAATATCTTGCTCTCTGTCTTCTGGCAACCCCATAATTTGGATGTTGGTGTGCTTAAAGTTGTCTCAGAGGCTTCTTACACTATCTTCATATTTTTGGATTCTTTTTTTTTTCTCTTCTGGTTGGGTGTTTTTTGCTTTCTCATATTTCAAATCATTGATTTGATTCTCTGGATCCTCTATTTTACTGTATAATTCCTGTATATTATTCTTTGTTTCAGTCAGTGTATGTTTAATTTCTGAGTGGTCCTCTTCCTTTTTTTTTTTTTGGCATTTCCACTAAGATCCTTAAAAGTCTCACTAAGTCCCTTGGAGATTTTTAGAAGATTCTTGAGTAACCTTATAACTGTCGTTTTGAACTCTATATCCAGTAGTTTGCTTTCTATCATGTGACATGATTCTTTGTCTCCACATTTTGGCTTATTTCCCGTGTTTGTTTCTTTGTATTGGGTAGAACTGGTAAGTCTCCTTGAGTTGATAGAGTGGTCTTGTGTAGTAGGTGTCCTAGAGGAAACATTGGCTCAACCTCCCCAGTCACCTGAGGTGGACACTCTAGGTGCACCCCTTTGTGGGCTGTGTGTACAGTCCTTTTGTAGTTGAGCCCTGATTGCTGTTGGTGTCACTGGAGGAACTGACCTCCAGGCCAGTTGTCAAGACCAGCTGCGACTACAGCGGGAGAGCTGCTGTGTAGGAAACATCCTTATGGAGCAGGACTTGCTTCAATGGGGCTTTGATGCTCACTGAGTCTGCCCTTGAGTGTGTTGCTTATGGATGTGTAGAGTTGTAATCTGGTATGGTCTCACACTGAACACTGGGTACACTGGCTTTTGGGTTTCCAGGGAGGTGCAAATTCAGCCATTGCCTGGGACCACCCTGCTGGAGCTACAGAGAGATCTGCAGATTCCTCCTCTTTATATTGGATTTGGAAGTGTCCAGAGAAGGCCCTGCTGTGAAGCAAAACAGGCTGGTGCTTGTGCTGGGTCTTGGGCCTTTTATTGATAGGTTTGGGGCTCCCTGACCCAGCTGCAGCTTGTTTGATAAGGTTTAGCCTGAGAAAGGATAGGCCATTCATATGCAAAAGCCGCTGCACACAGCTTGGATGAGTTGTAAATTGGATGAGAGTGGTGGGGTCTCATGAAATCACCAGGGCCGAGCAAACAGAAATGGATGCCAGTCAGCCCTGCACGTAGGGTGGTCCCAGCATGGGAGCAATGACCACTGCTGGAGAGCACCTCTGCCTGGAAGAAAGCTGTCCCCGAGTTCCTGCCCCAATGCCAGACAACTCAGTTTCTCCTCGTATATGTCTGGGTCCCCCAGAGCCTCAAGCACTGGAGTTCAGAGGAAGTGGGAGCTTGTAAGTTCAGTTTGTGGTGCTAACCTTTTAAAAGGAACAGCTGGATTCAGCTGGGTATGGCTCAGAGGTTGAGTGTTGACCCTGGAACCAAAAGGGCACCAGTTCAATTCCCAGTCAGGGCACATGCCTGGGTTGCAGGCTTGATCTCCACTGTGTGGCATGCAGGAGGCAGCCAATCAATGATTCTCTGTCACCATGGATGTTTCTATCTCGCTTTCTCCCTTTCCCTTCCTCTCTGAAATCAATTAAAAAAAAAAAAAAAGGAACAGCTGGGTCTCCAGTAGTCTCTGTGTCACTGAGCCCCAATCCACTCTTTTACAGCCCATAGTTCTTACTGCCCATATGGAATTCTTTTCCCAGCTCTTGGACTTTGGCTTGGTATCTGGTGTGGGGCTTGGACTCCTTGCTTCTCCCTTCAGGTAGCATCTGCAGAGGCGATCTTCCTCCGGATTAAAAAAGCAGCCCACGTGGGTGCCAGCCCAGCCCATTCCATGCCTCTGCACTTCTTACCATTCTCATTGTGCTTTCTTCTTTAGTTCTCTTAATTTGAAATGAATACCATAGAAGGAATAGGTTAGATGAAGCAGAGGATCAAATCAGTGACTTGGAAAGGTGAGATAATAGAAAGCACCCAATCAGAGCAACAAAAAGAAAATAGAGGGTAGTTTAAGGCAGCGGTCGCCAACCTTTTGGACCTCACGGACCACCAGTGGTCCTCGAACCACCAGTTGGTGACCACTGCTCCAAAGATTGCCTTAAACCAGTAGTCGCCAACCTTTCAGACCTCACGAATCACCAGTGGTCCACAGACCACCGATTGGCAACTGCTGGTTTAAGGAAATTTTGGGACAACATGTTCCAAAGTTCTCTAGGACTTCCATTCAGCCAAGTTTCCAGTGGTTCTGGTTGATGGTTGTTCTGTATTTTAGTTGTAATTTTGATGTGGTTGTGGGAGGCAGTGAGTATAGGTGTTTGCCTATGCTGCCATATTGGTTCATTATTTCTTAAAATAGGTTCTTGACTCTCTGCTCTCTCTCTTCTCCTTCTGGTAGCTCTTATGATGTGGATGTTGTTGTGTTTCATGTTGTCCCAAAATTTCCTTAAACCAGCAGTTGCCAATCGGTGGTCTGTGGACCACTGGTGATTCGTGAGGTCTGAAAGGTTGGCGACTACTGGTTTAAGGCAATCTTTGGAGCAGTGGTCACCAACTGGTGGTTCGAGGACCACTGGTGGTCCGTGAGGTCCAAAAGGTTGGCGACCGCTGCCTTAAACTACCCTCTATTTTCTTTTTGTTGCTCTGATTGGGTGCTTTCTATTATCTCATCTTTCCAAGTCACTGATTTGATCCTCTGCTTCATCTAACCTATTCCTTCTACGGTATTCATTTCAAATTTTGTATTCTTTTCTGACTAGTTCTCATTCATGATTTTCATGTCCTTTTTCATGCTTTTGAATTTAACCACTAAGTGTTTTGAGCATCCTTATAACCATATTTTAAAACTCTATAACTGGTAAATTGCTTGCCTCCATTTCATTTAGCTCTTTTTCTGGAGATTTCTCCTTTTCTTTCATGTGGGACATGTTTCTTTGTCTCTCCATTTTTGCTATCTCTTCGTGTTTGTTTCTAGGTATAAGATAGATTGCCTAATGTTTTTCAGTCTTTATAGGATAGCCTTATCTAGTAGATGTTCTGTGGGATATTGTGATACAGTCTTTTTGATTACCTGAGCTGGCTGCTCCAGGAATGTTCCTGTGTGGGTTATGTGAGCCCTCCTGTTGCAATTGCGTTTTGATAGCTATTGGTCTGTTCATGCATGGGTCAACCCTCTGGCTGGCTGACTGAGAATTGACCTGACCACATTATACAAACTACTGTGCAGGTAGGTACTGACCATATGAAGCAGAATTTGTCTCAGTAGGGTCTGGTTCTTGCTGAGATCTTCCTTTTGATATGCCACTTGTGAAGCCAATTGGATTTTGCTCTGATGTCTGAAGCTGGTAACTGGGTGGGTACTGGGTCTCTTGGGCAGGACTTGGATGTTGATTAATGTTACACATTGCCTGTAACTGCGTCTGGGCAACCTGTTTGGAGCTACAAAGTGATCCACAATTTGTGACTGCCTCTGTTGGGCCTGGGTGTGCCTGGGAAAAACCAAGTTGTACATCAAGGCCAGCTTACACCAACACCAAACCTAGGGACATGTCAGCAAAAAGCCCAGGGTCTCCACCTGTCTCTACCTGCTGGTTCTCTGTTAGGCTCAATCCCACTGAAAGAGAATTTGGGGCATGAGGTAGTTTCTCAGTGAGTCACCAGGTAGGGGTGAATGGTGTTCATCAGATTGATACAGGTTCAAATTCTGTGCCACTGCTGCCTCTGAGGCCACTCAGCAAAAGTACCAGGGTATACCAAGACTAACTGCCACCTACTGGGTACCGACAGACCTTTGTTTGAGGGCAGGCTCGGAAGGAGTCATCCGGATGAGACCCACAGTTTATCAGCCCAAAGAGACCAAGATTTGGCTGTATGAAGGGAGGGCTTTGTTCTGGTTGGGCCTTTGAGGGTAAACTATACCCCATCCTAGAGTCACACAACTTCATCTGTCCCAGCTTCTACCTGGACCTCTTATAGAACTGAGCTCAGTAGGGTGGGGGACTTAGGAGTCAGGTGGGTCGGGCTAGTGAATGTCCATCTCAACATGGCTTCTGTAAATCCTTGGTTATAAATCTTATTCAGCTAATCTTCAGTTAGTTTTCAGGATTTTAGTTGTAATTGCAGTTTTATCTTGGGAGGAAGTAGAGATAACTTCCACATGCTTCACTGTCATCTTGGATCTCCAACTGAAAATTACCATCACCTTATTTCAACAGCCCAGATATACTAGGGTTCCATTCTATAACATATAATAAAATCTGACATAACACTAAAATGTGTTTGCCTATTGTGTTCTGCACTGGCTCAGACTTCTTCTTTTGTAATGTGCAAAATTGAATGAATGAACCCTTGATTTTGATGAGAATAATTTTAAAACTATGACATACTATATTTTAGTAACTAAAAATACCATATTGTTTTGGACTACTGGTAACTGTATAGTTATTAACTTTTAGGTTAATGTTAATATGTAGGTCAAGGTAGAGACTATACCTTGTAAAAGAATTTAGAATGGTTGTAGATGTAGCACTCAGATTTTTAATGTACTTTATTAAAAGTGTCTACTGCTGGTAATGTCATTACTATTGAACCTACTTTGTAAATTGGTCTTTTTCATAACAGAAGATTAATAATTGCCTTTTTTTAAAATATGGCAAAAATGTTTTTCCTATTCAAGTAATTTATTTTTATTGCAAAATTTTTTAGCCATCCTATAATATAAAATGAATAATGTACAAAATAAAGCATATTTTACTCTTTAAGTATATTTTTCTACTTTGTTCCTTTTTCTTCCTTTTTTTCTTGAATGCATTAAATTTAGTGGCTGTAGCCCTTTGTGAAGCAGGTGCTGCTCATTAGTGTGATTCTATATTTGGAAATATTAATACATAGACATTGTGATATACATCCCTTTTTACTTAAACAAATATATTAGTGGGTTAAAGTCTTCTTTTAAATGACTGAAAGTTAATAGTCACTCTTGTTTTAAGATGTTTAGCATAGTTCTCATTTATATATTTTTTCTTATTAGGCAAGAAGTTTTGAAATGGAATGGATGGGGATATAATGATTCCAAGTTCATCTTCAATAAGAAAGGTCAAGTTGAGTTGACTGGGAAAAGGTAACTGTTTATTCTTTTTTTGTTTTTTTCTCAATTTTGTTTCTATGAAAAAATTTAAACATAAATAACAAACATAACATGTGCAATGATAGACATAAATAACAATAGAATAATATAATGACTCCTCCCTCCTTTTAAATTTTACCAGTATTTTGCAATAATTGCTTCTTTTCTGTAGTACAATTTCAAATTCAGACATTTTTATGTCAGTTCTAAATGTTTATATATGTGTCCCTTCAAAAAATGATCCAATATAGCCACTCAGATAATATCATTGTCATATTCCCTAAAATAATAAATTTTAATAATATATCATTATTCGGTCCATATTCACATTTTTCCAGTTTACTCAAAATTCCATTTTTATAGGTTGTTTGACTTAGAATGTAAATAAGTTCTGCTCATATTACCTAATCCCCATTCCATTGTTTCTCAAAAGTAACTCAATTTTTTGTTGTTGTTAATCTTCACCTGAGGATATTTTTCCCATTGCATTCAGAGAGAGTAGAACAGAGGGAGGGAGGGATGGAAAAAGGGAGGAGGACAGAGAGGGAGACAGACAAGGAGAGAAATATGAGAGAGATACATTGACTGCTTGTCTCCTGTTCACGCCCCAACCTAAGATTGGGAGGGAATCTGCAACCCAGGTACATAACCTTAGCTGGGAATCGAACTCATGACCCTGATGCACAGGCTGGCACTCTAACCATTGAGCACCACCGGCCAGCATCAAAGTAACTCCATTTTTAATTCTGAGCATTTATATTTGGGTGTGGGTTATTATGGAAAGTGAACAATTTTTGGTGAATATAAATTAGTTTTCTGAGATATATTAGGGAAGAAGTGATGAAGAGGATCAGTTATTTGTTTGCTAGATTTCACATTTGTAAAATATTTTTGTTAATGTGTTGATAAGAATATTAAAGAATATTTGTATTGTACTTGGGATGGTGAACACACAATACAGTGTACAGATGATATGTTGTAGAATTGTGCACCCGAAACCTGTATAATTTTGTTAACCATTGTCACCCCAATAAATTCAATAAAAGGGGGGAGAAAGAATATTTGTACTGTTTCTATTCCAGATACAGACATTTGTAAAACAAGTTCATAGTTGATTGTAAACAACACTGACTCTGCCAAAGCTGGTATTTTGGGTTTGCCTATTTAATTTTGGTAGAAATTTTTTGAAGGGACAGTGAGTATAAATATAAAATATTTGAATGCTGGCTCTAAAAACAAAAATAAAAATTGAGGCTAGGTAAAAATTTGATCAGCTATATTATGAATCTGTATCAGTATTGTACTTTGACTTAATATCTATTGGGCATTAATATGCTTGGATTAATACTTTTAAAATGTATAACCTATGTCAATATATTGAAATATCAGGAAAAAATAATTTCCTTTGGAGAAATTATTTTTTTTGAAACATAATTATCCTATTTTTTAACTTAAATATACTTTATACCTGAAACAAAACCTCAGAAGTAGTAATTAGGTATTAATTTTATTGAAGGTATGAAGATATACATTTGACCTTTTCTTTTCTTTTTTTTAATCCTCATCTGAGGATATGTTTTTGTTGATTTTTAGAGAGAGGAATGGGGAGAGAGAGACAGACACCTATGTGAGAGAGAAATATCAATAGGTTGCTTCCAGTAGGTGCCATGACCGGAAATCAATCTTGCAACATTTTGGTGTATGGGACCAATCGCCCAGTTAACAGGAAGAATAAATATTATCCACAATGTAGATAATACATTCTCATTTCTAGTCCTTGAGTATGGCTGGACAGCATGTTGGTTAGAGGCTTAGTTGAAAAATTGTATATAATTCAGGTAGAAGAAATTTCTGATTTAAATTAAATTTACCAGGGTTCTAGATGATGAATGTTTTATGTTTTAAAGAGAATAATGTCTAATACAGTAGAAACTTACCTATGTAGAGATTATCTTTACACAATCTTCTTTGGGGATGGGGTGAGGGGAGTGAATCTTCTGAACTTAGAAAACCAATTCTTAGATATTGTCTTCATTTCTTTCTTTCTGTCTCTTTTGACCTTGAAGAAGGTATAGCATGTTTTATAGGAGGGAACAAATAGTGCCTTTGAAAGCAGAGAATTTATCTGTTGACATTAGACATTAGACATTGGAAGATTGTTGCTGGTGCCACTATAATCAGTATAGATTCAGTAAAGGCCTCCTTTTTTTTTTTTTTTTTTTTTTTTTTTTTTGCATTGTTGACTCCTGAGTTAGAGTCCAATGGAGGAGGTGGGAAGAGGACGGGGATGATGGGGGCAGGTTGCATATGACTAGCAGGAAAGTGGATGTTGGACACATTTGACTTATTGAAAAGCAGGCAGTCTTTGGTTCCCACTAAGACTCATCCAGAGGGTAATTCTCTTTACACAGAAATGGAATTTAGTCATCTATAATAGAGTTAGTCATCTTATATAATAAGTTATCCTGTGACAAAAGTTTCTATTGTTCCAGTAAGAGTCAAAAGGTAGAAGAATAAGAAGTTTGTGATATTCCTAAAATAGAAAATGGAGTTGTGCCTACAAAGGATGAGTGGAAGAAAATACTGATTTGGCTGAATAGTATTAATTTATCCTTTTGTTATTAATACTTGATTATAAGGAAAATTTTTGAAATTTTTCGTTAAGACTTGCTATTATGGCTTTGTAGGGGACTAAACAAATTTAGACCCTTTGCCCTCTAAAATCACATAGGAAACATGGATAAAATACACAAGAAAGAAATATAACAGTCAGAAAGGAAGGGAAATTGTTAGATGCCAGAAATTAATAGTGACTCTCAATGAAAATTTATGGAGATTCCATTATTTCTGCTCCCCAAATCATTGAAAAGTTAGGAAATTTTTATGAGGAATTGTAATTAATTGTATATATTTTTAGGACAGTAACTTTGACATTTAAACTTAGCCATCAAATTAGAAGCAATTATTATAAGGTATTTTAGATCTTAGGGAAAAAATAGAAGTTTTTTCCCCCGAACGCAGTCTTATCTTCTGAACAGATTTGTAATTTGTCAGTCTATAAATCCCGAGATTTATAATCCTGTTATTTTTATTTCTTCTAGATATTGATGAATTTAGCCCTCCTAATTTTAAGCAGCAGATGGTAATATTTGAGAACTAGCGCTAAGACTTCTATAAACTAAAATTTTTGAAAAATGTCATTCTTTGACTTGAAAGGTTTCACAGCACAAGTTAGTGTTTATATGAAAAGAATTTGTGTTTGTTGTACATTGCATTTTCAGTGGCATAATTTTTCATTACATTTTATCTTAAATATAAAAAGGCTATTGAATTGCTTAGCAGTTTTAGAACTCACTCTGGTAGATGGTTGCATCTGCTAATATTTTACTGCCTCTATGCACTGCCCTGAATTTAGTCATTATAAATCTTGATATGCTCTTTCTTCTTCGATATTTATGCCTACAGAGTTTTCTTTCCATGTATAGGGATTTCATTGGTCTTGGTTCTGGTTCTGTATCTTCTACAGTACAATCTACCTTGGTTCTAAGGAAAGATGCTAATTTGATCTCACTTTATATTTTACAAAAAGACCATTTCTTAAAGTTCTCAAACTAATCTTCAGTCATGATAAAGATCTATTCAGTAGTCTGTTTCAACAATTGTTATAGACACTTGGCTTTCCTCTTACCACATTTCTGCTAAAAGTTTCATGTTTCATGCTAGTATGTTCACCCTACAAATATGTCTTTGCAGCTTTGACTGGACTGGGTTGTAAATTTCTAAAGAATAGAAGTCATATTATAATATTAATTTAGTGTATCCTGCAATGCATAGTATAGAAAATAATACAATCTTATCTAATAAAAGAGTAATATGCAAATTGACCACACATCTGCTATACACACAAACCATGCCCACAAGCCAATCAGGACCAAACGTGCAAATAAGTCCAACCAAGATGGCTGCAGCCAAAGAGAGCAGAAGGAAGGCCTGTGTTTCCCAGGCAATGGAGGAAGCCAAGCTTTCTGCCTGCCCTTTCTGGTTCAGGCCTCCACTCAATGCTATAAAGTTTCAATGATAGAAGATAAATAAACTTCAACAAAAATGGCGGCAGCCATGGAGCTGGAGAGAGCAGGAGACTTGAGTTGCACCCCGAAATGGAGGAAACCAAGCTTTCCGCTGGCCCTGGTGGGCCCAGTCCTCTGCTCAAGGCTACAAAGTTTTAATTATAGAAGATAAATAAATCCCAGATCCCGGGGCCTCCACTTGGGTCACTGGGGGGCGTGGCCAGCATGCAAACCACCACAGGCTCCTCTCCCAGGCCACCCCACATCCCAAGGGAACCCCCACCCTGATCCAGGACATTCTTCAGGGAAAACCAGCTGACCCCCATCCAACACCTGGCCTCTATTCTATCTAATAAATGAGCAATATGCAGATCGACAATTACTCCAACACAGAAAATGGTTACCCCCCCTATGGTCATGTGGGCACAAGATGGCCACCACAAGATGACCAGCAGGGGAGGGCAATTGGGGGCGATCAGGCTTGCAGAGGAGGGCAGTTAGGTGTGACCAGGCCAGCAGAGGAGGGAAGTTGGGGTGACTGGGCCTGCATGGAAGGGCAGTTGGGAGGACCCAAGCCTGGAGAGGAGAGCAGTTGGGGGGACCAGGCATGCAGGGGAGGGCAGTTAGGGGTGACCAGGCCTGCAGGGGTGGACAGTTAAGGGTGAATAGGCCTGCAGGGGAGGGCAATTAGGGGCAAACAGGCTGGCAGGGGAGCAGTTAGGCATCAATCAGGCTGGCAGGCAGAAGCCGTTAGGGGCAATCAGGAAGACAGGCAGGCAAGCAGTTGGAAGCCAACAGTCCTGGATTGTGTGAGGGATGTCCAACTGCCCTACGGGATCAGGCCTACATGGGCAGTCGGACATCCCTCGAGGGGTCTCAGATTGGAGAGGGTGCAGGCTGGGCTGAGGGACACTCCTGTCCCTGTGCAGATTTCATGTACTTGGCCTCTAGTAATTGATAAACAGCAATACAAGAATAAACTGTGTTTGACCTTCTCACAACTATAGACCTACTTTTGCCTCAACCTGCATAGTAGTTTTATTTGGCTGTCCCATCATCAATTTTGGCAGGGGGTAGGGAGATAAGTAAAGAAGGTGCAAGGGCATTATAGTGAAGAAAATTACTGAATATAGCTACCGTGATTTTTAAAATGTCATTCATAAAGAATTTTAGTTTAATATCACTTGAAATAGTGGAAAGGGAAGACTCAAAATAGAGGTAGCATCATATAGTGGCTAAGAGCACAGATTGACTAAAGCTTTATTCATAATCTGATTCAAACCCTGGCTTTGTAACTTGTTAGCTCTGGGACTTTGAGTAAATAAATTACTTATTTAATTCCTTAATTTATTTAAATTCTCTGTGCCATAGCTTCCACATCTATAAAATGGGGATAATACTAAACTCACAACCTATATATATATAAACCAAGTGTCCAGAACAACCAGTCACTGTAACACACTGTGGCCACCCCACCCTGGCTGGCCCAGCACCCCCAATCAGGGGTGGAGCTGGCCAGCCAACCCCTCATGGCCCCTCCCCCTGACTTGCTTGGCCCCTGATCGGCCCCCCCACCCTGTTCAAAGGTGAGGCTGGGCCGAAACCAGTTTCGCTCAGTGGATAGAGCCTGCGGACTGAAGGGTCCCAGGTTCGATTCCGGTCAAGGGCATGTACCTTGGTTGCAGGCACATCCCCAGTAGGGGGTGTGCAGGAGGCAGCTGATCGATGTCTCTCTCTCATCGATGTTTCTAACTCTCTATCCCTGTCCCTTCCTCTCTGTAAAAAATTAATAAAATATATTAAAAAAAAAAGGTGAGGCTGGCTGGCCAATCTCCTATGTCCCCTCCCCCGCACCGGCCAGGCCCCGATCTGCCCCCAATGGGGTGGGCAGCCATGCACGAATTTGTGCACCAGGCCTCTAGTATTATTATAAGTTAATATACATAAAACGCTTAGAACAATACCTGGCACATAACATGTAATGTATGTACTTACTAAAAATGTAAAGTAGTGTTTTAAAACATTTAAAAATTATTTTGATCTTTTCAGAGATTGGATTATTACTGTTTGCATATCAGCCTTCTTCATTATACTAATCTAGGGTAGGACAATTACTTTATTTCTTTATTTCTAGCATGTTTTTGTTTTTTTTTACCGCTGAGAAGTATTTCTAAAATTGAAAAGTTGAATCTCTATAAACATTGGAGCTTTCTGCATCAACCTTCTCATATAAAATTTATATTGATGTTTTATGTAAACTTTAAATAGGGATTGAGATAAAAGATATAGGGAACAAAATCAGAGTAGCAAATTTTGTGTGTTTTTTCACATTATACCTACTCTGTAGTGCTCTTTTGTGTGTTTTAAATGTCATATCCTCTTCATGTAAAGTCTTAAGAACCTTACAAATCTACAGCTGTATTTTCTATCCCCTGTTCTTATTATAATTGCCACATTATAAACTCCATGATATGTTACAGTTTATTAGACAGTCATATTTTAAAGAAATTAAAAATAGTCACTTATATTTACATATGCATTTACTCTTTCTGGTATTATGTATTTCACCTTGAATATTTAAGTTTATGTTCTGTGTTATAATTCTAAGTCTATAAATATTTCATTCCATTCCCTTCTGGCCTGATGAGTTTCTGTTGAGAAGTCAGTAGCTAGTCTTATGGGGGTTCCTTTGTAGGTAACTTTCTGTTTCTCTCTGGCTGCTTTTAAGATTCTTACTTTGTTGTCGGTGTTTGCCAATTTAATTATAATGTGCCTTGGTGTCGGTTTGTTGGGGTTCATTTTGCTTGGGACTCTGTGAGCTTCTTGGATTTGTGTGGGTTTTTCCTTTCCTATATTGAGGAAATTTTCTGTCATTATTTCTTCAAACAGGTTCTCTAATCCTTGTTCAGTTTCCACTCTTTCTGGAACCCCAGTTATGCGGATGTTGTTTTGTTTCATGTTCTCCCAAAATTCCCTTAGGCTCTCCTCTTGCTTTTTAAGTTTTTTTTCTAGAAGCTGCTGTACTTGGGTATTTTTTCCTACCGTGTCTTCTAGCTCACTGATGCGGTCCTCTGCTTCTTCTAGTCTACTTTTGATGCTTTCTATTGAGTTCTTTATAGCAGTGATGTCATTTTCATTACTTCTTGTTTATTTTGCACCTCCTCTAGGTTCTTCTGCATTTCTTCTTGCTGCTTCTTCGTCTCCTCTTGGGTCTTCTTCATTTCCTCTTGGCTCTTACTCAGATTGTCGATTTTGTCTTCCATTCTTTTCATCCACCTTATGATCATTTCTCTGAACTCTTTCTCTAGCAGGCTTATTTCTGCTTCTAACATTTCTTGCATTGCTGGTTTGGTGGTAATATATTCCCTTAGTCCTTTTTTGTCTGTGAAGCTTTTGATTTCACCTTCAATTTTGATTGAGAGTCTTGCAGGGTACAGTATTCTTGGATTCAGACCCTTCCTTTGCATGACTTGGTATACTAAGTCTATGAATATTGCTTTAGCATTTCTGTAGTGTAAATCTGTTAGCACCATGGTCTTAAGTTATCTAAGTTATCATCTGAAAATGTCTTTATTTCGCTTTTTGTTTTGAAGGATATTTTCACTAGATATAGATTTCTAGGTTAATATGTTTTTCCTTTCAGCATTTAAAAATGTTCATTTGTTTCCTGACCTTATTGTGTCTGATGAGAAGTCAGTCATAATTTTTATTGTTATCACATTGTATGTAATCTTATCATTTTTCTTTAGATGCTTTTAAGATTTTTTCTTTTTCTTCTGTTTCTCTAATTGCAATTTGGCTAAGTTGTACCTTTGAATTTATCCTCTGCAAGTTTTCTGACCTTCTTGAACTTCTAAATTTTTCTCTTTCATCAAATTTGGAAACTTTCAGCCATTACTTTTTCAAATGCTTTTTTCCTCTCCATTTATACATATGTTATTCTTTTGTTATTGTTCCAAAGATCCCTGAAGCTGTATTCATTTTTTTCATTCTTTTTCTCTGTTCTTCAGTTTGTATATGTTTTATTGCTCTATCTGTTAAGACATCTTCAATCTGCTCTTAAGTTCCTTCAATGAAATTTTATTCCAGATTTTTAATTATAGAATTTCTATTTTGTTCTTTTTAAAAAATATATTTTATTGATTTTTTACAGAGAGGAAGGGAGAGGGATAAAGAGCTAGAAACATTGATGAGAGAGAAACATCGATCAGCTGCCTCCTGCACATCTCCTACTGGAGATGTGCCTGCCACCAAGGTACATGACCTTGACTGAAAGTCTGCAGGCTGATGCTCTATCCACTGAGCAAAACCAGTTAGGGCTATTTTGTTCTTTTTATAGTTTTTATTTCTCTGCTGAGATTTCTTTCTGTTATCTGTTGGGAATATATTTCCCCTTTTGTCCTTTAGCATAGTTATAGCTACTTTAAAAATCATTGTGTTCTATTTCCAGTATCATGGATTATCTTGAGGCAAGTTCGTAGTAATTTCTCTCTCTCAATTATGGATTATACTTTCTTATTTTTTCATATCTAGTAATTTTGGAATGTATTTTGGACATTGTTTATGGTATGTTGTAGAGAATCTGGATTCTGTTACATTCTTTTGAAGAGACTTTTTTTATTTACACATCAAGCAGTTAACTTGACTGATCTCAAACTCCCAATTTTCCTTGGTAGTGGCAAGCAGCTGGGCTTAGTTGGGCTGCTTATTATCTGCTCCATAGATGTGTAATTCAAGTCAGCCTAACATTTGGACAGAGTATATAGAGGTCCCTCTCCGACTCTCTCCTCTTCTGTGATTTCCCTGTATTTTTTCCAGCTGTGTGCTCACTTCATCACTTTCCTCTGGTTCTTCAAGCCAGGAAGACTAGGTTTTCTGCATTTTTGTTTCTTTTTGTGATACCAGCTGGGGCTTCCCCTCAAGCTAAAGCCTGTTTAAAAAAAGTAAAAGGAAATTCATGTAGTGCTGTTTCCTTCTTCCAAACACACTGCCTTATTGCATGCTTTTGGTCTGTATGTACTGCCTTCAGATAGTTGGATTTTATTTGTTTTATTTTTGTCCAGAGTTTATAATTACATGTGAGAGGATTGGTTGGATAGTGACTCCTTGACCACTACTAAAGCAGAATCTAATATTTAAATTTAAATGTGGATAACTTACTCTAATGTTTTGCCTTTTTGTACCTTAGGTATCCACTTAGTGGCATGATTTTACCAACTTTTAAAGAATGGATTGAAAATACCCTTGGAGTAAATTTGGAACATAAAACTACCTCGAAAGTAAGCAAATAAGAATGCTTATGAATATGCTTAATTCTGTGTGTACGTGTATATTTAATTCTAAATTAATTAGGTTTATCTTTATAATTTGTTACAGTTGTTTTAATGCATGTTTTTTGGTTTGTTTAGAAGTTTGCTAGTTACAGTGACCTTGTTAGGGTGTAGTTTCAATTTTCTGTAAGTGGGGTTAGGAAACTCTACCCTGTATACATATCAACCCAATGACTTTCTTAGTATTTATGTTATTGTGATTTTATTATTTATTATTATTTGCTATGGCGTGGTATTCTGCATGTCCCTCTAACTGGCTATAAGTTCTGTAAGTGCAAGGGATATGGGTAATACTTTATTCTCCATTATATCCACCTCTGCCATGTTATCAGTGAGTATTTATTTGATTTATTTAGAAATCTACTGATATATTTTATTTTTATAATTAAACTAGACTAAACAATTCTTTCCCTTCCCAAACCAAATCTTTTAACTTTTCTTAAAATACTTCTTTTTTAATCTTCTTAATTCTCTCTCTCTTGACTATTTGTAATTACTTTTTTTGCATTGATGCAATCTGTATAACATATTCAGAAATTTCACCAGTTTTATTTACATGCACCTTTTTTCAGATTTCACCAGTTTTATTTACATGCACCCTTTTTTTTTTTTTCATGTTTTTGAGGCCTTTTCAACTTAACAAACTAGAGATCTGCAAGTTTTGTTAGGGGTTCTTTTATTTCCTTCCGCTATAGGGTAGATTTCATGAGGCCAAAATTTTTTCCTATTAATTGACCACTGTCTCTCTAGGGTGTAGAACAGAGCTTATTATACACTCAATAAATATTTATTATCAGAATATATAATAATTCCACAGGAAGTTGGTTCCAGGACCCTTGTGGTTATCAAAATCTGTATATACTCAAGTCCCTTATACAAAATACTATAATATTTTCTTATAATCTGCTTTTGCATATAATAACAGCAGAGTATGCCTACATATCACTTCATTCTCATGGATTCAGTTTGGCCCATTACAAATTCAAATTTTGCTTTTGTGAACTTCCAGGGACTTAAAAAAAATTTTTTTTTGATCTACCATTGGTTGACTCTGTGGATGCAAAACCCACAGATACAGAGGGCCAACTTTGTGACTAAAAATTAAATAGAGGTCCTTAATAAGATACTAAAAGGCTATGTAAATATCATATATTTTTCTTTACATATTTTTATATTTTCTTTTTTCCAAATCCTCTATCATAGGGTTGTTTTTCTTAACAGCTTTGATTTGGGGAGCCATTTATAGATCTCTTTCTATATGCTAGGTAATATTAGGTACTTTTCACAAAAATTATCACATTTAACTTTCTGTCCTAATGGCATACATTTGGTGATGGTAAAATCTAATTTAACAGACTCAGAAGCCAAAGCTCACAGAAGTCGGGTGACTTGCCCAGTGTCAGATAGCTTTAAGTTGAAGATTAATTTTTCTAGTTACCTGTTAGTTGAAATTAAATATCAAGTTTATAATTATGTTGTGAGTTTTAAAGCTATCCTATAAAATGGGTTTATAATTTATATTGTGAGTTTTATTGCTCTTTATTTTTAATTATAATTGTAGTATAGGAGATGATAAATTTTATCTTTAGGTCAAGTTGCTTTCTCCTAGTCTTCTTATTTTAAAATTGAAGATTTGAGACTTTGCTGTCTTCCTTATTCTTGATTGTAATCTTTAGAAATAATAAAAAGGTGGGCCATAGAAGTAAAAGAGGAAACCTAAGGTTTCTATAAGTTACTCTTTAGAATGTAATTAACCAGACCATTTCCAATTTGTGACTATCACAAGGTTGGTTTCCACACATATTATTTGGTATTTTCATACACTTCTGTCTTAGTTTGGATATAAAAACATTTTACATTTTATAATTATTCACCCTAACAGAGGCATTCAAAATTTATTTTATAGAAATAAACCAAAGAAACCTATTTTATTTTCTAGGCATCCTTAAGTCCTAGTGATACACCTCCTTCTATTGTAAATGAAGATTTTCTTCATGACCTTAAAGAAACTAATATTTCACATTCACAAGAAGTAGATGATCGGGTATTTAGAGCTCATGGTAAGCAATTTTATATAAAGCTATTTAAAAAAAAATTTTTTTAATTTCCTGTAATTTAAGATATTTTTGCATTTTATTTTTTAAACCACAAAATAGGTCATTGTCTTCATGAGATATTTTTGCTCAGGGAAGGAATTTTTCATCGAATTCCTGATATAGTTTTATGGCCAAGTAAGTTTTTCTTTTTCTTGTTTTTTTAATTTAGTATTGATAAATTTTAAGTAAACTTAGTATTGGAAATATGTAATTTTTAACATATATATTGTGTAAAAATAAAGCTGTATTTTTAAAGTATGCTAGAGGTCATAAAGTTCTTTTTTGATCTGATCATCCTGATTGATTTTATTGTTGATTATTAAGTCTTCATTTTAAATTAATTAATTACCATAAGATCAGTAGAAATAAATATCATATTGGGAGGTTAGTAGAAACATGTATTTTTATTTAATTTAAAAGCTTAATGAAGTTAGTAACAATAATGATATATTCAGACCATTAATTAAAATAATTAAACTCAATTAAAATAACTGATTACTGCAAACTAATAATTTGTTGATATCAGCTGATGAGGTAATAAAAGCATGGTAATCAGATGGTAAAGCAAGTTGTTTAATAAACATCTTTATATGAATAGTTAAATTTTGAGGAATTAATTTTAGTGTTTTGACTTGATATAGATGGTAGATGAGCTTTCAGTTGTAATTTTGCTCTGCTGATACAATATATTTATATATATATATGGTTTGTACACCCATCTCTTCTATCAGAAAATTTAAAGCAGAACGGGTATATTGCTCCTTACTGTCCATAATTGCCTCTTTTAGAAAGTTCCACTGATCGTCTGATCCATTTTCCTCTTTATACTCTATGAAGGAAGTATATAAAGTATTTTTTTAAATGGCTTATTCATGGACTCTCAGTTCTTTGATGTGATCCTTCTATTTTGCAGAGAGTATCTGAGAGAAAAGTCATATGTTTATTTGGGGATAGGATAGAGGTGTTATATATAGCAGGAATGTCGAAGATTATATGTAGCTGAGATGAAATTACTTTCCTATACTTGTGGTATATATATATTTTTCTGTGTATTTGGGAATAGTATGGAATAAGTCTTTGGTTTCTGTTAATTTAGAAATTTAGCAGCTCCTGAAAAGAATATGTAAAATTTTTTGGGTGAAAGTATGATAAGGAACATGATATTTACATAGTTTAAGTGTCCCACCACATGATACATATTAATTATAAAAATTTTAGAGTGCAGATATCTAGCAGGTACTATATTACCAAATGGTGAAAGTTAGCATGACTGGAAATGCTGCTTCTCTACATTATGTACCTTCAGACATAACACGCTGAAAAAAGCACATCGCTATTGCAGAATTCCTACCAAAATGAATAATCTGAATTTAATCATGAGAAAACATCTTACAAACCCAAATTGACAGATATTCTATGAAATAACTGACAAGTCTTCTTCAAAAGAGTCAAGATCATAATAGTCAAAGGTAGACTAAAGTATTGTCTCAGATTAAAGATGATTAGGGGACATGACAACTAAATGCACTGTGTGATCCAGGTCTAGAAAAGAGAACATTAGAGGAATAGTTGGCCAAATTTGAATAAACTCTGTAGATTAGTTAATAGTATTGTATCAGTGTCAATTGCTTGGATATGATAATTGAACTATAGTTATGTAAGATGTAAGTATTTGCAGCTGCTGGGTGAAGGAAATTTTTTGTACCATTTTTGCAACTATTTTGCAAGTATGAAATTATTTCAAAATGAGAAGTTAAAAGGATAAATAATGAACAGTTTGTTTTAGTATAGCTATTTCATATGTTAATGAGAAAAGGTTACTTTATAGCCCCTTATTTTGCAGGATTACCCAGAATTTATTTATGTTTCTGTGATTAATTTATTTTTCCTTTTTTTAAACAGCATGTCATGATGATGTAGTTAAGATTGTGAATCTAGCATGCAAATATAACCTTTGTATCATACCATTTGGTGGTAGGTATTGTGTCTTTTGAATTTTAATATATAAATTTGTTTTTTCAATTTAAACTATTTATATTTTAAATATTTGTGCCCTCCATGGAAAACAGATATCTTTGTAATTATAATAAGGTTATTCTGAAAAATTGTTATGCTCCTCGTTTCTGTTGTAAGAACTACCTAAGAAGTGATATACCCTTAGTTCATGATTTCTTTTCCATATGTATCCTAGTTGAAGCTGTGACTTTAATCCCTAAGTAAGAATATGTTCCTGCTGTAGTAATTGCTTTCTAACCTTTATCCTTATGGAGAGAATATTTTTCAAAGGTTAAATATACCCAACATAAACCTTTGAGAAGGAATATAATGCAGCATAAAAGATCAACAAGGACAATGATGACTAAATCAGTATCTTTTAATAGTGAGAATTAATACTGTTTTACACTTTAAGACAAATTTGATCTTTTGTTAGCCACATTATTTTAATAACTTTCATAAGCCAAAGGAAATTGCCTTTACTGACTAAATTGGCTATGATGGAATGGAAATGAGATCCCCCCAAATTAGAAGCTTCATATTCTTTCTTCAGCTGATATTTTCAATTGAATTACTAAAACAATAAATTCAGCTTTTCTAATCAAAGGCACTACAGGGCTACTTTTATTTATTTATTTATTTTTGTTAAACCTCACCTGAGGATATTTTTTCATTGCTTTTAGGTAAGAGGTGGAAGGGAGGGAAGGAGAGCGGGAAGCAGAGAGGAAGGTAGAGAAGGAGAGAGGGAGGGAGGCAGGGGAAGATAAATATAGATATGAGAGAGACACAGATTGGTTGCCTCCCACACACACTCTGACCAGGCCAGAGATCAAACCTGCAACCCAGGGGCATGCCCTTGACCGGAAATCGAACCCACTACCCTGAGCCACACTGGTCAGGGTTACAGTGCTACTTTCAATGCAATATTTTTCTAATTTTAAATGAATGACAAGCAAAATAGTAGTTACTGAGTTATTGTTTTTAACAGACAATTCATGGTCTCTCCTTGTAAAATTAAGCTGAATTTCATGAATCAACAACCTCTGTAGTTCTTACCTTGTATCAAAGTGACTTCCACATGTTTTCTGTCCAAAACGCTTCGAAGTACCAATTAAGAATTTATTCTGTATTTGTTGATATAGATATGGTTAAGAATTAACAATAGTATATTCTATATTGGTTTTAAGAAATTATTTTTCCTTTGACAGCAAATGTTAATGGAAAATAGGATTACATTGTTTAAATACTTCTATGTATTATTTATTTTATATTAAAATCACTTTTCACCAAAGAACATACAAATTTGTTTTTGAATATCATAGAAACAATTATAACTTGTTTTTATTCTAATGGTTTTTATTAAAACCATTTTTACAAGAGGATATAAGATATATTAAGTGGTAAATGAATCTCAATTATGGCAGAAAGGAGGTAATGGTGTCTCTAGTTTTATAAAATAGGTATTTTTATATTTTATTTTAAGCTAACTTTCCACAGTAATTAATCATTAGCGTAAAACTTTTCTAATCATGTTTTTGGAGTTTCGCAAATTGCTAGGGACTTCACTTGAGTGTGCCCAGGGGATAAAGCCACATTGTTTTCAGCCCCATAAAAGTTCTACATTTGGGCACACAGCATAAAATAAAGGTGAGTTTGCTTTTAGTGTGTTAGCATTTACAAATGACATTTTGCAAATTAGATGTAGTTATTTCCGTAGCAGGCCTATTTGTATTAGGGATTAGCCATATGTATATAAGTTGTTGTTTTCTATTTTGGCAGGAGGAACAAGTGTCTCATATGGCTTGAAGTGTCCTGCAGATGAGACAAGAACAATTATTTCTTTGGACACTTCGCAGATGGTATATAATTATTTAGATGCATTTGAAAATAGTGTTTAGTTTAATAAAAAACTGTATTTTGGTCCAGTCTTAGTTGTCACCATTGAAGGGTATATTGTCCATTTTGTTTTAAATTAATGTTATGGTTATATTTACCCTTGTGTTCAGGTTTCCAAAAGCTAAGCTCATTCTTATTGTAAGGCACATATCTTCATGGATTCTACCAAATTGGCAGGTGAAATTGATGTTTGAAAAGCATGGATTGGAATATTGATGCAATACATTAATTTGTTAAAAAACAAATATTAGTTAACTAAAACAATTTTAGCTAAGGTTAATTTGAATCTACAAATACTTGTCCTTCAAATTTTTACTAATGCTGTTGCATTTTTTCTTTTGGAAAAATAGAGGAGCTAAGCAATTTTAATGATAGGATAAATTCTTGCAGTTTTGGCCATTGTGGTCCAAGAGTTGAATATTGTGGCCTGTTAAACTTTTTAAAATATATATTTGTATTCATTTCAGAGAGGAAGGGAGAGGGGGAAATGGAAATATCAATGATGAGAGAGAATCATTGATTGGCTGCTTCCTGCATGCCCTCTGACCAGGAATTAAACCGTTACCTCCTATTTCAATGCTAGGTCAATGCTCAACCACTGAGTTATACACCAGTTGGGCTAAACTTTTAATTTGGGTATGAACTTTATCTTTGTATAGTCAATGATATTCCTGGTTACATATTCCTCATTATAATAAAACAATATATTTTTAAATCTTCACCCGAGGATTTTTCCCCATTGATTCTGGAGAGAGAAGAAGAGAGAGAAACATCCTTGTGAGAAACCTTAATTGGTTGCCTCCTGTATCCATCCCCGCTGGGGATGGAACCTGCAACCTGGTTATATGCTTTGACTGGCAATCAAACCCATGATCCTTTGGTGCACAGGATAATGCTCTAACCAGGTGAGACACATTGGCCATTGTAAAGAGAATTTGTTTTGTAACGGATTAATTTGAAATTCTCTTAAACACCATTATTGGTTTTATCTTTCTTTTTTCTCTCTACTATTTTAAAGCAAATTCTGGTATATTGCTAGTTTACACCTAAATATTTATGTGCATCTCTTTAATTACCCAGTCAACATTTAGATTTTGTAGCTGTCTTAAAACTTATGTTCATTTGTTCAAAAGGGGATTCATGCAAGGCCCACATTAACTTTTGGTTGTTTCCTTAAGTCTCATTATTCTTCCTTTTTTAATGCTACTGGTATCATTTAACTCTTCTTCTAGATTCTGTAGGTTCTCTAGCCCTGAAGTTAGATATAAAATCTAGCTAGCTTTAGGTTTAGCTTTTAATATATTTTTTAAGCAAGAATATGTCAAAGATGATGATATGCTTTTCTGTGTCATGTCACGTAGAGAGGTACAAAATAGTTGTCCACTTGTAGTGTTGCTAAAATTGATTAGCAAGTTCAGATAGTGACACATGATTATCCTACTGCAAAATTACCAATCAACCTTTGTCTTCATTCAGAGTTTAAAAAAGGGAGTTTCCTGTGGAGATAGTTTAAAAATAATTTATTCTGGAATTGGCATTGGAATGTATTTGAATGTCTGTCTCTTTATTTCACTATGTATAGATTTAGCTCTAAATCTGTTACTAAGTGTTTAAAATTGAGACAGTAATACTGGGGAAGGTTATTATGAAGATTAAATGAGGTAATATATGTGAAAATCTTTACATTGAGTAGATGCTTAAAATTCTGTGGCAGAATTTTAAATGTTAGGTTTCTAACCATTTATTTTATAGAAAAAACCTTATATATTCACTGCCTTTAACATTGGAATCTCTCTAATATAATGAATGCATGGTTCTTATAATTGTGTTTTGCTTTGAAGTATCTGTGCATGATTTGCACAGTGTACTACTGATGCAATATGTACAAAATATGACGAAAATTAATTATACCAGTTTTCTACTTAAATATATATTATAATACTAAGACCTTTTGGCCTTGAAAGTTTTAATTTTATTGTTGACTTGTATGGCATAGTATATAGTAGATGTAATAAGGTAACCAATATATTATCTTTATGTTTTGCTATTAGTGTCTAAGGTGATTTCTAAATTTATCTTCATTAGTTTGTTTTTTATTCTACTAAAAATATCTTTGGACCCCTGGTAAATATAAGGTATTTAATTAATACAAGTATATAATTGCTTCAAGAACCAGTCTCCTGGGGGAGAAGATGTATATAAATTATCAAATACTAGAAGCCTGGTGCACGAAATTCATGCCTGGGTAGGGTTCCTATGCCTGGCTGGTGATCAGAGCCAATTGGGGCCTTCCAGCTGCTGGCCAGTGCCTTCCTTCCAGCTGCCAGCTGGGGCCTTCCTTTGTTTTGTGCTTCCCTCCCCTTTCCCCCATCTCATGGTCAGTGCACATCATAGTGATCGATCAAACTCAGTCAAACTCCTGAGGGGACACTTTGCATATTAGCCTTTTATATATATAGATATATGTGTAGGTAAGATTCCATCAGATTACTAAATTTTGTCTTTTAACTTTATAGTTGAATTACTTTTGTTGAGCTGCCATGGGGCCAAAAGCTTTATTTTGCCATAGTTATATTGAAATCATTATTATCTTATTTTGAGAGTATAATTATGATAGTTTTATATAACATAAAATGTATATTCACATACATAATTTTAGTTAATATTTATCATAACCCTGTGAATTAAGCAGTATAGCTATTTGTATGTGTTCAAATATGGAATATAAGCAGCCTGAGATTGTTATTTTCATATTATATATTATGTTCTTTCCTATTTATTATTAACTAGACTTAGGTGCATTAGTTATTGCCATGAAATTGAACATATCAGAATGCAAAGAAAGCTTTCTGTATGTTACCTGATTGCTCAACCAAACAGAAGAGGAACAGAATCTGCACTTAATAGTATAAAGTAATTCATCAATATTCATATAGATAAGAATGGATAAGAATGAGGTCAAATAAGAATTCATATATATATAACATTCGTATATATAAGAATTAGGTCAAATAAGAATTAGGTCTAGTATTACAATATTTCATATACACTTATTTAACAGGCATACATTTACTGAGTTGAACCAGATGATAGTTTCTTCTTTTCAGCAGAAGTCAGGGATGTGTTTTGTTTTTTAGCTGGAGTCTGTGGTTCTGCTTTGGTCTATGACATCTGTTGGGGTGTCATTTACAGTACTCAAATGTCTTTGCAGGTATCTTTTTCTAATCTCAGGTAGACATCTTCTGATATTCTTAGATATGATTGCTAACTGTAAACAATAGTGTAGATAGTATTTGCAAAATGACAGGAACTGTGTATATTAATCATTTTATGTGTAGCATTTAATTTAATTTGTACAGCAACCCTGTGAATAGGTATTGCTATCTATACTTTACAAATAAGGAAACACTAAGCTTATACAGTTAAATAATTTGCCCAATTAAGAGGTATACTTTAATTTAAATTAATATCTGAATGAAGACAGTCTGTGTTTTAAACCAACTCTTGTTAATATACTGCCTATGATATATCTGTCATGTATATTCAGGGATAAATGGAGCTTTCTAGTGTGAGTAACCCTACCTTCCTTAATTACTCTCTTGTCACTTGCTGCTTTCAGTTAGGAAGTTCTGTTTCATGTCAATAGTTCATGGAGATGAGACCTTTTTATTCCTTTGCAACAGAATCGAATCCTCTGGGTTGATGAGAACAATCTGACAGCTCATGTAGAGGCTGGCATAACAGGACAAGAATTGGAAAGACAGGTATGTTATTTATTTAGTTAAAATTTTCAAAACTGGCATGTGTCCCCTGTATGAATAAAGTACCTTTCACAATACATTTACTGAACAAATTTGTTCAGTTTCTGTTGTGGGTCAGGTATTGAGCTAGACACAGTGATAAATGACACCATCCCCTACACTTGGATAGCTTATGTTATATTACGATAGAAAGGTCATTAGACAATTATGATTCAGAGTGAGAATATGTAGGTGAAGGCTAAAGGTGGCGTATTGTGACTCATTAAACGGGGTTAGGAGTAAAGGAGTTGGACAAAAAATGTATCACAGAAAATGCAACATTTATTTTTTCTATTTTTATTTTTTGTGATTTATTTTATTTTATTGTTAAAGTATTACAAATAGTAGTACATATGTCTCTTTTTTCCCCCTTATTGACCTTCCCCCGGCCTTCCTACCCCCCAGTACATGTCCTCTCCCCTCCCCCCCAGTGTCCTGTATTCATTGGTTATGCTTATATACATGTATACAAGTCCTTCGGTTGATCTCTTACAGTCCCCGCCCCCCCTCAACCTCCCCTACCTTCCCACTGTAGTATGACAGTCTGTTCATTGCTTCTTTGCCTCTGTATCTGTTTTTTTTTTTTTTTTATTTCCCCCTGATTCTTTTCTTTAAAAACATCTTGCCTCTGCAGGCTAGAAATAAACCTATAAGAACAAAAAACATTTGAGACCCAACTTCATTGTCCAATAGTTCTGAGTCCCAGTTTCAATGTCAAACAGTGTACACGTCAGCAATGGTATCTGGATGGTGGACAAATGGTGGCAATGCAGGTCCGACCCTCTCTGGTTTGGTCCTAAGCATCCTGTAGCGATGCACAGCTGCTGACTGCCGGCATGGCAAGGCGTCATCAGCATCTTCCATTTCTGGACTGTTTCTCCTCTTGTCTTTGTGGTTGGAGCAGACCTGTCAATTCCTTTCTGTTGTAGGAGTCCACTTGGTCTTGGAGTTGTTTTCTGAAAGTATATAAACATATTCTCGACCAAAAGTTAATAGAGGAATCTCTTCTATAAAATTGACTTGGGGTCCTTTTTATTTTTGCCCAAACAATTTTCCTTTGGCTTATTTTGACACGATGTATGTTTTTCATGGATATCTTGCTGTTAGCATTACAAATGAAAATTAATTTTCTAAAGTAAAAATAGAAAATGCAACATTTAAAATGAGACTTCAGGGTGAGTGAGAATTAGCCAGAAAGTAATTGGGATCGGGGGGAACAATCCAGTTAGGAAGCAGTATGTACAGAGGCTTTCTAGGCAGCTGTTGCTTTTGGGGGACTGCAGGTAGCTGAGTATGGCTGAGATCTAGTGTGTGTATATAAGATTGCACGCATTCTTGGTGTATGTATATCGAGTGGGTGAACATGTAGTAATGGTAAAGGATGAAGGTAGGAAAACATGAAGAGGTGAGATCATAAAGGCCCTTTATGATCTTCTAAACATGTAAGAGGGTAGATTCAAAGGATGCTACAATAATTTAGGCAATTGCTGATAGTGACCTGAAATAAAGTAAAAAGGAATAAAGCAAAAAGGAACAAATTGGACATAGTATTTTCGAAAGTTGGTGGTAAATTGTATCAACTGGGTAGATACTGATATTTGCTACTTACTGAACTTCTTAATGTATAATTTCATTGAAAACTGCTCATCTCTTATAATTAATGAAACTCTTGGAGTCCTTATGTACTTTGGGGGGGGGATCCTAATTATTTTTTTTAAAACTTTAGGTTCCCTTTATGGTTTCTAAGCAGGCAATTATTAAAATATATCGGTTTCTTCAACCTCTTCAAACATGAGTAAGATATAACAGCTTTTATAAACGAAATCCAGTTTAGAATTTCTAGTCCAGTTTGTTGTTGATCTTATTACCACCTTGTTCAACTTAGGTTACAGAAACCCCTTCCTCTTTTTAATCCGACTTTGAGGAAGATATGACATACTTATTGATCTTTTTTCTTTCTTTCTTTCTATCTTTCTTTTCCTTTCCTTCTTTCTTTCTTTCTTTCTTTCTTTCTTTCTTTCTTTCTTTCTTTCTTTCTTTCTTTTCTTTCTTTTCTTTCTTTCTTTCTTTCTTTCTTTCTTTCTTTCTTTCTTTCTTTCTTCCTTCGTGCCGGGCCGGCCCCCCCCGGCGGGCGGGCCGGCGGGCCGGGCCCCCCGCGGGGGGGGGGGGGGGGGGGGGGGGGGACGGAGAGGGGGGGGTGAATGTGT
>JAAGEH010000393.1:10720788-10800677 GCA_011751065.1 Lasiurus cinereus | reverse complement strand
TCCTTCCTTCCTTCCTTCCTTCCTTCCTTCCTTCCTTCCTTTCTTGGTAAAGGGTTGAATAAAATTGGTATGCCAGCAAACAATTCTAGATGAAAGGCTTTGAAAAAAATTATTGAACTGTTTACTGTCTTTATTTTTAATTTTAATGCAGTAAGAACAGAGAACTGGAACATATTTGTTGAGATAGTGTTAAAGATCTTCAATAAGTCAAGGTTTTAAATAAGTTAGCATAATTAGATTTGCTAATTATTATAGTTTCACTGGGCAGAATAATAGTACTTAATGAAAAAAAAAGCTTATAAAAAGTCCTATATTAGTCTTCTATTATGCCTGAATGAGGCATTATTAACAAAGCAATTTTAAAAAAAAAATAAAGGATGGTCTTTCATGTCTCCAATTTTATATTTTCATTATGGTATTTGATATAATATTTTAACCTTTCCAAGTTTTCTTTTTCTAAAAGGATAGATTTAAAATTCAAGGAACTATTTCTTTGAGATTTAAATGAAATTTTCTTAAGAGTAAGAACTTCTGTTATTTTATCCACTAGTTCATTTCTCTAAATAAAACTTTTTCTTTTGCTTCTAGTAGACTGTGATATAGTTCTACATCTGTTTTGGTCCCAATTCAAGTTCTTCCTTGTTAAACTCTTCTGTCCTTCAGTTTCTATTTCAGTTGAGGTGACCAGCTAAAAACATCCTGCTTTTTCCGTTTTGAAGTTTTAGCATTACGTATATATTATAGTTGTGTAGCACAGATTTTAACCTTTTGAATTTTTAAATTACATTGATATTAAAATATATGAAATTTAAGGATGTCACTAACATGTCAATTATGAATTTTGGGAATTTGCTTTTAGGCTTATTAAATCTTGGGCTACTTTGTTTTATTAGTTAATAGCCTGGGGATGTGTGACATGTTTTTCCTGCCTGTGGATTCATTTCCCTATGCTTCAGTTTCTTTCTTCATCTATCAAATGAAGATAAAAATTCTTCTACATAAGGTTTTCATTAGGATGAAATACATTAATAATGTAAAGTACTTAGAACTTTTATCATTGCACTAATTTTTATTGAGCACTGTCTGTTTTATTCAAATTCAGCTGACTTTAAGTATTTCTTCTATAGCCAGACTCCCAAATTTATATCATCATTTCACACTTCTTTCATGAACTCCAGACTTGTATATTCAGGTTGCCTAGTTGATGTCTCAATTTGCATATCTAATACACATTTTAGACAAAAGGTCTTAAATTAATTCAACATTTTAAAAATTGAATTTCTGTTTTTCTCCATGGTTGGCTTTTTCTGTAGCCATTTTATTCTCAGTTGATGGAATTCAGAACTTTGGGAAGCTTGGCCTTAAATCCTTGGAATCATTAATTTTTACTTAGTTGTTTTATAATGGTTTTATTGAGATATAATTGCCATGCAATAAACTGCACTCATTTAATATCTACAACTTGAGAGATTTACAGTTAAGATGGTGGCATAGGTAAATGTGGTACTCACGCTCTTCTACAACCACATCAAAATGACAACTAGAGAACAACCATCACTCAAAACCATTTAAAATCTGGTTGAATGGAGGTCCTACAACTAAGGATTTAAAGAAGAAACTACATGCAGACTGATAGGAGGGTTGAAGACCTGGAAAGGCTGGTCCCACACCCAATTGTGGTGGTTTAAAATTGGGAGAGATATCTTGGTTGTGGAGAGACCTCCGGAGGAGCAAGCGGTCCCAGCCCACACCAGGCCTCCCAGCCTAGGATTCCAAAGCTAGGAACAGAAGTCCCCATAACTTCTGGCTGTCAAACCAGTAGAGATTGTGGTTTAATAAAACAGGGCTCCTGGTGTCCTAGGCAATTTCATGCACGGACTTAATGGTACTCAATCTGAGCTCCAGCATTATAGCAGCAGCTTGAAAGGAAGCATGGGGAGGAACTGAATTGTCTGGCATCAGGGCAAGACCTTCGAAGGGAAGAGGGGCAGAATTATGCTAGGGTAAAGTACTGGCAGGGCCATTTTTCCTTTTCTGAGACGACCCCCACAGAGTCAGCAGGCAGGCACTATATCTAAGTCTCTGTCAACGTGGCTCAGACTGTTCATTCTACTCTGGTGATTTCCTAAGATTCTGCCCCACCCAACTTGTAAGCCAACCAATGCTGTTTCCAATAGTTTTTCATAGAAATGGCCTGTCTTGGCTCATGCTTCAGAATTTCCTAAAATCTCTAAAACAAGCATCATCTGGCCTCTGTGTACTCTGTAACTCTTGCTAAGTGGCCTCAGACCTCGCACTAATGGCAGCTAGCTTTGGTTCCCAGCTTGATCTCTCCTGGGCACCTCTAAGCCCAGAACAAGTAGCAGCCATCTGCAGATCACTCTGTAGCTCCTGCCAGTAGCCCCAGGCAGGGCACAGACCATGGCTAACCTTGAACATACTCAATAGACAGCTTCAGACCACCCCAGATCACAATCCTACTGCCTCCATGAATGACACACTCAATGGGTGGACTCAGTGAGCACCAAAGCCCCCTTAAAGCAAGTCTTGCTCCATAGAGTTGGTTCCTGCACAGTAGTTCCTCCACTATAGTAGTAGCTGGTCCTTGCAGCTGATTGGCCTGGGGGTCAATCTCTTCCAGTAACATTAACAGCAATCAAGGGTCAACACAATAGGAGAATACACACAGGTGCACCCCTAGCACTCAGCTTGGGTGAATTGGGAGACTGTGCTACTGGGCTTTTCAGAACATCTCCTTTACCAAGTCTAGAAGACATAGCAGCTCTACCTAATACATAGAAACAAACAATGAGGCAACCAAAATGTGAAGATAAAAAAACAGGTCCCATAATAAAAGCAAAGGAGAAATATCCAGAAAAAGGATTAAATGAAATGAAAGCTAGCAAACTACGAGATACAGAGTTCAAAACAGTGGTTATAAGATACAGAAGAAACTTAATGAGAATTTCAACAGTGTAAAAAAGGACATAGCAACCATAAAAAAGAACCAGTCAGAGATGGTTACACTAACTGAAATAAAGAATAATTTACAGGGAAACAATAGTAAAGTAGATGAAACCAAGAATCAAATCAGCAATTTGGAATATAAGGAAGCAAAAAAAAAAACCCCACAAAAAACAACTAATCAGAACTGGAAAAAAAAAAGACTAAAAAAACAATTCAGATAGTGTAAGGGGCCTCTATCTTAACTTTCACATCCTGGGGGTTCATGGAAGAGAAAACAGAAAGCAAGAAATTGAAAACCTATTTGAAAAAGTAATGACAGAAGACTTATATATCTATTCCTAACCTGGTGAAGGAATAGATATACAAGTCCTGGAAGCACATAGCGTCCCAAACTCTGTATCTGCTTATAGAAATAATTTAAATGTGTATTTAATTATTTGTTTCTGTATAGGTAATGTGAAGATTTTGTCTTGAGAATATATGAAAACTACCTGTTCAGTACCTGGCACATCTAAGTTTCCATGAATATCTTTTCTTTTCCTCCTATTTTTAGAAAATTTGAAAAGCAGTAGTCTTGAAAAACAATAACATGAATAGAGATGGTTTGGAAGTTAGGAAAGAAATATAACAGTTTGATAATCTTCATTTTAACTTGTTTTGTCATGTATTTAAACTACCTTCTTGTGGGTTGTTATTAACCTCTTAAAATTAAATAAATATATTAAATATTTAGTGAAAAAATTCTATTATGTGACAATTGATATATTTTTAAACCTTGTTTTCCTAGCAACAAACCAGAAAAGGTAAATAATGTGCATTGTTGGCTCTCAAATTTTGCATTACAACTTTCATACTATCTATCTAATAATAGGCTGATATGGAAATTGGTTGGGACACCTTCATAAAACGACCAATCAGTAGGCTGCGTGCACAGCAAGAGCAGGTGGGTGGGAACTTGCAGCATAGGTGCTACAGGGACTTGTGCCACCTGAGACATGAAGCTTGTGTCCCCACCCCCTGCACCAGGCCCCCCAGGAAGAGAGGGTTGTGTCCCTGACAACGGCCCCCTGGAACATAAAGCTCACATCCTCACCCCTGGCAATGGGCCCTGGGATGTGAGGCTCATGTCCCCGCCCCCTGTACCAGACCCCCTGGGACGTGAGGCTTGTGTCCCTATTCTTGGCAACAGGCCCAGGGATGTTAGGCTCGCATCCCCGCCTCCTGTGCCAGGCCTCCCTGGATGTGAGGATTGCGTCCCCACCCCTGGCAAAGGGCAATATTAAAATATTTCCTCTAATTCCCTTTTAATGTGCACAAATTTTGTGCACCGGTCCACTAGTACTTAAATATGTGGATACTAGCATAGCTGACATATTCTACATCTATGCATGGGTTACTTGAAAAATAGAAGCTATTGCTTAACTGGATGACTATCAAATGGTCAACACAGATTGATGAGCTTGAGTGCAGTAGATAGTGGGTGTACAGATGGTGGTGTCTGTACTGTTTGACATGAGATGGCAGAGTCTTTAAAATGATTTCAGTGGAATGGCTTTGGTGTTGCAGTAAAGGGCATCCATTCAACCTCAGGTGCTGTGCAGCTGGCAAAGCTAAGCTAATATAGAAAAATGAGAAACAAGTGATATTTAATGTACAGGAATGCATAATCTGCATTACAAATCAATGACAGTATTACATGCAGGAAACCTGGCCAGATGGCTGTACATTAAAACACATGACTCCTAGAGAGAATTAAGTACAGGCAATTTGCTTGGGTTTTCTGCAGGCCTCCTGCATATTATATTAGGGTAGGGGAAAAGAGATTAAGTGCTTTATTTATTGAAAGTGTTTAGGTGAAGTTGGCAGTTGTTTAAGTGTAATCTGATCTCCATATCCATAAGTATTTACATGGTTTCTTTGTGGAAAAAAATAGTAGGCTGGGTAGTTGGCTTTAAAATAAAAGGGTATAAGGAATAAGATTGTCTTGTAAACTTAACGAAAAATACACCTGTCTTTGGACCACATCTTAGTGTTGTAAAGTTTTCCTTGATGCAAAAGCTTAAACTTTTTTTTTTGGACAAGTATGATGAAACAAGTATTTATTTTTGTATATGGGTTTTAATGAAACTAAATTCCAGTGACATATGGGGATTTAAAAGTGGGGAGAGTTAATATGTTTAGTGCTTTGTGAAATGGGACAATTTTCACTAGTAAAACATTACATGTTTGTTTTTCAGCTTAAAGAAAGTGGTTATTGTACAGGTCATGAACCAGATTCCCTGGAATTCAGCACTGTGGGAGGATGGGTATCTACTCGGGCATCAGGCATGAAGAAGAATATCTATGGCAATATTGAAGACCTGGTAAATTTTTTTGTAGTTATTGTATAATCACTGATTAATATATAGAGATTATTATAAAGTGATGGAAGCCTTTAAAATTTAGTTGGGTGGTGGAGTCCCCTCAGAAATATAGTTCTTTTGATTATGGTAACACTGACTGTGCAGTGGTCATTACTTAAGGGTGTTCCTTTTCAAGTGATTGATATTTAAGCTTGATAAATGTTTCATAGGATCTGGCATAAAATATATAAATATTGTTTGATAATCCTCATGGAGCTTCAGTGTTCAACTCTACCAAGATTTTAGTCAGTTTACTTAGATGATCTCATCATTGCTATGCTTTTGCCTTAGGAGATTTTTATATTTTTCTGAAAATATAATTTTTCTATATAGAGTTCAAGAGCCTGACTGAAAATATTCTAGTGAGTGGCCATATGACCTCTAGTGTTTTGTGTGCACACTATTTTGTTTTATTCATCTGGTGTCAGTGCTCTAACAGTTATTTTTTTTAAATATATTTTTATTGATTTCAGAGAGGAAGAGAGAGGGAGAGAGAGAAACATCAATGAGGATCATTGAATGACTTCCTCTTGCATGCCCCCTACTAGGGATGGAGCCTAACTCGTTATGTGCCCTTGATGGGAATCGAATCCAGGTCCCTGCAGTCTGTAGGCCAACACTCTACCTGCTGAGCCAAATTAGCCAGGGCTGACAGTTACATATTTTGATAATAATGGAACAACTATGGGCATCCTGGTTAGGAATTAAGTATCGTTTGCCTCTTTTGTTCTTTTAGTAGTTGACCTAATAGTTGTGTGACCTTGTGCAAATTGGTTCACATTTCTATACAATTTTTTTTCTCTGTAAAATGGAATAAATAGTATTAATTTCTATATAGAATGATAAAAAGTAAAGGATGTAAAATGAATTCTTAGCAGTTCCTGGTATGTAGTAGGTGCTTCAAAAATATTAGTTTCCTTATCAGCAATATTTTGATAACAATTTTAAATAACTTTATGAGACTATTAAAGTTATGTTCCTAACATTATTCTTAGAGTTACTTATCTTTACTTTTCAAATCTGAAGTTTCAACATTTTTATCAATATCATCATTACCAGAAATATCAAATCTTTAATAAATTTTGGTTCTTTATAGTTACATCAGAAATTTAAGACTTTAAGTGTCTGTATTAAGAATATTTTTTAAGTGTTTACATTATCCTGTTTATATATATATTTTACTGGTATTTTAGGAATCAAATTTTCATTTTGCAAAAAAATAAATTCAGTTTCAGAGAGAGAATTTGATCCTTTTGCTATTCTATTATTAAGAGCATTATCAGAGTTAATCAAATATTTGACAGATTGCTATATTTAGTACTAATAAAGCATATAATTTATTTTCCTCCTTTTTTAGAGAAATTTAAGGCCATAAATTATAAGCATACATTGTAATGTACTTATTTGCATTAACAATCATTTAGCATATTTTACTTTTAGCATAAATTTTTTTTAAATATTTAATTTCCATTGAAACTCTTAACTTACATTAATTGCTTTTATGAAAACTACTGAAGTTGATATATATATTCCTTTATGTGGTTAGATTAGAATTCATGAAAAACATTAAATTTCTTATGTTAAAAATATTTCTCAAAATTATGCAATATTGTTGCATAATTCTTTCAAATACAATAAATAATGATACTAATACCTATTTAGTTTGAAAAAAACTGAAGATTGTTAGTATATACTTTTAATATTATAACCTGAAAATTGAAATGTCTTGGTGCTTTCTATATGTTATGGGATAAACTTTTCATCTTACATTCTGGTTGCTACTTGTTTTTAAAGTCATTTTAAGAAATTCTAATTATATTCCAACTCAGATATTTTTTAATTTAATGGTTATCTCTTTGTAAATGATTTTCTGATGGTTTGATTAAATGATTATGATAATAAAGAACATTATAAACTGATGAAAAAAGGATAGATACAGAGACAGTAAAGCTTCAAACAGACTGAAATTACAGCAGGAAGATTAAAGTTAAGTGAGCTAGATAAGAGATCAATCAAAGGGCTTGTATGAATGAATATAAGCATAACCAATGAACATAGACACTGGGGGTTTGGGGTATGCCTGGGAGGGAGGAGGGTAATGGGGAGATATGTATTAAAAATTAATAAAAATTTTTTTAAAAAATGATTATGATCTTTATGGTTTGCTATAAAGTTGAAACTCTTGGCCATCAGCAATAATCCATTACTTCTGTGAAAGATTTCTTGATATACTAATCAGTTATGAAACATAGAAGGAAATTCAGATATGCTATTATATTAACTAAATAAAATAATTTCTAACACTTTTAATATCTTTGTAGTTATCTTTACAAACCATTTTCTTGGCATGCTCACAAATATATATATATGTGTGTGTGTGTGTGTGTGTGTGTGTAGTTTTTAATATAAAAAGGATCATATCATGTTCTGCTTTTTAAATTAAATTATCAACATGTTACTATGTAAATGAACATAGGTTTGTACCATCATTTAAATAGAATGCATATAATTCTTTAGTTGGTAATTCATAGTTTATTAAAGTAACTCCCTATTAATAAACATTTAAGTTGTTCTTGATTTCAAAATTATCGAAAACAAAGGGGAAAATATCCACTTTAGTAATACTTTTTAGCATACATCTTTAAATTTTGGGGGGAGGTAAGTTCCTAGAGTTTGAATTGTTGGACAAGATGCTTAAACATTTTTAAATCTATATATGCTTATAGCCAAATTGCTCTACAGGGATTTTGTGCCTATTGACATTCCCACTAGCCCTATGAGAATCCTTATTTTATTGGACTCTTTATTTATATTTTATCTTAATTTTAATTTCTTTAATTGCTAATAAATGTAAACTTTTGAAATGATCTCTTTTGCAATTTTTATTTCTTATTTTGTAAGTTGCTTATTGATGTTCTCTGCTCATTTTCTTAAACAGTATATAGACTATTTTTATTTATTCAAAAATCATTCTAAAAATGTGTTGGATTTTTACCTAACCATTTTGGATTCAGATCTCAGGAATTTTTTTTGAATGACAACCCCTACCCCACACAGTATACTTACTTTTTCACCTGAGGGGAACATATCTCATAGATATATCACACACATGTCTCTCTCCCTCTTTAACTCAGTCACTGGATCTCCTTTTTCATCCCATCTTTGACCTGATCATAACTAATACGTACTTTAATCTTTTCACTCTTTCTTATTAAGGAGGCAGATTAGCTACATTGAAGGAGGGGATAAGGCAAGAATATATACATATATGTTTAGAATTCTAAGCAGTGTTTGAGATGACTGGTAATGTTAAATACATAAATGAAATATTGAACCTATTAAAATATAATCATTGCTAATTTTTTCTTTCCTTTAGTTCTTTGCTACATAGATAACCCAAGACTAAATATGGTTCAAAGAAATGTACTTAAGGTGTTCCTAAGATAATGAATATATCTAAACCAATAAGAATCTTAGATTGATTTGTTCCTCTTTTAAAGTTTATAAAATTTACTTTAGTTTAATAATTATTAAAAGATATTAGAATTCTGAAGGGCAGCAACATTTATTACCTAACCCAATATTTAAAAAGTAGTGTTTTATATAAATATTTATATGTGTGTACACACACAACAGTCATTGATAAATGACTAGAATTTACATCGTGCATTGTATTAAACAGGTGGTTCATATAAAAATGGTAACACCTAGAGGTATAATAGAAAAAAGCTGTCAAGGACCTCGTATGTCAACAGGCCCTGATATCCATCACTTCATCATGGGATCTGAAGGTAAATATAACTGCAAATTTATTATGAAAAATACATGTTACTGACTCAGTTTTG
Organism: Lasiurus cinereus; assembly: GCA_011751065.1. NCBI lineage: Eukaryota > Metazoa > Chordata > Mammalia > Chiroptera > Vespertilionidae > Lasiurus > Lasiurus cinereus. The sequence goes on along the minus strand of JAAGEH010000393.1, from coordinate 10,791,463 downwards.
TGAGAATCTGTGATATTGTGATATCAGATATTTAAAAGAAAGACATATTTACTTAAATAATGATATTTTTAAGTTTCATTACTTTAATATTCATAAAATTTTTATTATGAGAACATCTTATTAAATTTCCTTTTACATTTTACTTTTTTATAGTTTTAGAGACAGCTTGGTCATTTGGTTTTATTTGATTTTTCTTTTAGAGTTTTTAATATTAAGAAAAGTAGTTAGGATTAAAAATATTCTTTAATGCCTGAATAATTAGGGGGAAAGGGCTGATAAAGTGTTTCATGTCTTGTCTTTCTATAATTATACTTGTTATTATTGCTATTTGCTTTGTTTAAGCAGTGGAATTTAAAATTCTGTTGATTCATATACTTTTAAAACTTACGTTGGTCTTTTATTTATTTCACTCCTAAAATGGTATCCTTTTCTTGGCTACTTGATGTTGTGTAGATTAGACTGTAGTTCTCTATTTTATTCCAAATATTTAATACTTTTACCAATCAGAAACAAATACTTCTTCCTTCTATTTTGCAAATTAACTATTAGATAGGCACTGTGAATTGAAGTTGAACATGTGCTCATTTTTTAACTCTTAAAATGGTAGGAAGGGAAACTCCTTAAATGCAGAGAAATAAGATAAAACAGGGTTTCTAAATTAGCAGATGAACTCATTACCAACTTCAGAAGATGGTACAAACTGAAAAAAATGTGGAGTTTGGAAACATTTAGTTATATGCATGGATAAAAACAGTTTATAATAACCAGGGGAGTAAACTCTAACTTTTGACACTAATATCAAGGAGAGAAAAACACACTATGTGTCTTAGACATGCTAGAGGTCAACTGTTGAGTTATGATTAGTGGAATAGTTTAGATCTTTTTCATAACAACCAATAACAAACTTTTGTCAAGATATCTCCCCAGTTTACTCTTAATTTTCCAATTTTTATATTTTTAATTAAATTTATTGGGGTGACGCTGGTTAATAACATTTTATAGGTTTCAAGTGTACAAATTTAGGACACATTATCTGTATATTTCATTGTGTGCCCACAGTCATGTCTTCTTCCATCACCATGTAGTTGACCCTCTTTACCTTTTATTATCCCCTTCCCCTTCCCTCTCATAATCACTATACTGTTGCCTGTGTCTGAGTTTTTGTTATTTTTCTTGTTTGTTCTTACTTCTTTTCTGATCAGTATATTCTTCTAAGGAAAAACAGAACAGTTTTAATGACAAAAATAAAATGTTAAATTTTTAAAAATAATATAGTTCGCTATTATTTTGGTACTTTTTGTACTATTGTATCATCTCAAGGTTAATTAAAAGTATATAACTTTTTCTAATAGATGTCAAATTGAATAACAGTAAGTATCAAAAATGATAAATATAAATTATCTTTTTAAGTAACTACTTTAGACATTTAAAAACTCCCATTGATTAGCATTTTTAAAATTCTGGTTGCTAGGTACTGTGCTGGCACACTCAGGACATAGGTAATAATAGACCATAATAATATAGATTGATAAATTCTCTTATAGAAGTAAACACTGGAAAATATAGGCAAAAGTTCACATGAAGAGGTAGTAGGAAGACTTCCCAAGACTTCCCATGCTCAAAGTGGTCCTTGAGGGGTTGATAAGAAGAAAGTAAAGGAGGAAGTAATTTCAGACAAAGTTGAGAGATAAGGTGGGAGAGAATTGTCCTGCAGAGAGAATTGTATATGGTCAGGCTTAGAAATAAAAAAGAACCATGTCTGCTTTATGAAGCTCTCAGTTTTCCGGTAGAATGGGAACATAATATTTAATTATAGGGTAGAGTGGGCAGCAGGTCGAAGGGCAGAGTGGTAAAGGTTATAGGGTGGTTAGAGATAATATAGTCTTTATGCCTTTTTAAAATAGTTTGAACTTTATCTAAAAGATTGGACTGCCTCCCTCTAGTTAATAATTGAATAAATTTAAGAAAGACAAACTCATTAATATAATAAATATGCAAAAGAAATATGATGTATAAAAACATTCTAGGGTAAATTACTGTATTTAAATGAAATTTTATTATAAATGTGCATGAAGAATGCCATAATGATATAAGAGCATGAACTGTGAAATCTGTTAAATATGGATTTCAATTCTGATTTCACTATTTATATTTTTGTAGCTTTGTGTAAATTATGTAATTTTCTATTCCTAGTGACCTCAGCTATAAAAATCTTTATAACCTTTTTGTGAGGATTAAATGAAATATGCTAAGCAGTTTATAAACATGTAGTAAGTACTCAGTTCTGTATCTTTCCTGAGCTTGATCATCTCTAATAGAAATTATCACAATAATAGTGATAAATTTAACATTTACTGAGTACTCACTACAAGTTTATAAACTGCTTAGCATATCTCATTTAATCCTCACAAAAAGGATAATAGGAATTATTATTTTGGCATTAATGACCTTTACAAGTGTATTTATGGTCCCTAATCCCCATGTCTGTATTGTATGTAAATTAAAGTCATCATAATATAGGCAAGGAGATAGCACGATTGAGGAAGTAATTTTATGTGAAATCATATTCTTTTATAAAATGTATCATTATTTGCTATTTTAAACTATCTAAATAGTAACCTCCTGCCTTAACTGTGAATCATAAACCTTTCCTTGAGCTTTAATAATATTTTTCATTTGTTGCAGTTAAATCATTTGAGGACAATCTTGAGAGCATTATCATTAAATTTCCCCTAGATTACTAAGTTACAAATGCGACTAACCACTTTAATGTTTTTGTCTTGTTTGGTGTTAGGAACTTCTTGTATTTTATTTTAAATGCTCTAACATGATTAGTATAATGAAAATTATAATAAATAGTGAAAGCATTTCAAATGCTTTGTGTTCTTTTTCTGTGTATGGAGTTAACTTACAATGATTTGCTTTTCTATTTGGAAAGTGGTTAAATTAAAAGTACTTGTTAAAAAAAAAAAAAAAAAAACAGCCATGACCCACCTTTTAACCTTTTCTGTAGGATGAAATAGGTTAAATGCTTACTATCAGTTCTTTTATTGTAGTCTTACTAGTCACCTTTTGGTTAAATAAAGCTTATCCTTTACTGGATTCCTCAGGAGAGGCAGAGATGTATAGCCCATGAGTTCTGGAATGTTCTAAACTGGTTTTCTATAGCCTTAATACTTGCAGGCCAGTTAGGTCACACTTTCTTGCTTTGTTTTTTGAAAATACTGCTCCACTGTATGTTGTTTTAAAGAAACCTTATGCCAGCTTTCTTGCCTTTGTAACTTGTTTCCTCTTTTTGCCTAGAGGCCCTGAGAATTTTTTATTTCATTATTGTTAAAATTTACTGCTTTTACAACTCAGAGTTTATTGTCCTGTGTCGTTTTGCTCTGGTACCTAGTACACCATTTCTATGTAAATATTCAGATCTTATTTTATTTGTGGAAAAATTTTTTGGATTGTAGTGTTAAATATTGTTTTTTTCCATTGTTTTTATTTTTCTTATACATGTATCTGATTTCCTTTCCTTCTTTTCCATTTCAACCACTGTTTCTAGGACCTTTTTTCTTGATTTACTTTTTTTAATTTCATTTTCATTCTCTAGTTATTTTCCTATCTCTCTTCAATGCCCTTTATTAAATTTTCATTTAAATCTATTTTCTGTTCTCTTTGGATGCCTTATAAATTAGCCTTCATTCTTTACGTTTGTGGTTGTTACTGTTCTGTTTCTTTCCTGAGTTTGATCATCTCTTATTTTATTTCTTGTTTTTTGTCCACTTAAGTTTTTATTTTTAGTACTTATATTTCTGATTTAAGAATTTTTCATATCCCCAAATACTTGTTTGACAATATTTAATTCAGTTCGAAATGTGTTATAGTTTTTAGAATCATGGTTGGTTTGGGGAAGGAGAGCATTTCACCCACAGAAAAGCTTTTGTTTACTTTCTGATTTTTTTTCCCAATAGGCTTTTATAGATTCGATCTGCTTTTCTGTTCCTGTTTATTATTTGGGAAGGATTTTTAGTTTCAGAGTGTTTGTTTATTTGTTTGTTTGTGGGTGGTTTTTTTGGTCACTTCTAACCTCTTTTGTGCTTCTTGCTTTATGGATGATGGTGGTTTTGTTGAGAGAAGGCATGGCATGCCTTATGTCTCTTTCATTTCTATGAGATTTGTAATTTTTCTCTTTTATTTTATTCTTCCCCTTCACTGCTTTGTCTCCAATGAGTATCACACTTCTCAAAATATGATGCTCCCTTGAAGATACTCTCCTTGCTTCTCCAAAGCTACCATTTCTGATTCTTCCCATTTTCAAACCCCTCCAACAGCAGGCCTATGGATTACCAAACCCTGTATATTTTGACATTTCTAATGCATTTTGGCCTTCTGGGGTTGATTTTGTCTGTGCTTCCTCTAAGTCCTCTGCTACTCTATACTCTTTCTTTTGCAATCTTTTAAGCCTCCTCTTATTTTCTGCTCTTACAAGCTTGTAGCAGGTAGAAGGCTGTAGGTGGTCTTTTGGAATTTTTTAAAAATTCTTACTTACAGGTATTTTGAAGTTCATAATCTTTTGTGTGTTTATTTGTTTTGTCTCCTTGTAATATTGAAGGTGTAGTTCCTGAGTGGTTTTATTTTTCCTTGAGATTTGTTATTTTTGAGTATAAAATTTATTTTTTATGGTGTTTTTTTTTTGGTGAGTAAAGTATAAGGAGAGGATTCAGAATCAAATGACTGCCATTCTTCTCCGCCTTGAAGTCACCTGAAAGTATATTTTCAAATTACGAAAGATTTTATTTGCTTTAAGCAAATACTTATATTTTACCTACTTAATAAAAGAGTAGCATGCTAATTGACTGGACCTTCACTACACACACCAGCCAATCAGGAGTGAGTAGGCAAATTAACCCAACCAAAATGTTGGGTTGATTTGCATAAGCAGACGTTGAGCAGTGGGTGGGAAGCTTGTGTCATCGCCATGGTGACGATGCAAGTGTTCACACCACCCCAGCCTCTGAGCAGTGTGGGAAGGCAGAAAGGCTACTGGCAGTCAGGAGAACGAAGGCCCATTCTTGCACGAATCTTCATTTGTGCATTGGGCCACTAGTATTAAATAACAATTGAAGCATTTAATTTTCTTTATTTTAAAAACATGTTTTTATTGATTTTCATCGAGAGAGGAAGGGAGAGGGATAGAAACATGGATGTGTAAGATCTGCCATGATAGATCAGCTACCTCCTGCATGTCTTCTACTAAGGATTGAGCCCACAACTCAGGCATGTGCCCTGACTGGGAATCCAACTAGGAACCTCTTGGTTCATGGATTGATGTTCAACCACTAAGCAACACCACCCAGGCAAAGCATTTAATTTTCCTAAAACATATTTGAAAATTATAAAAGAAAAATTTTAATTTTATTTATTAAATTGATTGGGGTGACATTGGTCAACATGAATGAACATATAGGTTTTAGGTGTGGGTTTCTATGTTACAAAATCTGTATATTGCACCATATGACCACCATCCAAAGTCAAATCTTCTTGTCAACTTATATTAGGACCCCTTCTCTCCCTACCTTCTTTCCTCTGGCAACCACCACACTGCTGTTTGTGTTCATGAGTTTCAGTTTTATATCCCACATATCAGCAAAATCATATGGTTCTTAGCTTTTTCTGACTGACTTATTTCACTTAGCATAACGTTCTCAAGGTCCATCCATGTTATTGCAAATGGCATTATTTCATCCTTTCTTATGGCTGAGTATTCCATTGTGTATATGTACCACATGTTCTTTATTCAGTCCTCTACCGCAGAACATTCTGTGATAGACATGTTTCCATGTCTTGGCCACCGTGAATAATGCTGTAATGAAGGAGTGCATATATCTTTGCAAATACATGATTTTGAGTTTTTGGGATATACAATGAATGGCCAAATTATTATGATCTCTGAACACATAATAATCTGGCCACTCAGTGTATCTATATATATTACCTATATCTATATCTATATCTATATCTATATCTATCTATACCTATTTATATCTACATGCATACCTATCTATATCTATATGCAGATAGATAGATAGGTAGGTAGATAGATAGATAGATAGATAGATAGATAGATAGATAGATATGGGGCCCAGTGCATGAATTCGTGCATGGGTGGGGTCTGGCCAGCCTGGCCAGGGGGAGGGAACATGGGTGGTTGGCCGAACTGCCTGCTGGTCAAACTCCTGGTCGAAGGGACAATTTTCATATTAGCCTTTTATTATATAGGGTATACACTGAGTGGCCAAGAGATCATAATAATCTGGTCACTCACTGTATACCCAGGAGTGTGATTGCTGGGTCATATGAGAGCTCTATTCTTAATTTTTTTGAGGAATCGCCAAACTGCTTTCCATAATGGTTATACCAATCTACATTCCCACCAGCAGTGAATGTGGGTTTCCTTTTTCCCACAACCTTTCCAATACTTGTTATTTCTTGTCTTGTTGATAATGACATTCCCTTTTTTACTCTATTGACCCCTTCTAATCTGCACCCATCACCCCCTTTTCCCCAGGCCTTCACCACACTATTGTCTCTGTCCATGGGTTATGCATATATGCATATAAGTTCTTCCCACCCACCCAACCTGTCTTCTTTCTGAGATTCTGCAGTCTGTCCCATGTTTCTATGTCTCTGGTTATATTTTGTTCATCATTTTATTTTGTTCATTTGATTCCTCATAGAGTGAGATCATGTGATACTTGTCTTTTTTTCTGACTGGCTTATTTCACTTAGTATAGTACTCTCCAAGTCCCTCCATGCTGTTTCAAAGGGTAAGAGAACCTTTTTTTACTGCTGCATAGTATTCCATAGTGTAAATGTATCACAACTTTTTTTTATCCATTCATCTACTGATGGGCATTTGGGTTGTTTCCAGATCTTAGCTGTTGTAAGTTGTGCTGCTGTGAACATAGGAGTGCATATATTCTTTCTGATTGGTGTTTCAGGTTTCTTAAGATGTATTCCTAGAAGTGGGATCACTGGATCAAATAGCAGTTCCATATTTAATTTTTTGAGGAAACTCCACACTGTTTTCTGTAGTGGCTGCACTAATCTGCATTCTCACCAGCAATATACTAGGGTTCCTTTTTCTCCACATCCTCACCAGCACTTGTTATTTGTTGATTTGTTGATGGTAGCCCTCTGACAGATGTGAGATGATACCTTATTGTCATTTTAGTTTGCATCTCTCTGATGATTAGTGACTGAGCATTTTTTCATATATCTTTTGGCCAACTGTATGGTCCCCTTTCGAGAAGTGTCATTTTTTAATTGAATTGTTTGTCTTCCTTTTGTTAAGTTGTATGAATTCCTTATATATTTTTGATATTAACTCCTTATCAGATGTATCATTGCCAAATTGTCCCATACAATGAGCGTCCTTTTTATTTTGTTGATGGTTTTTTATTTGGTTTCTTTTGCTATGCAGAAGTTTTATATTTTTATGTAATCCCATTTGTTTATTTTCTCCTTAGTTTCCGTTACCCTAAAAGTTGTATTGGCAAACATATTGCTACGAGAGATGTCAAGATTTTGCTGCCTGTGGTTTCTTTTAGGATTTTTATGATTCCACAGTTTACATTGAAGTCTCTATCCAGTTTGAGTTTATTCTTGAATATGGTGTGAGTTGGTGGTCCAATTTTTTTGCATATACCTGTCCAATTTTCTCAACACCATTTATTGAAGAGATTATTTTTACTCCATTGCTCTTGCCTCCAATATCAAATACTGAGTGTAATGGCTTGGATTGATTTCTGGGTTCTCTATGCTGTTTTGTTGACCTATATGCCTGTTCTTGTGCCATACCATATTGTTTTGATTTATATAGTTTTATAATATTGAAATTACTAAGTGTGACACCTCTGGTTTGGGATTTTTTTTTTTTTGCTGTTCGGGGTCTTTTGTGGTCCGCACCACTATAAATTTTAGGAGTGGTGTGTGTGCTTTTTAATTTCTGTAAAACATGCCATTGGAATTTTGATAGTGATTGCATTGAACTTGTAGGTGGCTTTTTCCAGCATTGACACGTTAACAATATTAATTCTCCCAATAAATGAGTATGGGATACCTTTCTATTTACTGTACTTGTGTCTTTTATTTCTTTTATCAATGTCTTATAATTTTCAGAGTAGGGATCTTTCACCTCACTGGAATTGATTTTTAAGTATTTTATTGTATTAGATGCTGTTGTTAATGGGATCAATTTATTTGATTTTTATAAAATTCATCAGTAGTGAATTTAAACACTATTAATTTTTGTATGTTAATTTTGTATCTTGTAACTGCTGAATTTATCGATTAGTTCTAAGAGCTTTTTTGTTGAGTCTTTAGGATTTTCTATATATAAGATCATGTCATCTGCAAATAGAGACATTATTACTTCTTCCTTTTCAATTCTGATGCCTTTTTTATTTTTGCCTGATTGCACTAGCAGTATCCCCACTGTTCCTATCTAGGCAAATTATCTGTCCTACAGTTTTGCTTACATCTCTAATAAGTTTACCTATGTCCTTCCAATTACCTTTTACCACATTTTCTGCTATTTTACAGAGTTTCATTACCATAAGCATTATTGATTAAACCGGGGCTGGGGGGTGTGGGGGATTTCCAACCCATAAGCTATATAAAGCTTGAGAAATCATTTGGTCTGGCCCTGCCAAGGCTTTAGGGATGAGTCAATTAAATGTTTGACCAAATACAGCAGGCTAATTTTTAAGTTGTTAATTTTGTATGGCCCTGAATGATGTTAATTTTGTATGGACCTGGATGGTGTTATAAATATCCAAATAGGCAGAAAAAAGGTTCCCCACCCCTGCTAAGTGAAAGGAGCCAATTAAAAGACCACATGTTTTAAGATTCTGTTTATATACAATGTCCAGAATAGAGAACTTTAGAGAGGCAGAAAATAGATTGGTGGTTGTCTAGGGCTGTGGTGTCTGTGTCAGGGGAGTAGGGAGTGGAAAATAGAGAATGATTGTTTGATAGGTTTCTTTTTTGGAGTGATAAAAATGAACTTAGATTATGGTTAATAATCTAAGTTACATATATTGAATTTATACTTTAAAAGGGTGAATTTTATGGTCTATGAATTATAGTTCAACAAAGATGCTAAAATAAAATAAAAATCTAGTCACTTTTGTTATCTTTTAAAATGGACAAGATATATCTTATTTTATATATAATTGGCCCAAAATTACAGAGCTTTGTGATTTTACATGTCATAAAAGGGCCATATTTGATATCTCAGTGGTCCTCTTGTGCTATATATTTATGATAAGTTTTCTCTATTAAATACCTGGGATTTTGGTTGCATACAAGGGCATCGCCCTTGCCTTTGTCTTTTCCTTGTATGAATTCTTAAGAAAAAAGGCAAATTGTAATAGTCCCTCTAATTTCTTCTATCACCTTAAGTGCTCATGGAAACTTCTTTTTGTCCCCAATAAATTGTTCTCACAGTAAAAATAGGCACAAATATCAAAATACACTTTTGTATGAATGCATATAAGATACAAAAACCTGTTGCTTTTCAAATATCTTTTTCTTTTAGTAAGTTGTAATACTTTTAAAAAATATATTTTTATTGATTTGTGAGAGGAAGGGAGAGGGAGATAGAAACATCAATGATAAGAGAATCATTGATAGGCTGCCTCTTGCATGCCCCACACTATGGATCGAACCCACAAACCCTGGCATGTACCCTGACCGGAATTGAACCATAACCTTCTGATTCATAGATTGATAGTCTACCACTGAGCCATGCCCGTCGGGCATAAAACTATTTTAAAACCTTAAAAATGTTTTAAAATATTTATATATTACCAAGAAAAATGTATTCTATAAACTTCTTAGAAATTAGAAAATTTGCTTAGTTTTTCTAGAAAATCTTGGGTAGCCATTATTCCCACAGAATAAACAGATTTAAATATGAATAATAGAATAAATTAATTGAGTAAATAGATAAAATAGATTTAAATATGATTTAGAAAATTGGCATGTGACATATTGGATTATTCCCCCTTCTTTTTCAGGAACTCTTGGTGTGATAACAGAAGCTACAATAAAAATCAGACCAGTCCCTGAATATCAAAAGTATGGCTCAGTAGCTTTCCCTAATTTTGAACAAGGAGTAGCCTGTTTAAGAGAAATTGCAAAACAGGTAACCAACAAAACAACAAAAATAAACCCACACATATATACTTATATTTAAAATTCTGCATAATTGATTTTTATATGTCACATATAACCTTCATATTTTATTGTGTTATATTTGTGATTTTTTACCCAATCCTATATGAAATGGTAATGTTGTAAAATCATCCCGTTAAGTGCAGCTGCTATTTTTTTTAAAGTAATTATACACCTACTTCTTGGTTTAAAGAGTGTTATACAGTTTTAAGCCAAGGTAAGAAATATACTTGGGTTGATGGCTTCTAATGACTTCGCCTTTTATTTAATGTTATGTTTTCTTAAGTTATTTTTGAGTAAGATGGTTTGTTATGAATTGAAGAAATATTTAATTTTTCTTAAATTAAGACATTCATTGAAATTAAAATAAACAGCTGAATATGGCCCAGATGTTTAGAAATTATATATAGGTAGTTAAACTTTATCAAATTCTTAGACTGTGGTGCTACCTACTTTATTTTATAATATACCTAATCTATAGCTTAAATTAAGTATTATGATTTAGTATAGCATAATATAATATATGTAGTAAAACAATTTCCTTTTTCCCCTTTTTTTCTTAAAAAAGGGATATATTTTCAAGGGTTTTAAAAGACTAGGTAATGCAATTAATGCAATTAATGCAATTTTATTTATGTAGTTCAGTGTATCAAGGTGGAAGTTCTTGCATTTCTTTAGGCATTTGACTCATTGTTTGAACTACAATGGTTTGTGAAAAGTTATTATTTCAACATTTTCTAATAGGATTTAGTTAAGGAAATATACTTCACCTTCTTCTTGCTTTCTCCGAACTCCTGGAATTCTTTAATACTTCAATTATACTGGACTAGAATCTTGAGGGCAATGGAGTTTTCTAATGTTACATATCATAGGTTATCCTGCAGTTTTCCAGAGCAGAGTGGAGGGAGGATCTGATAAGGCAATGGAATTTTACCAAGCCAATACTCAATATTTATTGTTGACTTTATAAGGTACTTAAATGAAAAGTAGTGAAGAGTCCTATCTCCCAGCTATCCCAAAAGAATCACTATGAATGTTTTAAAGAAATTTAAGATAAGGAAAAAAAAGTTATATTTACCTATTTCATGCACTCAGGTTTACTTTCTGAGACAGATTCCTGCTTTTAGGAAGGTCAGCTATATGGACTTCTCACTAATCTAACAGTTGACAAGGATAATTTTTATAATTTTCAAGTAGCTTCAATTACTTATCATTTAGATTACTTCTCCCATCAAGAATTAGTCAAAGGCCCTAATATTGATGGTTTTCCTCTTGGGCAGAGGAGAGTTTAAAAGAATGAACATTCTTGAACTTGTGGCAGGTACTTTGGTTGGATTAAAGTATAAGTGAATACTAAGAGTTGAAATCCTTAAGTGCTCCTAATTTACTAGAACTTTGGGGATAGATAGTATTATGCCATGTGTTTGCTAAAATCATGACATGGTAATAGTATATTTAAAAGTAGGATGGTTGAATAAAGGAGTTGAAGATAAGTGTTAGGAGTAAATATTTGAGCAATGAGCACTATAGTTCAAATGTGTTATTATACTAAAAGCATCACTTAAAGGTCAAGGATAAACGTATATAATTTTATTAACCAATGTCACCCCAATAAATTAAATTAAAAACATAAAACAAAAAATAAACTAAGATGGATTACCAAAAAAAATTTAAGATACTAAAAATATTGAGAAATAAAAGAACTACTTGAAAAGCATTACAGTTTTACCTCTGAGTTAATACCTAGAAAAACGGGAAGTTAGTCCATAAGTAGATTATATTTTCTTGTTATTTCAAATCCTCTTTAATGAATATTTTTTTAATTCCAGTATTTTTACTTTGTATTATAATTTATTTTTTGTGTTAAGTACTTTTATTTACTTTTTATCTTCGTCCAGCTTGACTATTCTCCCCCAAAAGCTTTATCATTAAAAATATAGTTCAGATTATCTCTTGTTAATTTACCATTATTGCTTCAATATTTTATAGCAAAGTAAACATAAATGCCAAAATTGATTTTAAAAATAATTATATAATTTATAAAACTAAACTGATTTGTATGTATTTTTAATAAAATGTCTCAATGAGGTTACATTCAGTCTATGTTTACCAATTCTTCCCCTGCACAGTTCTCCACTCTATGGAACACAGATTTAATGTTGTTATATGGTCTTTGGAGTAGAGGGAGACATATTTTAAGCATTTCTGAGTACTCCATCTGGTTTTTAATGTTTCAAATACTCCCATGTAAATATATCTAGGTTTCGTTAATGCAAAAAATATACAAGTGTATTAAAATCTTAAGTTTATAATTTTATTACAGTTGAAATGTTGAATTTAAACATAAATAATTGGTGCAATCTGATGTCATTTTTGTTACAATTTAATATGCCCAGATAGAAAGTAACAAAGAACTACTTCTGCTAATGAAAAGCAAGGAATGAAATTTTCCTTCCTCTTTACATGAGCCAATAAAAATTGTTCTTTAATTTGTTTTGAAAACTCTTTGGATATTCACACAGTGACCAAAATCTAAATTCACTACATATGAAGAACTATATGAATTATCTTAGAATAAATAAAGGTAATAATTGATAGAAAGTGCCACCCTGAGGTTAAAAAGCAGATCAAAAGAAAGCTCCTTTCAATCTATAGTTTCAATAATTTGGTGTTTTGTACTTAATAATAGGCAATTTTTAGAGATAAATGTCATGTGACTAGAAAGCTTGCCTTACTTGAAACAGATTAAAAAGCCTACTAGGTAACATTTTATTCTCAAATACTGCTCTTCTGGGATGAGTTGAAGAGATCAGCCAAAGAACTTGTATGCATATATGCATACCCCATGTACACAGACAATAGGGTGTTGAAAGCCTGGGATAGAGGTCAGATGCAGGCTAGAATAAGTTAATGGGAGGAAAAAGAGACCATATGTAATACTTTTCAACAATAACAATTTAATTTAAAAAATATTGCTCTTCTGAAAGAAACAAGTAAGTTACTTCACTGTTTGGGGAAGTTACACATTTTGCTCCTATTACAATGCACATGTAGGAAGGAATTATTGTTTACCTTCCCTGGAAATGGGTAAATGCTAGCATTATAGCATATGGACATTTACATAATAGTTTATAGAATGTACAAATCTTACATGTCAAGAATGTTACTGTATGTGCTTTCCTGCTTTGTAAGAGTATTTTCAAGCAGAAAAAAATCGATAAAATTACCAGATTTTGGCACTAGTCATTGTTCATTTTGCAATTTGGATTTTCAGTTGATAGCAGACGAATTAAGATCCATTAAAATAGACGGTACATGCTTTATGATTGTGCCAAATTCCTGATTGAATAATGAGTTGGCTGCTTATAATTCTTCACTGTCATTTTATAGCACTTCCATTTTGCAGTATTTTCAGACTTTTAAATGGGAAACTATTTTGGATGAATACCTTTTGGAAAGGAGCATATGTGATTGTTCATAAATAGAGAAGGGCTCTGTTTGTATTTTCATCACTGTTCTTACTGAAGGAAATAAATTGAGCAACATTATACTGGCAGCCGAAGGATTCTGCTAAAGTCTCTCTTCATCTGATCTTTGTCCATGTGAGGAATTTTCCTCTTTCAGTACTTCACTACCTTGTGAGGAGCTAGAAAGGAAGATTTAGTGGAAGATTAATGTGATTTTATCTCATAAGTGGCAATCCAGTATAATCTCCATCTTTACTCACTAGATGGGTAAGTGACTTTTAAGACTTTCTCAGAAAGTAGATTCTTACTAAAGCCTCTCCAAAGGGGGAACATTTTGTTTTTTAATCACAAGAGCAGTGTCAGATATAATACTTTGTTATTCTCTTTTATTGTTGGTTTAAAAATAAATTGAAAGGAAAACAGGGAAACAAGCTCAAAAGCAGTTTTTGAAGTTTGATTTTTTTTCTCCCCCTAATAAAAATTTAGGAGTTATGCCCTGTGGTATTGAGAGATGAACAATTGTTCCATTAAGAGAAAACACTGACTGTATATGTGGCATGTATTAGTAAGCAGTACTCCAAAAACTGTCTTTCTGAGTGTAAGAACTAGGTTTTTAAAAATATAGATTAAAAGGCAGTTTTTTCTATCACTACCTTTTGACAAGGGTGGCCCTTTCTACATACCATCACTTTTATATTAAATAATTTTAAACTGATAGGGTGTTTTTTTCTAGTGAGTATAGGTCATAATTTGGGAAAAAAATATGTAGTTTATGTCTGACACCTCAGAATGTTAATATGTAGTTTATGTCTGACACCTCAGAATGTTAATATGCCTCAATTCTGAATTGTTCTGTTTCCAATTTGATTTATCCTGGAGGAGTTCAAATACATGGAAAGGCTTAATATTTGTAATATAAAAAAATTAAAACTCCTTTATATTTAGTGATAATTCTGAGAAATAATTTGTTACATGTAGAAAATGTAATTGTTATTTTAAATCATTTTTTGAAAACATACTTTTCTTCCTCTAAAGCAGAGAGAATAACCTAGCCATATGTTGGTTTTACTCTGTGACCCAGCAAAATATGTTAAACTTCAGGACAGTTATAAGACAGGCTCTTGACCAGAAGCTACTCAGAACAAGTCATTATACTTTTACTAAACTGAAAATGTAAAATTATGACTAGGAGACTGTTAGGCATTAACTCTTCGCCTTTTCCTTCAATATAAGAGGAGGGAAATATCTACTCTGTAATATGTATTATTTCATTCTTTCAACTCAAGAGATAATTCTTATTTTAAAAAGTTCTTGTTTACAATGTAGACTCCCAGTAATAAGCCAGTATGTCATTTCAAATAGGACCATTTATACAATAGCCTTAAATATTATATTATTTCATCTGTGATAGCAAAGCTGATTTATTATTGAGAGGAACAACTAATTCTCCCTACGGTGTAACCTTTTATATCTAGAAATTTGCATTTATGAAATTCTTTCACGTTTTTTTCTTAACTCATTTTATATTATCATGTCTTTTATGTGTGATAGTAGGGTCTTAACTTTATATCTAACACAGTACATTGGGTATTTTGTAAGTTAAATAGACATGGTTCCTGTCTAATAATCACTAAGAATGTTGCCTATTATATATTTTTTGGTGTTTAAATTTGTGTATAGCTATGTACAAGGGGTATGGTTTTGAAGCATTGAATTCTGATACCGTTTGAGATTAGTAGACTCTCCAGAACAGTTGTATGGCTCAGAAATTTGGGCTGCTCTATAATCTGCACAGAGAGTTTGTTTTATCTTTGAAGAAACAAATCTTTTCAACTCAAAGATGATTTATTCCTCAACTCTAATATCAGGGATACAGAAATACCATCTACTGCTTCTATTTTATGGTTTATTCTTATGGAGGTCATAACAGTAAAAATCATGCAGACATTTAAAATGTGTTACAACACACCTTAAATGTGTCTCATCTGAAGTGTAAGTTCTTTTTTTCCCCCTATGGCAAGAGTTATTAATTGGCTCCATAAAAACAGAATTTTCAGAAATCTTTTGATGCCTTTCTTACAGGAACTATTTGGAGAAAATTGTTAGATTGAGAAATCTGTTGCTTTTTAAGTTAGTCCAGAAAATTCTAAGTGAATAAGACTAATCAGAGTGGTTTTTTTTTTCAGGATACATATTTAAGTAAATTTCTGTTTATAGCATCATTCAAAGGAAGAAATTGCCAGCAATTTGACTTAGTTTTCTATACCTGCTATAAGGCTAATGTGGTTATTTCTTCTTTGTTCAGATAAAACAAAGATATTAATATATCTTTATTAGTCCATAAAATCAGTTTCTCATCTTTTCAGGCTATTTACTAAGTATAAATACACTTTAGGTCCAAGTTAGGTGATATTAGAGATTCTGGCATGGACAAATTTATCATAGTAGGAAAGAAAACAACTACTTCATTAACTTTAGTTTGAATAAACAATTTTTGTTTGGATGTTGGTTTTTTAAATCCCTTGAATATATCATTAACTCACCATTGAAGTTGGTAAAAAATAATTCCCTCATGTTAGTTCTAATCACCTACCACCAGGGGTCACTTTAACTCAAGGACCCTTTCCTTTTCTTTTCTATGGAATAATCATAGCATGGGAGTGAATTTAGAGCCCAGATTCTCAGAACATGTGATGTCTCTAACTTTTAAAGGAATCTTTTGAGGTTTTTTTTTAACCTACCAAATTAGTTTTCATAGCAGTGAAACATAACCTAGTCATAATTATAGATATAGTAACCCAGAATGTTGTTCTTTTTAAGTTATTGTAACATTATTTTGGTCTTTTGTAGAAACTTCTATTTAATTACTCTGTAGTGACAGCTTTTAATTTAAACTCTAAAGAAACTTTTTCTGTTTTTTATTTTTAGAAAAATGTACAATGATTTATAAATTATCAATTTATGGAAGATCATGAAGAAATATAGATGCTATTTTTTTAAATATATTTTATTGATTTTTTTACAGAGAGGAAGGGAGAGAGATAGAAAGTCAGAAACATCGATGAGAGAGAGACATTGATCAGCTGCCTCCTGCACGCCCTACAGTGGAGATGTGCCCCCAAGCAAAGTACATGCCCTCAACCAGAATCGAACCTGGGACCTTTCAGTCCGCAAGCCGACTGAGCCAAACCAGTCTCAGCGATGCTATTTTTTTAATTGTTTGCTTTAGTTGAGAATTTACTTGTAACAGAAACTGGAAAACTCCATATACTGACTTTTCAAAATGTGCAGCACTATTAAAACATGGAACTTATTAAAGTTATTAGTTTGATTTTTGATAATTTTTGAAAATCAGGGTTGAAAACTAATTTAACATTTATTATCTAGATATAAATTTTTTTAGCTTTAATTTTTTTATAATATAGGTCTATAACCATCTACTCTACCTTAGTGTAAATAGAAACAGTGAATGACTGACTAGTTTATGTTACTCATTGGTCAAGTTAAATATAATTGAATATCAGTTGCTATATGTAGCAAGTGACCTAAAGCTTTTCTTACTTATTTTTCCAACTTTTTAATTTGTAACTTTTTGCTTTATTTTTTATGTTTTTATGTTTTCTGGACCATTAGAAATTAAGTTGCATGCTTTATATGATACTTGACCCCTAAATACTTCTCCTAAAAAAAAAAAAAGATGTTTTTATAACCACAATGCTGTTATTATGTATAAGAAAATCAGTGGTTTCTTAATGCCATCTAGTATTCATTCAATAATCAGTTTATTCCACTTGTCTTCATAATGTATTTTGTGTATAGTGTTGTCAAACTAAGATTTTTGTTAGGGCCTGCATATTGTGTTTTAGTTGTTTCAGAGATTGAATTCCACCAAACATTTACTATACTAAAAGTACCGTATTTTCTGGCATATAAGACGACCTCCAACTTTTCCAGTTAAAATACGGAGTTTGGGATATACTCGCCCTATAAGACAACACCTGGCGTATAAGACAACCCCCGACTTTTGAGAAGATTTCCCTGGGTTAAAAAATCGTCTTATACGCTGGAAAATACGGTAAATGTTATATACTTTCCCCCCATTTTCTGATGTTTGTTTGCCAACGTTGATTGTTTTTGTTAATAACACCTGTTATTTCGATACAGGTGGAGTAGAATCTGGGCAGTAGGAGATGGAATTTACAGATTTTTGCTAGGAATTCAAAAGGGTTCTTAAAAAATAACGACAGAATGCCTCTGAATGCTTTCTCATATTTTACAGGTGTGCTTAAGCCAAAATATATAAATATGCATGTTGTATGATATTCTATTTTATGAAGAAAAGAAATGGTTTAATCTGGCTTCTTTGTTTTGTTAGAAGTTGATGTACCTATTTTAATAAAACATTTTAGGAAAATTAATTTTCCTTTGGTATTTTGGAAACTGTAATATTTTTTAGAAGCATTAACCTAACTACCAAGATACCTTTATACCAATGTTTGATATTACTGAGATATAACAGATTTTTTATTTTATGACTATATACTTTTTTAGTTGCTAATCCTCATTTCAGGATATTTTTCCCCATTGATTTTTTAAGTTTCTTCATTAATTAAGCTATTACATATGTGTACTTACCCCCATTGATTTTTAGAGAGAGTGGAAAGGAAGGGGAGAGATAGAGAGAGAAATACCGATGTGAGAGACACATTGATTGGTTTCCTCTCACACATGTCTGGGCAGGGGCCTGGAAACAAGCCTGCCAACAAGGTACATGCCCTTGACTGGCATCAAACCCAAGACCCGTCAGACCTGAGGGCTGCCTTTAATCACTGAGTCAAACCAGTCAAGGCATAACTATATACCTTTAATAAAGTATCAAATAAGATCATTTTCATGTATTTTTTTTGTTTTAAATATAACTTTAAAACTGTATGTGTGTGTTAAGTTACTTTCTTGGAGGCTCTGTGGTATATTTGAAATATTGCTCATCTAGCAGTCAAGATAGCTTGATTCTAGTTTTATCTTTACTGTGTAATTAGCACCTGACTTCTGAGAAGTCTTTTAATCTCTTTGGTTCTTATGTTCACACCTGTAAAAAGGGGAACTGCTACCTTGACAGGGTTGTTCTCTTATATTAAAGAAATAAAAACCATAGGATTTCTATAAAATTCAAGGTTATTTTATGCTGTTATTATAAAATTATTTAACATTGTTTCTTTAAATTTGGCAGTGACTTTTTAAATATAGATTGAATTATCTCACCATTAGTATCAAAGCTGAGTAAATAAGTTGTATGTATTTCAAAATAAGAATCTAGTCATTTTGGGGGGCTAGAATAAAATGTGTCCTGTGAATTATTTAAAAAATTAAGTGTCCAATTAAAAGCAAATAATAGCAAAAATGTCATGACACACAGTTAAGGTGTATATTAACTTTGAGTGATTCCCATAAATCTCAGTATTGTGTTGGTACACATTTTATTGATTAATGATAATACTCAGAAGATAAATGTTTTAAAAGTTCATGACATTTATCAAAATTCTTTTATCTGAAAGCAACCTCTTGGTAACGGTTTATCCATGTTAAAAAAGAAAATCCATGCCTAGAAAAGAAAATCCCATTTAGGGTGCAGCTCACTTTTAATTCTGTGGGAAAGTTGTAGCTAACTTAAACCTTGCTAGTGTTTGTATTGTAATGTTTTATCCTCACAAAATGAATATGAATATCTGCTTTTCTTGTTTTTCTTCCCTTTCAGCTTTTATTGTGTGCCAAAGTAGACATGACACTGGTGCAGTTTTAGATGGTTTAGATACATAATCTTATGCCTCCAAGTTTTGTAGCTGTTTTCATAAAAATAATCTTTAAAGATCTTAGAATTCTAGATACTATCTGGTAGTTTTTCTATGGATTATGAGAAGGGATAAAAAGAAGGAACAATTCCTAGACTTATCATGAAGAAAGATGACATTCCTATGTTACCTGTCTAGCTTCTTTCCTTATTAAATTTGTATCACATCTTTTCCTTTTTAAAACAGAGATGTGCTCCTGCATCTATTCGCCTTATGGACAATCTGCAGTTTCAGTTTGGTAAGTAAGAAATGGTGATTTTAAAATCTGCTCAGTAAGCAACAAAAATTTATGAAATACCAGTTAGTGCCAGGAAGATTACTGAGTGCAGAACTAGAATGATGAACATCATAGCTACTATCATTCAAGAAGCTCTCTGTCTAATGAGGACAGACAAGAATATAAATGAATGGGTGCAGGAGGGATGCAGGTACTATGAAAGAGGACTGCACTGGCTGTCCTGGCGTGCAAGTAAGGGTTGGTTGATGGCCCACTTGATTTTTCTTGAGGTCAGTGTGGAGAGATAGGAAAGGCTTGTTAAAGGAATGTGATTTTTGAGGTAAATCTTAGAAGATGAATAGAAATTTGCCTGAAGTGGTCTCTTCCCCTCTCTCCTACCAAATCTATTCACTTATCAGCAAAAATATGAAATTGTAAACCTTTTAATGGCATATTTTAGTTCTGTGTGGCTCAAATAGAGATTAGGGTGAGAGTTGTTATAAGAGAAAACTGGATGGGTGGACTAGGGCTTTGCAGGATAAGTTTGAATTCTATCTTGTCAGCAAAGGGATTTTTTTGTAGAGGAGATAAATTAAATCAACTTTACATTTTAGAAAGCTCATTCTGCTAGCATTAAGCAGGGTAGATTAGAATGGTGCAAACATGTAGGAAGAGTTGAAATGGCTCAAAAGGCAAACTTTGGGGCTCTTAGTCAAGGCAGCAGCAATGGAGATAGAAAGTAAGTGATAGGTTTTTCAAAGACCAACTGGATGAAGAAGGTTAAAGAAAGGTAAGGGTTGCAGGCACCTCCTGGATTTCTCATTTGACTGATTAGATTGGTAGAATAAATCTAGAAGAGATGATGATTTGGGGGGAAGAGGCATTTCAGTGGGTTATATTTAAGGTGCCCTTGGAATACTTAGGTGGAGAATTCAGTAGTAGTTGACTGTTACTTTTTCTCCCTATTTTGCTTAAAGTATTAAATTTTCTGACAATTTCTCATCTTTTCAATTATAGTTTATTGCTTCTATATAATTTTCATAAATATCATTTTATTGGGATTTAAGCTTATAGACTTTAAGCACCCTCAAAATAGTCCATGAAATTATGGGAATGATTGCTTAATAATAAATATAAAGGCTAAGATAGGCCTTTCTGAAAGTTCTATCTGAAAGTAGCTTGGGCCAAAACCAGTTTGGCTCAGTGGATAAAGCATCAGCCTGCAGACTGAAAGGTTCCAGGTTCTATACTGATCAAGGGCATGTACCTTGGTTTCGGGCACATTCCCAGTAGGGGGCATGCAGGAGGCAGCTGATCAATGTTTCTCTCTCATCAATGTTTCTAGTTCTCTATCTCTCTCCCTTCCTCTCTGTAAAAAATCAATAAAATATATTTTAAAAAAATAAAAGCTTGGATTTTAATTTAGATAAGAATGGTTATTTTAGAAAAACTTAGTTGTCCTGGCTAGTGTGCTCAGTGGTTAGAGTGTTGGCCTTCACACCAGAGGGCCACGGGTTCAGTTCCTGGTCAAGGGCATGTACCTGGGTTTCAGGTCTGATCCCCAACCCTTTAGGACTCATGTTGAGGCAAATGTGATATATATTGTTGAGATATTGAAATGACCCACAGATTTCTCCTGTAAACTAAAGTTTGTCAAATTTAGAGGGTATTCTCATTCATTCTTATATTTCTTGAACCAATCCATAACAGGTACTTCCATGTTGACTGACTTAATCATCAAATTAGCAAAAAGAGGGTAAACAAATCTTGGATAGAACTTAGCATAGTGTTAATATTAAGCACAGTTTATCCAGTATCTCCTCACAACTGTTCCTCAAAATGGTCTTCCTAGTTTACAAACTACTCAAAAGCTTAAAATTAGTCCAAGTTCACAAGTCATATGTGATAGAGCTAAATTTGAACCTAGTTGTATCTGTTCCACTGTCTGACATTACTTATTTGGAATATAGATATTTATTAAATCCTTTAAAATTATGTAATTGACACTGTAACAACAAAATTCACTAATTAAACTGTCTAGTTAGTAAATTTGGAAACTAGTTTCTTTGTTTCCTAAAAAAGATAAAATAGCTGGAATGTATTTAGAATGTAATCATTTTGATAGTAAACATTAATCTAAGTATAAGTAAAAGATAATATGCTCAATTAGTACTAATGCTTGACCCACTTAAAAGTTAGTATCACTGTTACAATAATATGCTTTAAAGCTATCACACCAACTCAGTATCAGGAATATATGTGACTGCCTCGCATCAGTTTCAATGGAAATTGTACTGTGTTAAGATTAACATATACCCTTTAAGCATTATTTCACATCAGAGAGGTAATATTTAGGGTCCTCATACTTTGTGTAAAGATTCTGTGGATTAAGAGACTTGTTTGAAGAATATATAATTTCAGTTTCTTGCAAGAACACCACATACACACGCACACATTTTATGTTTATATGTTTCCAATGTTGTCAAAGTAGGGTGAATTCCATTTGTGACAGAAAGTGAATTCTTTGCTATGTTATTTCTAACTTTATACATGCTAGAAATGTTACCTACTAAAGCACTGGTTGTGCTAGAGAAGCATGTCTGGCAGGTTATAATAAAAGGAAAATAAAACCCTAAACCTCTTACTTGTGATCCAAGAGCTCAGAAAGATTGCTAGGTTGATCCCTGTCCAATCTGCCTTTCATTTTTGTTGTATTTTGCTTTGTTCTGTTATAGCATGATATCTAACTCTTAGCCTCTGGTGAAGACTTAATGTTAGCTATTCATTTATGCAAGGCACTTTCCTATTACAATAAATAAAAATGTAATAAATATTATAGATTCAGACTCTCACTTAAAAAAATACACTGTAAATAATAGTTTTTTTCCCAGACAAATTTTTGTGTGTTTCCCCCCCCCCCTCCAAAAAAAAATACTAGTTTACTGGGTGTACCTATTTTAAGAAAGGGGCCATACTTTAAACACAAACAAAATTCCAAAATCTTAAAGCCTTTTCTAAAAATAGAATTTTTATTTGGAGATCATTTAAATTTACTAGAGGTTTTAAAGTTCTTTATAAAAATTCTATATAAGCCAAAACCGGTTTGGCTCAGTGGATAGAGTGTCGGTCTGCGGACGGAAAGGTCTCAGGTTTGATTCCGGTCAAGGGCATGTACCTTGCTTGCGGGCACATCCCCAGTGCAAGAAAGAGGCAGCCGATCGATGTCTTTCTCATCGATGTTTCTAACTCTCTATCCCTCTCCCTTCATCTCTGTAAAAAATCAATAAAATATATTTTAAAAAATTCTATATAAGTGGTATGCCACATTTTTCTGAATTGGTCTCCTAACACTAAGGCCAGATGCAGGACTCTTAAATGTAACAGTCATGAGAGTTAAGAAGTTGCTACTCTGAAAACAATGAGATCAGTAAAAGACTATCTCTCAATTAAGTTCAATCTGTAGGCAAAGATGAATTTAACAGACTCTGAGACACCATTTATGTTATTTTGGCAATTTTAACTCTGGGTGTGATTAAGGAAGCAATTACTAGGTTTTATGCTGAGAATTCTGAATGAATTAAGAATTAATTAAGAAACAGCCTTAAATGTGGTATTGACTTAATATTTGGTTATAGTTCTGAATGGTTTTTGCATAATTAAAAAATAAAAGTAAAATGAGTCACCATTTGGTTATCTTAATGAAATGAAAATTAATTAAGTGATTTTACTATGAATAAAGTGTACCATTGAAAGATAACCTAAACTATGTGTAGTATTCATTATATAGAGTAATTTGAGTTAAAAAAAAAAAAGAACAAACAGGGGTTTCAGGTTGTGATTTTTGAAAGGAGATGAAGATAAAAAATATAGATCTTCATATCAATAATTTTTATATAACCAGCAGATTTTAAAAATTAAGGTTATATGAAAACATTCACTTTTAGTATACTAAAAAGCATAGAATTTGTTATTAATTTAAAATACTAACTTTTTTTCTTCTTAGGCCATGCTCTTAAACCTCAGGTTTCTTCTATTTTTACATCGTTTTTGGATGGGTTAAAAAAGTTTTATATTACAAAGGTAAGAATTTTTATAAAATGTTAACATTTTAATGCTTGATATAAATTGATTTTGTTTCCTGTCTTCTCCCCCTCCCAGGTACCTATTCTGAATATGTTTTTCCAAGTTGCTGTGTACATTTCATAGTGATTTTTCACGTTGAAAAAAATATCAAAGTAAATTCATGATGCATTTAATTTCAGAAATTATTTTTTTTCTCATATTTGAAATTCCTAAAAATAATACTGATTAAACAGTTTCATGCATATAACACTTTTTATAGTTTGAATTTTTCCTTTATAGTAGATACATAGAAGTGAAATAAGAGTATAGATTTTTTTTTAAACCTGTTGATTGCTTAACTCCTTTCCTAGAAGTTTATATCAGCTTACACTACCTCTGGCAATTCACTTGTGCCGTTTTTCTGTTTCATCCTTGCTATTGCTAGTGGGATTTTTGTTTTATATTCTAAATTTCCAGACTGTTTCTTGAAACTTCAATGAGACTGACTATTTTCCTGTATTTTCTAGATATGATCTTTGTGTGAATTAGTTGTATATGGTTATTTCTCCAAAGATGGCAGCTTCATTTTTTTTTTCTCAGTGCTTTGGTGTGTGTCCTTTGAGTAATGGAATTATGTGATGCCTTTTTCATAAATATTGTAAATAATTTTTCCGGTCAGTGAGTCCTTTTCAGATACGGGTTTTTCTTTTTGGTACACAAAAGCTTCAAATTTTTACGTATTTTTCTGTGATTATTTAATTACTTTTAAGCTTAGAAATGCCTTCCTTTCTTCAGAACTATGATTAGGACCATTTTCTTCTCTCTTGCTATTTTGTTAAATAGGAATTAAAATTTTTTTAAATCTTTATTACTATTTGAATTTTTTCATTTTTATAATGTGAGATAGACCTAAATTAATCTTTACCGATTCCTCTCCTAGTTGGTAACCATTTGTGAAAACACCATTAACTAATCCCTGCTTCTTATATTGATTTGCCATATCCAAGACATCTTACCTAATAATAGACAAACATGTAAAATGACTGTACCTCCGCTATACCACCAGCCAATCAGGAGTGATATGCAAATTAACCCAACAAAGATGACAGTTAATTTGCATACTCAGCTGCCAAATGATGGGGATGGGATGCAGGTGTTCTGCCCCACCCGCACACAGTCTCTCACAGCCTCTGGCAGCGTGGGAAGGAGGCTCTGGAGTGGAAAGAGGTGGCTCTGGGGCCTGCGCACAAAGGGGCTGGGCCAGAGTGGAAAGGCAGTGCCAGCAGCCAGGGAAAGCCCATTCTAGCATGAATCTTCCTGCATTGGGCTTCTAGTCTTATATACTTATCCAAGAAATAAACTCCATTTAGATGTATCAAATTCTTTTTAATTAGCTTTTGTTTCTGAAAAAGTAAATGAATTTAATTGCTGTAGGTCTTGTTTTTGGAATTTTTCTTACCATTGTTACCTACCAGTTTATTATCCTAGAAAAATTTTTAAAAACTACCATTTTATAAAGCCTGTATTGATTTTCATTAGAATTAAGCTAAACTCGTTTATTAATTTGGGCAGAAATTGACAGGTTTTGTAATATTTATGCACTTAGGAACATATGTATTTTTTAGACATGGTTTTCTAATGAAGTTATATATTTTCTTTTAAGGTTATTTTTAGCTGTTTTGTATTTTAAATTTCTGGATAAGAGAAAATATTATTTAATAAGAATTTATTGTAGTATGTAAGGGTGCTGTTGGTTTTTACTCTCCCCCATATCATTTATTAATTTCTATCATTTTGGCAGTTTTAATGAATTCTTTATTATAATTATAATTCTTAGAAGTTATTTGTTGTGTTTATATATTAGTAAGTCATTATAGTTGACACTGAGGCATACTTTGAAATGAAGTGTTTTTTTATCATTTTATTCTTTTGTAATGATCTGAATACATGCATATTGCCATGTAAAGTTCCAAAGCTCAATTAAAAAAAAATTAAATAATTTTTTATTTTTCAATTACAATTGACATACACTATTAGTTTCAGATGTACACCCCAGTGATTAAACATCACATATCTATGTAATCATTCCAATAAATCTCACACCCATCTGATGCCTTACATAATTATTAGCATATTAGAGGCCCGATGCATGAAATCCATGCACGAGTAGGGTCCCTAGGCCTGGCCAGCAATCAGGGTCAGTTGGGTCCCTTAGGCTATCAACTGGGGCCTCCTTCCCTAGTTGCTGGCTGGGGGCCTCCCTTTCCTGGCTGCCAACTGTTAGCTGCCAGCCTGGGCCTTCCTTTGTTCCACACTGCCCCCTGGTGGTCAGCACACATCATAGTGAATGATGAAACTCCCAGTTGAACTCCAGAGGGGACAATTTGCATATCAGGCTTTTATATAGAGAGATTATTGACTATATTCCTTGTGCTGTACTTTATATCCCCATGACAACCAAAGTTCAATTTTCAAAGAGTTGGTGTGTTCGAGTCCACACCCAAAAGAAAAAAGGAGCAAAATGTATTTTGATTTACTGTTTTATAGGGTAAGATTTAACTATAATAATTATTTTATTTTTATTTTTTTAGTTTAAAGGATTTGATCCAAATCAACTAAGTGTTGCTACATTACTGTTTGAGGGGGACCGTGAGAAGGTTCTTCAACATGAAAAACAAGTATATGACATTGCTGCAAAATTTGGGTATGGCTTTCAGTTCATAATGTCAAGAGGAAGTTGAGTTAAAATTCTGTATCTCCAAGCAGTTGTTAATGCTCCCTTTCTAGTATTAAATTTGTAATATATGATAATCAATTTAAAATGTTGTTAGTTTACTTTTAAAATGTTTAGAAAGCTAGGTTAATATGTTGCTCTTGTGTAATCATATATATGACTACTAAATATCATATTTTCCCATCAATGCTATTTTGTAGCATTTGCTATTTGTTGTGCTAGAGTGAAATAGGAAAAACCTCAGTCATGTTACTATTCAATGGTAATATATGTATAAAAATGCTGTTAATATGTTTTTAAAATCAAATTGTGTTTAATCTAAAGTATTTGATAAATTACCTATACTCCACCCCTGTCACTTATTATTTTGTGCTGGTATAAAGAAACAGAAAACATTTCACATCTATAACCAACTGAATAATGATTGGGTGGTTTCTGTCTGTCTGCTTGATGGATTATAAGATTGATCTATGGGAAGTATAGTGAAAATGCCATTCATCAGAAGTACATTTATTTTCCTTTCCTCTTTAAGTACATAAACTAACAGTTTTCTGGATACCTGTCTTTTTTTATTCCAGAACTGAAAATATACCATACACATTATACTTATTCTGAGTTCTTTGTGAATATTTATTTTTATTTCTGATGCATTTTAATCTTTAGGTAT
This sequence comes from Lasiurus cinereus, assembly GCA_011751065.1. NCBI lineage: Eukaryota > Metazoa > Chordata > Mammalia > Chiroptera > Vespertilionidae > Lasiurus > Lasiurus cinereus. Next base: position 10,764,237 of record JAAGEH010000393.1, on the reverse strand, counting down.
TTATCAGAACCATTTTGTCAGTCTTATTTACTTCATTTGAGCCAATTGTCATGAACTATCATTTCATGTAATACCAGTTTTGTTTTTCTCTTTTAACAACAGCCATTTACAATTCAAAAGTAAGAATGAATCATCCTTAACAAGAATCCAGGTCTCTTTAAATACTAATACTAAGACCCCAGAATTATTGATGTAATTCTAGCAGTTTGCCTGTATTAAACAAAACATGTATCCAATTCACTCATTAAAAATAGGTTATGGAAAATGAGATATCTATTTAAATCACGATTAAAGCATTAAAAACAGACCTTCATTAAGGTCTCATTTTTTGCTATTACTATTTGTTATTTCTTAGTTAGGTTATAATTAATTAGTTTCTCAGTGTACCACATCCCTTCTCTGTTGAACAACCCTGGCTGTCATTAGGCACATGACATAGGGCTCTTTGTATGTTTTCGATACTTGGAAATATCTCTGTGTGGTTTTCTAGAAGTCCTGTTTTGCCCAGTTCTCTCTAGTATTAGTTCTTTGTTCTAATACCTGAAAAATTCAGGGATACTGTTCTTATTTAAAATGCTATTCTTCCAATCCTTGTTCCTCATTTTTTCTTCTACATAACTATATGGAGGAGAGCACCACTAAATTTCATTCTGCTAAAGTTTTCATTGTTAGATTAGCTAATGTATTTTATTTTGAATTAGGGAATTATTATTATTTATTTTCTAGTTATTTTTAATTTTCTGTTCCTACCACCTCATTAACTTTAAATTGATTGTTTTTAATACAACAGTTGAGAACATTTTTCCTCCTTACCTTCCACACCTACTCAAACTCTGTTAAATACCTTTGAACACATACAATCCAACAGAACATAATAGCCAAATGTTGAATAAATACTTTTATTATTTATCTCTGTTGGCTAAATACTGTACTTTAACTTCTAAGAACTAAGCAGAATAAATAGTACCTGTCAGCAATCATGACAAATGTATTGACATTTTATCATAGAACTTCAAGTAATATGTTACTGTTATTTCTAAAATGTGCACTTAAGTTGTTTACTGTAATTCAACGTGAGCATGATTAGGTACACCAGATGGCTCTTTTATGTAAAAAGATTGTCTCTCATTCCTCTTTCATTAGTCTTCCCAGTACCTTCATGAAGTAGGTTTAAATTTTTGTTAAGAACCTTGTTAATTGTTGTTTGAAATTTGTGGTAGAGAGCAGGAAGTAGGGGTTGGATGTTGCTACTTAAAATAAAGCAATTAGAATCTTAGATTTTGGGTATTAATTTCTAAGCCCTATTATTACTGAATTTAGAATGAACATCTGATTTCTTCCTGCTTTAGATAAGAAAAATACTTGTTCCTGTGTAGTTTGTCACACAAGTTTCCAAAGTAGAACCGAGCGCTCTTGACTCCACCCCACCAGATATTAGAAAAGGGTCTAAAGAAAAATGACTTGACCTGAGACTACAAAGTAGGACTTTTTCTCATCCTAATATAAGAGAGACAGTCCTACTAAGTGTTACTTCTCACCAAATGCATATTTTAGCATGTGCCTTCTCAAAGATTTCCAGTGCAGGTCTTTGGCATCCTTTTCTGGTCTTTACATTCTTTTCCTTTTCTTTTCCTTCCATCACGATGAACTCTTTTCTAGGTCAGTAGTGTTTTTTCTTTCTTGGACTCAGTGTCTGACTCTGTTTCATATCTACTTGAGGTATGGACTCAGCTCTTTTTTTCCAGGCACACACCAATTTTCTGACTAGTTTCCTTTTTATTTTGAAGCTTTGTTTGACTCCCTATCCCAAACTCACATTCATACACATCCAACCCAAAATTTCCTTCCTTTTTTACTTTTCACTCTTAGCTGTCTGGTATAAGTTTGCCTTTCCTCATTCATTAACATTCTAATAATACAGACGGCCTCCTTCATTTCATCATACTTCATTCTTAAGTAGTTCTAGACTATAGCAGCCCTATCAATCTTTGCTACTCCTCTAGATGACACTAATTCAAGTATATCCAGCTATACCCCTAAATCAGGAAATCTGATTTAGCCACTGTATCATAGCCTAAAAATGCCTTACATTATTTGTATAGAACAAGGGTACATCTGCATTGTGTTATTTACTTAGCACCAAATCCATACAAAATGCAGGGGATAAAAGATTTAACTGTAAGGTGTTCATTGAAACCATGAAGAGAAATGATTCTTTCAGAAAAGGCTTAAGTCACAGAGCCCCAAGATCCATCCTTAAGAACAAGAAGGTCCAGTTAGGGTATTGAAAAGGGAAACATAACAATTAATTATTAATCATGACCCCAAAAAGTCACAAGGAAAGATTTTTTTTTTAAATCTTCTTTTATTGGGGGAATCATTGTACTCTGAGAGTTCGAGGTAAGTTTTATTTAGTTGACTAAGAATAGTTAAAATTTAATTTCTGCCTAGTGATGGAAAGAAGCAAAAATAAAGAAGTGTTTACTAAAGGTAGTGGAAATCATTCAGTCTTTTAAAATGAGAATAACTTCGGGAAAGCAGAACACTTACACTGTTATGGATTAATTTTAACTGGATCACCAAATGCAATTCCTATGGCTAAAACTACTTTCTAATTGAAATGGACAGTTCATGTGTCCATAGTAAGAAGACCTTGCCTGTTTGACTTATACTTTATCTATATGTTGCTTCATAAATTTTAAATATTTCTCTATATACCATTTCACTCATTAGTTTCATAAAATAGACACCATGTCTCATACTCCAAATACTATATGTTCAAGCATTCAAGAATCATCTTTATATTTGGAAGATTAGTCCAAATACAAAGCCAGTCATTGCACATCTTTACATATGAAAAAGACTATAATAATACATGAATATATGAGTCAGAATATAATGATAAAAAAAGAGTATTTTAAGTATCTTGTTTTGATTATGAAGATTTTTTAAGTTTGACTCTCATGTCTAATTTTCTTTTGACAACATGGATAGAAATAATTGAGTTCATGAGTCAGTTTTGCTAGTTTGGTTGATAAAAGTTTGGTTAGTAACCAAACTGAAATATTAAAAGTGCTTTCAGATTTTTGTTATTCGAGCTTAGTCTCTTGATGGCTCTTTGATATGTTTATGATAAATGAGAATAAAGTAAAAATGAGATGGAAAGTAATATATGTTAATCTGTTAATCATTTATCTTAAGGTGTCATATCAATTTGGTTAGCTTTATATATTTTTAATAGTTCATTTGAAATTTATTAACAGTTTTTTAATTACAGTGGATTGGCAGCTGGAGAAGATAATGGACAGAGAGGTTATTTGCTGACCTATGTCATTGCATACATTCGAGTAAGTTATCACATAATTCCCTTGTCAATTTCTGTTGCAGACAATACTTTTTACTTTGAGTGAACAAAATTTTAACCAACTTTAATTTAGCATATCGTTTTACAGGAACAAAGGATTAGCTACAAATCTACCCCAAGTTCTCCCATAGTAAGAATTTTAATGTAACTCTAAATAAGAACTAAATTTTAGATTACAGTGATTTGATAGATCTTCCTGCAGTCCCTTCCCCCTTGCCATGCTGAAAAGGAAAACTGCTGTGTTAGAAGTTATGATCAACAGATTTACAGGTCATGAAAAGTAATGGATGATTTTAGGTCTTATAAATAATTTTTACCTCCATAAATTGTCACTACTTTACCTCTCATAATAAGCATTATGGGTATATATAAATTTTGTTAGGCATTTTCTCTGAGCATATTGACCATTTTTTCATAATTCTAAATTCATAATTCTAGAAAATGAAATGTAACTAACAAGTACAGTATAGATACAATTTGAAGTAAGTTTCTTAATTATTAAGATTACTTCATTGTTAAGTTAATATTAAAACTTAATCAAAAACAAGTTATAGAGACTTGGTGGATAGGGATGGAGATTTGTTTTATCTTATTTTTTATTTTCCCAGTGCTTAATATTGTTGTCACCAAATATATGTTTACTGAATAAGTGAATGCATAGGAGAAAAGTACACATTTTAGATCAGTAATTTTAGGATATTTCCTGGCAATCAGTGGTTCATTTTTCTAGAAGTGAAAACTTAACATGTATTGATTTTTCTGCCTTATAAAACTTTCTTTCATATCTCTTTATTTCTGTGGTAGCTTATACATTGCTCTTTTCAGTTTGGAAATTACAGGAATTAGTATTATAAGTTACTTATATAAACATTATATTTTCTATGGTATAATATTTTATATATATTTTAGCAGTGGTGTTTCCAAATGTCCTATTTAGTCACTGCAGAGAGAGGCACTATATTTTCTAAATTGTTTTTAAAGAAAAGCTGTTTTGTTTTTTTTTAATATATTTTATTGATTTTTTTTTTTTCAGAGAGGAAGGGAGAGAGTCAGAAACATCGATGAGAGAGAAACATAGATTAGCCGCCTCCTGCACAGCCCCCATTGGGATGTGCCCACAACCAAGGCACATGTCCTTTGACCGGAATCGAACCTGGGACCTTTCAGTCCGCAGGCTGATGCTTTATCCACTGAGCCAAACCGGTTTTAGCAAGAAAAGCTGTTTTAAGAAAGGGAGATAACTTCTTACTCTAGTCTCCCCTGCCGCCACCCCACTTTCCTACTTTCCTGCTCCTTCTATCCTGATGGCCACTTTTTGGTATTGGTTAATTTGCTGATTAGGCCACTAAAAATCTATTCTGGTATTCCCTTCATGCAAATTGATAGTTCCTGGATAGACAATCTATTCATTGCAGAAATGTTTGAATTCCTACCATGTGTCAAGCGCCTGGTGCCAATCATACAGAAGAGAACAGGACAAAGTTCCTGTCCTGGAGTTCATGTCTCACTGTTGGGACCACTTTGCAGAGCTCTGATGAGGTGGATAGTAGAGTCATGGAAATTAAGATGGAAACATATAACACCAATAATTGCACGAAATACTAACAATGAATATGAAATACCAACAATATTATTGATTCTCTGCATCTGTTGTACTTGATTTTTGTGTATGTGTCTTAACAGGACTTGGGTTTGGAATACTATATAGTAGGAGAATCTTTTGAGACTTCTGCTCCTTGGGACAGGTAAAATGGAATAAAATGCCTGTTATTAAAATATGCTACAAGTTGTTCAAGTAATGTGTCTTTGTGTGTGAACATGTCAACTTAAAATTTTATAAAGAAACATTGAAACATCATAATCACCTTTATTTAAATTAATATTTCCACTAAACTATTATATTTTTTGTTTGTTTGTTTTGCAGCAAATTTGTTCATGTTTCATAGTAGGAAGTTATTATTGAACTCTATATTTTGAAGAATCATATTGAACACTGAATGTCACTATGTGGTTTTATATAACTTTGATTTAAATTCTTAAGTGATTAATATACCTAAATGTTCTCTAAAAAGTGTCCCCAAATTATAAAGCCAATAATTTTTTGTGATATATTATTTAGTTTTTGTATTTGTATGCATGCTGTTAAGCAAGATCTTAACTTGCATTTAATTGATTTCTAAAAGATATGTAATTTAAGAAATTATGTACTATTTTTAAATTGCATACACATACAGATATTAGGAAATTAATAATAAAAACTGATTAGGAAATGAGAGGTGATTTTCTTAAAAAGTGGACTGTGTTACCTGGCCAGTGTGGCTCAGTTGGGTTGGAGCATCAAAGGTCACAGATATAATTCCTGGTCAGGGCATATACCAAGGTTTTGGGTTTGATCCCTGGTTGGAGCGTATGGGAAGCAACCGGTAATGTAGTGCTCTCAATATTGATCTTTCTCTATTTCTCTTTCTCCCTCTCTAAAATAAACTTTTATAAAAGTAGACTTGTGGGTTAACTTATAAAATTCATAAGGAGATTGTTAGTATATTTTATTCTAGGATATCTTAGATTTTACTTTTTATTTATAAAATCAACAAATTATTTTAAATCTATAAACCCCCATGAATTTATCTTTTGGATATTCCATATCTTAACATTTTGTTCTACCCTGATGTCCTTTTTTTCCTCCCCCAGAAAACTTTTTTACTTTTTTACTTTTCTGTATTCAGTGTTCATCTATGATGGGTTATGATTTTGGGTGTATTAATGCTCATATTCTATCTATACCTTGTAAGATAATCAAATTTTATACTATGGATCTGTTACAGCTTTTTATTTTAAATTTAATTTAGAGGGGGATAAATCTTGTCAATAAAAAGATTAACTCATTGACATCTGACACTTTTGAACAAAATATATAGTTTGACAGCCGTTTGTAGTTGTCTCAAATACCATTTTGTGTTTAATACCTTTCCTTGCAGGGTGAAAGTGGGTTAGTATAATGCAGTGGTCAGCAAACTGCGGCTCGCGAGCCACATGTGGCTCTTTGGCACCTTGAGTGTGGCTCTTCCACAAAATACCACAGCCTGGGCAAGTCTATTTTGAAGAAGTAGTATTAGAAGAAGTTTAAGTTTAAAAAATTTGGTTCTCAAAAGAAATTTCAGTTGTTGTACTGTTGCTATTTGGCTCTGTTGACTAATGAGTTTGCCGACCATTAGTATAGTGTTACTTCTTCGGAAGTATGTAGTTTTTTGTCACTAATCATTATTAACTGGTGGTTGTCATTTTGACTTTGTTTTTCCAACTGTGGAAGCTAGTCATGCACTCTTTTATTTTTCTTTACCCTTTCTTTGTATATATTTACATATTTACTTAATTGACTTACTGGCAGTATCTTTTATACAGAAGACTACATATTTGATTTTGTTTTCATTTGAAATAACTTCAGTTGAAGTTTTAAGAAATAAAATTAACAGAAAGCAGCTACTTTACTGACATGAAATTTGTTAACCATTTAGCAATGTTTTTTCTTTCAAACCTTTAGCTGTATAGAGATCATATTTAGCAGCCACCCATGGGATCACGGTCTTCAACCCTTACTCATCAGTAGGTCACTTGGCCTTTTCATGCATAAATATCTTAAGGGATTATTGGTTCTACTAGTTTTTGCATATTTCTCAGTAGCCCTAGCACAACTGCACCTGTAGGTTTCCAATGAATTTTCTGCCTAGAATTCTATGGAGGTACTCTGAAATAGTGTAAGAATGCAGCCTAAAAAATAGCTAAGAGGTCCAAGTAGAGATTTAAAGATTTTGAATACACCAGCATGAGACTATGATTAAAACCAAGGGAGTGGCCCTAGTCAGTTTGGTTCAGTGCTTAGAGTGTAAGCCCACAGACTGAAGGGTCATGAGTTTGAGTCCAGTCAAGGGCATGTACCTTGGTTGCAGGCTCTTTCCCAGATGCATGCAGAGGCAACCAATCAATGTGTCTCTTTTACATCGATGTTTCTCTTTGTCTCTCTCCCTTCCTTCCACACTCTCTCTAAAAACCAATGGAAAGATAAATCCTCAGGTGAGGATTAAAACAACAACAACATTTTCAAAAAACCACCAAGGGAGCAGATACAAACACTTAATAGAAACTGGGATGGAGGAAAAAATAGGTCCTAAAAAGAAGTCCAGGAAACCTCAACATTTAATGGATAGTCACACAAATAAGAGCAAAGGAGATTGAGGAGTAATATCCAGATGATTTAGAGGAAAATCAGTAATGAGAGAGAAGCCCAGGGAAATTTTTGTCAAGAAGGAAATAATAGTGTTAAATTTTCTAGTAGGTCAGGTGAGAATGGTGGGATCCCTTGGTCTAGCCTGCAGGGATCAGGCTGATAGTGGGAGTCCAACATCCCCGGAGGGGACATGGTTTGCATGAGAGCACAGGCCAGGCCAAGAGACCCCACTGTTGCACGAATCCATGCACTGGGCCTCTAGTATGCATATAAGATCTTTGGTTAATCTCTTCCTGCCCCTTCCCCCCTTCCCTTTGAGACTCATCAGTCTGTTCCATGTTTCCATGCCTGTGGTTTCCGCTCCTGTATTGAGCATCTGCCCCCCCCAGTGGTCATTGCATGTCATAGCTACCAGCTGGCCAGTTGCTTAGGCTTTTATATATATAGACCAGTAGCTAGTGCCAGTAGCTCTCTATGGGGCCTGGCTGCTCCACGCCCACTATCCAGAGGCTCTCTGTAGCCCAGAGGCCCATCCGTGACTGGGCACGGAATGCTTGCCTCGTCGCTGGGGTGATGATGAAGCATTCCCCCCACCACCACCCCGGCTGCTCTGTACCCACTGCCCAGAGGCCGTCTGTGGCCGGGGTGGAATGCTTGCCTTCCCCCTTCTCTTAAAATTCAGTAAAGCATATCCTCATGTGAGGATTAAAAACCATACAATGCTTGGCAATGAAGCAAGCATTCCACCAGGCCACTCACATTGCCCACTCTCAGCGACCATTCCCTTGGGACTAGGGGACTCCAACGGGGCTGAGAGGACTCGGCGCTGCCATTTTGTGGCTATGGGCATCGCCATCTCTGTGATGGAGTGATAATTTGCACATTACCCTTTTATTAGATAGGATGATTTGTCCAAATGGATTGTCTTGACCTTTGTACAAGTTTTGTGAGAGAATACTTTCAAAACTCAGTTCTTACAAACCATTTCTAGAAAGTATCCCATTAAGGGTTATAACCTTTCAGTTTGTTCTTTATCCCATCTCCTCTCCTCCTCATTATTATTATAATTATTATTTAGCACTTAAGTTCTATTTTCTAGAGTCATGTTACAAATTTGTAGTCTTTATTAATCTCTAAATATTAAAGCTTAGTAGGTTTTATTTATAAAGTATTTGTTTTATAAGATAGGTTTTCAAAATTTCAGTAATATAAATGCTTTACCAGAGGTTTTCTAAAAACCCTCATTTGTCCCCTGGCTGGTGTGGCTCAGTTAGTTTGAATGTCATCCCATGCACCTAAAGGTTGCCAGTTAAATTCCCAGTCAGGGCACATACCTAGATTTCAAGTTGGATTCCCAATGGAAGTGCATATGAGAGGCAACTGATTAGTATTTTTCTCTCCATTGATGTTTCTTTCTCTCTCTCCCTTCCCCCTTCTCTAAAAATTCAGTAAAACATATCCTCATGTGAGTATTAAAAACCACACAATAAAGCTATGTATTCTTACCATTCCATAAATGAAGCATAGATAATATTGATAAATTTTATTTGCCTGCAGCTCCCATAGAATAAAGCAGAATTTAACTTAAGAGCATTATTTTGAAAAATTAGAATTTACAAAACTTTTAAGTACTGTATTTATAAACATAAAATGTGACATGCTAATAAAATATTAAAATCCTTTTCATACTTATATTCATACTAGAGGCCCAGTGCACGAAATGCATGCATGGGGGTGGGTGGGTATCCCTCAGCCCAGCCTGCACCCTCTCCAATCTGGGACCCCTTGAGGAATATCAAACCACCTGGGGAGAGAGGGCCAAATGGGCAGTTGGACATCCCTCTCACAATCCAGGACTACTAGCTCCCAGCCGCTCACCTGCCTCTGCCTGATTGCCTTTAACCACTCCACTGCCAGCCTGATTGACGCCTAACTACTCCCCAGCCAGTTCTGATTGCCCACAGCTTCCCTCCCCTGCAGACCTGGTCTCCCACAACTGTCCTCCTCTACCAGCCAGGTCACCCCTAACTGCAATCCCTGCTGGCCTGATCGCCCACAACTGCCCTCCCCTGTAGGCCTGGTCCCCCCAAACTGTCCCCCCTGCAGGGCTGGGTCCCCCCCAACTGTCCTCTCCTGCAGGCCTGGTCCCCCCCCCCAACTGCTCTCCCTTGCAGACCTGGTCTCCCCCAACTGCCCTCCTCTGCCAGCCAGGTCACCCCTAACTGCAATTCCTGCTGGCCTGATCGCCCACAGCTGCCCTCCCCTGCAAGCCTGATCCCCCCCAACTGCTCTCCCCTGCAGGCCTGCCCCCCTCAACTGCCCTTCCCTGTTGCCTGCAGACCTGATCCCCCCAACTGCCCTCCCCCGTAGTCCTGGTTCCCCCTCAACTGCTCTTCCTTGCTGACCTGGACTCCCACAACTGCCCTCCTCTGCCAACCTGGTCACCCCAAACTGCCCTCTCCTGCAGGCCTGTCCCTCCCCCCAATTGCCTCCTCTGCAGGCCTGGTCTCCCCCAACTACTCTGCTGGCTTGGTCTCCCCCAATCTGCTTTCCTCTGCTGGTCCAGTCACCCATAACTGCCTTCCCTGCTGGCCTGATTGCCCACAACTGCCCTCCCCTGCAGGCCTAGTCCCCCCCAACTACCCTTCCCTGAAGGCTTGAGTTCTCCCAAACTGCCCTCCCCTGCAGTCCTATTCCCCCCACCCCCTCAACTGCTCTCCCCTGCTGACCTAGTCACCCACAACTGGCCTTCTCTGCCGGCCCAGTCACCCCTAACTGCCCACACTGCCCTCCCCTGCAGCCATTTTGTGATAGCCATCTTGTGTCCACATGGGGGCAGCCATCTTTGACCACATAGGGGCAGCCAACTTATGTCTTGGGGTGATGGTCAATTTGCATATTACTCTTTTATTAGATAGGATATCTTTTCTTATTGGAAATGTAGATGAATTTAATGTTTTATAAAGCATAATCTATTTAATGTTATTTTTATCACATTTGTTTTCACACAGTCAAATCAGCCTTGAGACTAAAGATAGGTCAGTCTTTGGAGTTTCTTTGTTATCTTTTCTATTTTCATGATTCTAAGGAGAACAAGGTTTAAAATACAGAATTAGTATCAGTACATAGCCGGGATATTTATTGGAAGATAAAGTGGCTTTTATATACTTTAAGAGTTTTATTTTCCACATGAAACAAAGAATGCAGTTAGAACAATATGTTATAACTCACATTAAAACATAGATTAATATTGTAAAATATTATCAATCTCCCCTCACCTATTTTTATTGATTTAATATCAAACAGTGTGGCCTAGCTTTACACAGGGTTACATTTTCAACCAGTTTTGTTGAACTGGATGTTAGCTCGGTGCTTTGGAATAGGCTATTGAACATGTGGATATAATATCACGATTATTAATTAAATTATTTTAAATAAAGGAAAACTTTTTAGACATGGATATAAGATTGGTACTTCTATAATCTAGAATTGAATCTTGTTCTCTTTGTTAAATAGCAGCAGCCCCGATGGAGGTTTTCTTGACAAGGGATATTTTGTATTAAATCTTTTTATTAACATGTTCATAACTTTAAAGCTTTTAAAATATTGCAATTAAATTTGTTTTGAAATTGGGTTTTCGTAAGTGTAGGAAACAGTCTTCTGGAGATTGGAGTATACTGTTGTCTTTCCTATGGCTAAAAAGAAAGGAGTTTGCTCCCTTTAAAGTTATTAATGGAAGACTCAATTTGAATGATAAAGGCTCTTTTTCATTTTTTAAGGAATAAGTATGAAAGCTTTAGTTAAGAGAATTTCTGACTTGAAGGATGCCAGATAAAGCAGTATTTATTAGATTTTTTGTAACTTATTTGAAACTTAATATGGTATTCAATTATGTTTTCTAGAGTTGTAGATCTCTGTAGAAATGTGAAAGAAAGAATAATAAGGGAATGCAAAGAGAAGGGTGTTCAGTTTGCTCCTCTTTCTACATGCAGGTGAGTTTTTTTTATTGTTCTTATAGTACTTAACTCTGAAAAACAATCTATTTTTCAATTAATGGGGAATAATTGGCTAGCTTAAGAGAAGCTTCAGTCTATTCTATTTAGCAAACTTTCCTAAACTTCACTTGCTACCTTGTTAGGATTGTGCACTAGTATTTTTCATCAGTCCTGAGCCCTTAAGAAGTAAAACATACCTTTGGTGAGTGAGCTTGTAGCTATCTGAACAGCATGATGGTGAAGACCCAGATGTCTTGAGTACCTGTAATAAGAGAAGACCTTCTTCACTGAAACTATAAATTATATCAAGAAACTATAAGTTACTTACACAGGCAATATAGTTCTTTCTTCAATAAAGAAAAAACACTTTAAACATTTTATTAATTGTTGATTAAATGAATGAATGTGGAATTAAGGAATGAGTGGAGCAAAAGATCCAAATGATGATTATCTCTGCTTTCCAATAGTTCTTTCTGCAATAATGGAAATGTTTTGTATCTTCCCTATTCAGAATAGTTGCCACAAAGCACATGTGACTTTTGAGCTGTTGAAATATGGTTAGGTGACTGGAACTGAATATTAAATTTTATTTAATTTTAAATAATTTAGATTTAAAACACACATGACTGGTATCTTCCATATTGGATATTTATGCCTCATATTGGATCATGTTTAACTGAAGATCTTGTTCTCTTTGTTAAACCCGTTGGAGGTTTTTTTGAGAAGGGATATTTTGTATTAAATCTTTTGATAATAGACGATTAAATATATTTGGATTGAACTCAGCATTTGAATTCTCTAAAATGTTATTGGAATGAAAACAAAGGGAATTTTGGATATTTTGTTTAATGTCCGAAAAACAAGTCCTCATAAAGGCATCCAATTGTTAATGTCTTAATATTTTGACATAGCATGATACTTTGCATATATTTGCTTTGCAAGATTAGAAATTCTTCTGTGATTTTTTTTCTTTTCTATTTATATCCTCTCATCTTGTACTTCCCAACTGCCATATTGTATTTCTTGCTTCTGCTATTGCTCTCATTGAAATAGATGTCTTTTAGAATTTGATAAATTGTGCATCTGCTAGGTAAGAAAGTAAAATCCTAACAAGGCATGTGAAGAAAGCACCTTTCTCATTTTAACTGTTCATGTAAATCAGGATCTCTTCAAAATAGTCTTTTCTGCTTCTAATGAGATAGAGGCTTTGAAGGGCATTTCAGGAAGCACCCAGTCAAATTTGTGTATTTGAACATGTAGAACAGGTGTATTTGGGATAGAGTCAAAGAAGTGAAACCAAAAAAATGTAGATTTAGAGCTTATTGGCTGGGCATTTGTTACATCTGAAGAAAGGGAAAAAAGAGGGCCTTATTATGTACAAGGCTTATAGCAAAACTACTGATGGCGCAGTGATTGATCTTGGAGAGAATCTTCCCAAATAAAGGTGTAAGAATAAACTTTTAAAAAAAATTTTGGAGTCATCTTTAAAAACAAAACTTTTTTCTTAAAATCTTAAGAAAAATTATTTTGTGGTTATTTTATATTATCAATAAACCTTCATTTAATAATGTCAGCAGGTTCTGTGACTTTAATCAAAATGATGTATAATGAAACTAATTTTACCTTAGGCTAATCGGTAGAAACAAGAGTTAAGTTCCTATTCCATCTTATTAGGCATCTCATTCTATATAATAAAAGCCTAATATGCAAATTGACCAAGTGGTGGAACGACCAGTTGCTGTGACATACACTGACCACCAGGGGACAGATACTCAATGCAGGAGCTGCCCGCAGGCCCTGACTGGCAGCAGGGGTGGGGCTTGTAAGTGAGTGGTGCCAGACCAACCAAGGCAGGGTCCCCCAATTGCCCTGCTAGTCACCCCACAGAGTGGCAGTGGGGGGTGGGCAGCTGGGCTGGCGAGTGGGCGGTGCCAGGAGAGCCATGGTGGGTGCCAGTGGGGGCCCCCCATCATCCTGCTGGTCACCCCACAGATCAGCCCAGATAGCCAGCCATGCCAAGGGACCCTATTCATGAAGGAATTTCGTATACTGGGCCTCTAGTTAACGTTATATGAGATGTTGTATGAGCACCTGCTGTACTTAATTCTTCTCTTTACAATTTAGTCTCTTAGGGCTGTTATTATAATACTAAAAATAAACCAGGCCTAATAATCCAAAAGTCATTTGTTACCAGTAAAATTTGAAACAGTTAAAATTATAGAATTTATTATTATATAGCTAAGGAATTTTTATTCTTTTGTTTTGTCCAGTGGCAGTTTAACAGATTTTATCTCTCCTTTCTCTTTCTGCTCCACCTCCCTATTCAATATCTCTGGAGACTTCTCCCTTTCCATTATGAAAATATCATTGTAATAAATCACTGCTTATTGAAAGTTATTGGGAAGTAAAATATTCTGCCTTAGGCTATCTATAACAACACTTAAGTCTTGGTTCTTTAGAAGGTACTCACGAGACCTAAGAATATTCTTTATGTATTATAGGTAGATAGAATTGATATATTAGACTGAATTGGTTGTATATCATTAAGTAGCTGATTTTATAGAAATAATCTTCTGAAAAACTTAAATGTTAAACTTCCGTAATTATCTTATAAAACTAAAGTTTAGAATATGAAAAGTCTAGTTACTTGAATGGATTTGATAAATAGGAGTTTTAAACAACTTTTCTAGTTCATACTTGATTAAACTAGCATTTAATAAGAATTTGATTTTAGTTTAGTTTGGTTTGAACTGCTTACTAGTGGGCCAGGAGATTATTCTGTGTTGAATGTAAATGTGAGAGGTATATTTTTTAAACTAGTTTTTTAAAAAGCTATTTAAGAATTAATTTAATAACAATAAAGATTTAAAAAGAAAAAAATTTAAAATAATTATAGACATTGAAATTAAAGATCACACAGAAAATAATTTAGCTGTACATTGTGTTTATTGAGTTCATTTTATTTCTCTCTGTTAAAATGTACTTTGTCTACTGGAATAGAAATTCCAGCTCTAAATTTTCTGAAGAAGTTTTATGGAAATGAATTCCTAGCCAGGGAATCTTAACATAAATAAAATACTCCAAAAAGTGTAGAGTATATACACTTTTAGAAATTAAGGAATAGTAGAATGACTGGCAGCCACACTATCACTTGTCAAAATGATTTTGGAAGCAGTTAGTGTTTAACTTGTCTTAAGTGATAGAATTGGTCTATTAAAACATGTTAGATCTGAGTCACTATCTGAGATAGACCCAAATTGAGGTTTTTCCAAAAGGTGTTCCATTAATTCTACTTGGTTTTTCTTTGACATACTGATCAATTCAACCTCTTATCTACTGTGTAATATTGATCCTGTATTTGTTGGAAGATGGTAATACTCTGTTAATTTTTAATTACATTTTCTACTTACTGATGTTAATTATTCTCACAAATGATGTATATTTTACTTTGCTATAAACTAATTTCATTCCAGTATCCTTGAAGTTTATTTAAATTTGATTATCTGAAATGATAATGCCATTGTAGTTAAAATGGTTCTCTAGTTTTTCTTAAACTTTGTAAATCTGTTACTTAAAATGAAAATATTCAAGGGATCTTTTTTATGAGAGTGAATTAACACTAGAAGAGAAACACAGCTGGCAAATTGACAGTATTATTGTTAAACAGTTCATTTCTTCTGTTCTGAGGCACCTAACATTTGGTCTAAAAGGCTATTAAAATTTTAGATTAGATTCTATTTGTATTGTGTAGTAAGAAGACTATTCCCTCCTTCTGTTAAATTATTTGTGGGAACTCTGTGAATTGTATTCAGAGATTTGATTTTGATTCTCTTAGCTCCCTTTTAATTGCTTCACCTAATTGCATTTTGAAAGCCCAGATATATGTGTGTATGTATATATATTTACTATAGGCCTGGTGCACAAATTCATGCCCAGGTGGGGTACCTCTGCCTGGCCAACAATTGGGCCAATTGGGGCCATCACACCCAGTCCTGATGGGGCCCAGCCAGCTGGTGAAAGACCCAGGGTATGTTCAGTCCTCTTGCCCAGCCCTGATAGGCTAGATTCCAGCAGCAAGCTAACTTACTAGAGCGTCTGCCCCCTGGTGATTAGTGTGTGTCATAGCAACTGGTTGAGTGGTTGACCAAACAGTCAAACACTTAGCATATTACGCTTTTATTATATAGAATATGTGTGTGTTACACACACACTAGAGGCCCAGTGCACAAAATTTGTGCATGGGTACAGGGGTGTCCCTCAGCCCAGCCTGCATCCTCTCCAATCTGGGACCCCTAGAGGGATGTCCGACTGCCCGTTTAGGCCCAGTCCTACTGGGATCGGGCCTAAATGGGTAGTCGGACATCCCTCTCACAATCCAGGACTGCTGGCTCCCAACTGCTCACCTGCCTGCCTTCCTAATTGCCCAGAACCGCTTTGCCTGCCAGCCTGATCATCCCCTAACCACTCCCCTGCCAGCCTGATTGATGCCTAACTGCTCCCCTGCCAGCCTGTTTATCCCTAACTGCCCTCCCCTGCAGGCCTGGCCCCCCCCCAACTACTCTCCCCTGCAGGCCTGGGTCCTTCCAACTGCCCTCCTCTGCTGGCCATCTTGTGTCCACATGGGGACAGCCATCTTGTATCCACATGGGGGCAGAATCTTTGACCACATGGAGACAGTCATCTTGTGTGTTGGAGTCATGGTTAATCTGCATATTACTCTTTTATTAGATAGGATAGAGGCCTGGTGCACAGGTTGGGGCTGGCTGGTTTGCCCTGATGGGTGTCCCAGATCAGGGTGGGGGTTTTCTTGGGGTGTGGGGCAAGCTGGGTGAGGGGCCTGCGGTGGTTTTCAGGCCAGCCACGCCCCCCAACGACCCAAGAAGAGGCCCTGGTATCTGGGATTTACTTATCTTCTGTAATTGAAACTTTGTAGCCTGGAGCAGAGCCAAGTCTCCTGCTCGCTCCGTGGCAGCCATTTCTGTTGGGGTTCATTTATCTTCTATAATTGAAACTTTGTAGCCTTGAATAGAAGACTGGGCCTGCCAGGGCAGGCAGAAAGCTTGGCTTCCTCCATATCTGGGAGCAACCCAAGCCTCCTGCTCTCTCCAGCTCCATGGCTGCCACCATTTTTGTTGGAGTTTATTTATCTCCTATCATTGAAACTTTGTAGTATTGAGTGGAGGCCTGGGCCTGTGAGGGAAGATGGAAAGCTTGGCTTCCTCCATTGCCGGGGGAACCCAAGCCTCCCTCTGCTTTTTTTGGCTGCAGCCATCTTGGTTGGGTTTATTTGCATATTTGCTTCTGATTGGCTAGTGGGTGTGGCTTGTGAGTGTGGCAGAGGTATGGTCAATTTGCATATTACTGTTATTAGATAGGATATACATGTATGTATGCACTTTGTACGATTCAGTTTGTTTTTGAAATCCTTACAAATTATTATGTGAACTTAGTGAAAATACATTTTTTATCTAGTCTGATTGTTTTTGGTATTTGTACATTTCTCTTGTTGCATGGTTTTAAGGTCTCAAACTTAATTCTGTTAATTTTTATGAAGTTTAGAAGATTTACATTGGATCACTAAGTTCCAGCTAGTTTGTTTTGAGCTGTTTTTAACTACAATATACTGGTTTTTTTTTAATCGCTTCTAAGGAAGTATGGTTTTTATTTAATTCAGGCTAATTGGAGAAACATTTACATTGCTTTAAATTTTTTTAGTTTTGGGGGGATAATAATTCAGATTTACCCAAAAAGTTGTGTAAAATAGTACAAATAGTTTCTGTATATACTTTGTCCAGCCAATCTGAATTTCTTCCATGGAGTAAGAGTCTAGGTAGAGAATGAGATTATGGCTTAAGCAAATCATTCAGATGATCTTGCCTTTAAGTTTCCAGGCATTAAATGTGATTTCATTCAACTAAAGCCTTGTGATTTTGTTTGATTTTTAGGGTGACGCAGACTTATGATGCAGGTGCATGTATCTATTTCTACTTTGCCTTTAACTACAGGGGAATCAGTGATCCACTGACTGTTTTTGACCAAACTGAGGTAATTTTGCCTACATGAATATAGCTCTTACATTCTTTTATTAATTTTGATAATCTTTGCCATCAATTTATTAATTTTAATTAGACTCTTTAATTATTTCTGGCTTACCTGGTTGATAGCCCATAAAAATGAGAAGCATATTTGTTGCACTGGGTTGTATACTGAGTCTAAAATTAATCATATATATATATATATATGTTCTAAAATTAATATTCTGTAGCTTGTGATTTTTTTTTTGGTTGTTACTTATAATACATAATACCAGATGAAATTAAATAACGAAGGACTAGGCTAGGGGAATCCTTGATATCACTTGGCAGCCCACTCATCTGCAGATGCTGGCTGTAGAGATCAGCAGCCCTAATGCTTATAGTCTGTATTGCTGTAATATCCTTATTCTAGCTTTATACTTTATTTGTTTGCTAAAGCTATATGTAGGCCATTGAGGTTTGTTTTTTACCATAGTCTCATGTAATAATTACATATTCTTTGTGAAATATGAGTAATTGTAATTATTACATGAGACTATGGTAAAAAACAAATGAGTTATTGTAAGTAAATTACTTAGTACTTTTCTGGACATACAATAAGCAGTCAAGAAATGTTAGTTATTATTATTTATTGGTAGGGTAAGATGTTTACTTCAGAGGAGAACCTGGTTTTTTCTTTACAAAGCTTTTTTTCATTATTAACAGCTTAGTGCTGCAAAATTGATTGTTTTGCCTTTTTTTTTTCTTTTCTAGAATCTGGAAGTGATTATTGCAGATATTTTGACTATTTACTGGAAAAAACTATAAAGCTAGGCTGTATATTTTAATTGTTTTTAAAAAATGAAGAAAGGATAACTAGGCTTCTGATTTATCATTTGACCCAGAAAATATGTGCCTCCTTTGGGAGTTGGATCTTCCTCTCACTTCAAAGTGAAATCTATTTGTTGTATTGTTTCCAAATATAGGCAGCTGCTAGAGAAGAAATCCTCGCTAATGGAGGGAGTTTGTCACATCACCACGGAGGTATTCTTTTTTGCTATTCCTCATATAAATTTCTGATATTCCTAATGTAAAAAAAAAACAAAGTTTGATTTGGTAGAATGCCAGGAGAGTCATAGTATAAATAATATGAAAGCATTTGAAATTTCTTGGAAGATTATGTCTGTCACTGAGGTAGTCTAGGTATGGCAGTCGCCAGTAGAACTTTGTCTTGACAAGCCTGCTTAGATATGAACCTAAACAGCCTTCTGAGTTCTCAGGGAACTTTATGTTCCCTGAGACCACCTAGCTTGCTCACTGGTATTTGACCATTGCAGCAAAAGTTTTTAAAGGGAAAGAAATAAAAACAACGTAAGTGTTTTTCAGCTACTATTAGAATGTAAGTGGACATCAGTTTATACCATATTTTGAAGAGCTGTTTTTCTGCCTACTCTGAATTCAATAAATTAATCAAGATAGGATGTGAAAAATACTTTTTTTCAAAATTTTAATGCTGTTTTGTTACTTGGTGACCATTGTGATAAATTTTATGAGAGAATTGATCACATCACTAATAAAAATTAGGGTATATCGACTTAAGTACAAGCTTCTGGAAGTTATATGAGGCAGTTTTTTAAGAGTGAAACAATGGCTATTCAGTCATTAAAATTGTAATTTTTGAAGTTATCCATCTGTCCCCCTTTATAGAAATTTGTTCTGAATATATCCCTCAATATAATGTGGTGCTTAGAAAAACAGATATATTTAGGCTTTAAATGTAAAAATATTTTTAGGGAAAACATAGGGGAAAATAACCACCAAATTTTAAAAAAAGTTGAGCTCCTTGCTCGTACCCCTGCTCTGGATTCTCTATATCCCTCTCTCCCTGTTTGATTTTTCACCATAGCATTTAGCATTATCTAACATCATTTTTTTTTTCTTAGAAGTAGCTATCTCTTCTGCTTTTTAATATTGTTGTGTGCTTTCCAGATTATAAATATTATTGGACCATTAGGCAGTAGAGTTTCAAAGAATTATACAATGATTATTTCTATGAAAAACTTTACAGTCTAGTAAAATAAAATATTGTAACACTCAAAAGACCAATGTTCAAAGCTGGTTGGATTATATCATTACAACTTCACCACAAGGTAAGTTTCCCATTTTCCTTGAAAAGCACCCAAAGGTAACTTTAATAAACATGTAAATGCTACAAATGTTGAAACAGTGAAGAGAAGGGAGGTAGACTAGGGAAATGAATTCACATTTATAATCTTGTAAATATTTACCAGGTGTTCTGCATAAATCTCCCTTAATTCTGCTTGAAATGCCTATAGAGTAGATATTATTTCTGTCTTTCAAGTGAAGAGATATACAGTGTACAGTAATTTGCCCAAAGACCTGAACAATAATTGTGAGTGATAGCAGTTGAATTTCAATTCAGGTCCTCATGCTTCAGTGTCCCTGTTCTCTGGCTTAAAAGCCTAAAAGAGTGAAAATAAGTAAAAAGCTAAAAAGTGAAATTAACAGCCTTTGAAAAGAGACACAATTTTAAAAGTATAGGAAGAAAAATACTAAACATTACTGTTTCTCTTTTAAAATATAAAACCACTTTGTTTTTTTAATTTTGACACTAGTTTACTTGCCCTGCTTTAGATGTTAAAATAAATGAATTAACAATTTTAATTTTCTCATCATAGATATTTCATTGTTTTCTCAGTCCTTGCACATAAGTCAGTTTGACTTTCTGGTTGTTTTTATACTTCCTCATTGTACATTTCTAACATGTCGCAGTAGCAGTTAATAAGACAAATGCAGATCAGATATTGTTACAATAAAACTTCTTATATAATTTATGTGCATTTTCAGATTCTAGGCTTATTAGACCTTTATTTGCTGAAGACTCTAAAGTTTGATGAAATAACTTATTTTTAGAAATTTTTAACTTGAATGCAGCAAGGCTCTACTGCATATTAATTTATCAAGAAATCCCGCCTCATTTAAATAGAAATCCTGTATTTCTATCATATTTCTCATATTTAAATTTTCTGTATGGTCAAAAATATGACTACATGGAAACTAAACTATCTAGTTTCATGTGTTGCTTGAAAGAAGAAACTAAGTAAACCTGAATACAAAATATATTTCATATGTGCTGGGACAATGGAGATGCTTTTGCTTTGCTAGCTTATCTTCTTCTAAACTGCTAAACATTGGAGCACCCCAGAGCTTAGCCCTGAGCCAGTTTGTTCTTTGTGTTCATTCACTCCCTTAGTGATCACCTCAGACTTAAAACACCATCTGTATGCTACTGACTCCCAAGTACCAGAAGGCATCAACTACCACTGCCACAGGGTTAGTGCGGCAGCATCCTGACTGGTCTGTGCTTCCACTCTTGCCCTCTTCTGCTGCTGCTCTTGGCGCCAGAGGGATCTTTTTTTTTTTTAATTTTATAAATCTATTGTTTAGTTTATTGTTCAGATTATTATAATTGTTCCTCTTTTTTTTCCCCATAGCTCCCCTCCATCCAGCTCCCACCTCTTCTTTGCCCTTACCTCCCCCCGCATTGTCCTCATCCATAGGTGTACAATTTTTGTCCAATCTCGCCCTGCACCTCCCACACCCCTTTCCCCCTGAGAATTGTCAGTCCACTCTCTTTCTATGCCTCTGATTCTATTATATTCACCAGTTTATTCCGTTCACCAGGTTTTTAATTCACTTGGTTTTTAGATTCACTTGTTGATAGATAAGTATTTGTTCATAATTTTTATCTTTACCTTTTTCTTCTTATTATTATTAAAGAGTATCTTTCAGCATTTCATATAATACTGGTTTGGTGTTGATGAACTCCTTTAGTTGTTGTTGTTTTTTTTATCTGTGAAGCTCTTTATCTGCCTTCAATTCTTAATGATAGCTTTGCTGGGTAGAGTAATCTTGGTTGTAGGTTCTTGCTATTCATCACTTTGAATATTTCTTACCACTCCCATCTGGCCTGCATCGTTTCTATTGAGAAATTAGCTGAGATGGGTGCTCCCTTGTAGGTAATTAACTGTTTTCTCTTGCTGCTTTTAATATTCTCTCTTTGTCTCTTATTTTTGGCATTTTAATTATGATGTGTCTTGGTGTGGTCCTCTTTGGATTCCTTTTGTTTGGGGTTCTGTGCACTTCCTGGACTTATAAGTCTATTTCTTTCACCAGGTGGGGGAAGTTTTCAGCCATTATTTCTTCAAGTAGGTTTTTAGTATTTTGCTCTCTCTCTTCTTCTGGCACCCACATAATTCTGATGCTGTTATGCTTAAAATTGTCCCAGAGGTTCCTTACACTATCGTCACATTTTTGGATTCTTTTTTCTTTTCCAGTTGAGTGATTTCTGCTTCTTTGTATTTCAGATCTTTGACTTGATTCTTGTATTCCTCTAGTCTGCTGTTAGGTCTCTGTATAACATGTTTTATTTCAGTCAGTGTATGTTTAATTTCTAGTTGGTCCTATTTTATCTCCTCTTGGGTCTTGCTAAATTTATCCATCTTTTCTAGGAAATTCTTGAAAAACATAACTATGGTTTTGAACTCTATATCCAGTTGTTTGTTATCCTCCATTTCTTTTGTTTGTGATCTATTCCTTTCTCTCTACATTTTTGCTGCTTCCCTGAGTTGGTAGAGTAGCTTTGTGCTAGATGTCCTATATGGCCCAGTACCTCCGCCTCCCCAGTTATTTGAGGTGGACTCTTCTGGTGCACCCCTTTGTGGGTTGTGTGTACAGCCTTGTTGTAGTTAAGTCTTGATTGTTGTTGGTGTCCCTGGGGGAATTGACTTCCAAGTCAATTGGCTGTGAGGATCAGCTGT
This sequence comes from Lasiurus cinereus, assembly GCA_011751065.1. Lineage (NCBI taxonomy): Eukaryota > Metazoa > Chordata > Mammalia > Chiroptera > Vespertilionidae > Lasiurus > Lasiurus cinereus. The sequence continues at coordinate 10,741,798 of JAAGEH010000393.1, read as the reverse complement.
GTCTGTGATGGGAGAACTTCTGTGCTGGAGTCAGCCTTATGAGACAAGACATGCAAAATTGCAAAAGCCTCTGTGCTCAGCTTGGATGGGGCAAAGTCTTAGGACTGAGCAGACAGCCTTGGCTTCCTGTCAGTCCTGCCCTATGCAGCCCCTGGGTCTCAGTGTTCCTTGGTAATCGCTCCAGCCCTCTCTGCACACACCAGTGCTAGTGCGTCTCCAGACCTCTGCCTTTCGCACTCCCCAGGGTCTCACCTGAAACTGGGGTTCATTGCAGTCGGAAGTGGAGTTCAGTGCAGTTGGGAGGTTCAGTCTTCTTCCCGCTGAAGAAAGCGAGCGGCGCAATCGGCAGTTAGTCCTCTCTGTGCTCACTGGCGCTCACGTCTTCAGACCTCTGAGTTTCTATGCACTCCTCCCTTTTTCTGACAATCCGGACTCCCCCCAGTATGAGTCTCACCTGGAACTGGGGTTTAGTGCAGTTGGGAGTTTTTATCTTCCTCCCGTTAGAGGAAGCCAGCCAGGCACTCCATCGCCCATCCTCTGCACACACGTGTCTCCATACCTCAGCTTTTTGCAGCTCCTCTGAGTCTCCATGAACCACTCTCTTTCCTTCTAGTTGTAGAATTTCCACTCAGCCAGCTTTCCTGTGGTTCTGGATGATGTTCGTTTTGTCTTTTAACTGTAGTTTTGAAATTGTTGTGTGAGGCAGCAGTTTAGGTGTTCACCTGTGCCACCATCTTGGTTTCCTCTCAAAGGGATCTTCTTAAATTTCAGTGTTTCCTCCTCACCTTCAGAACAAAAGACAAAGTTTTTATCAGAACCTTTGAGGCTGAACTTGGTGTGTCTTTCTCTCTGTCCTCTTCTCTTACTACTTTTTTCCTCTGTAAGTATTGGCCTTTTTACTGCTCCTCTGACATATCAGCCCTTCAAAGCCTTTGGTATTTGTTCCCTCTTCTTCTGATATTCTTTCTCTTGTCCTCCCTCCCCCCAGATATTTGCATGTCTCACTTTCCCCTTCATTTTCATCTGTGAGAAAAATGCCACCGTCTTAAAAGTGTCTTCCCTGATCTTTTTCATAGTTTCTGTGCTCCTCATTTGAATAAATTCAGTGAAGTTACTAACTTTATCTTGTTCATCACTGTGTTCCCCAGTCTCTAGGACTGTGGCTGTTTTATGTTTTAGATGCTCAATGAATATGTTAAATGAGTGGCTAAATGCTTACAGAATTGGGCAAGTTTTCAAATTATCATATAGCCCTGAATATTTTATATTAGAATGACATTAGTCTCATTGCTAATTTAGTTTCAAATGTTTAATATTCTGGCTTTGTTTGATTATAGAGTCTAATCATGGAAAGGCTCAATTTACCATAATATTTCTGGTTAAGAGAATTAATAGTCATTCAGTAGAAAAGTAAGGTAAAATAATGTGCTATCTCTACTCTATAACACTAGCATTTTAGTGTTTTGCCATGGGTGCATTATGTATGTAAGTTTCATTCAAACTTGGTCTTAAACCAAATAAAAGTTTGAAAGGTGTGTAACTATAGGGGAAAGAACAGAGGCTTTGAAATGAAATCTGCATTTGATTACTCCTGACACTGCACTTAACTAGCTGTGTGACCTTAGGGTAACAACTTCTCTGAGCTGAAGTGTTCCCATCTGCAAAATAGGAATAATAGTACCAACATCATAGATTATTTTAAGATTTAAATGTGATAATGTATGTAAAGCATATAAGGTGTCTTGCATATGGTAGCTGCTTATAAAACAGTAGCTTCTTAAAAAAGTAAAATCAGTAGTCTGGCCAGCATGACTCAGTGGTTAAATGCCATCCTATGAACCAGGAGATCATGGTTCAATTCCTGGTCAAGGCACATGCCCAAGTTGCAGGTTTGATCTCTAGTGTGGAGTGTGCAGGAGGCAGCCGATCAATGGTTCTCTGTCATCATTGATGTTTCTCTCTCTCTCTCTCTCCCTTTCCCTTCCTCTCTGAAATCAAGAAAAATAAAAACTGTAAAGACCTTTAAAGATTTATATGTTACTCAGCTTAAAATAAAAGTTCTGGGAAGAAAAATTTAAAAAAAAAATTTTTTTTTCACCTAATTATGGAGGTCCCTGCCAACACCTGCTTCTGCTCCTACTTCTTAGGTACCGCTATCCAGCAAAGACTAAAAGTACACAATGGACCTTAGCAGACACCTAAACAAGGTGACTGTCAAGGTGATCCTGATGCACCCAAGTTACAGTTCATATTTCACGCTGCCTCCTTTTTTCTGGCCTTGGAGCCAGAGCTCAAAACATAGCTGGTGCACTTCTGTCTATTTGTGAGGAAGGTAACAACTCTGGAAGTACGAGAAACCAGTTAAGGGTAAAAGTGGAGATTCTTTATGGTGAAGCTCCCAGTGCATTTGATCCTGGGACCAAGATTTCAGTCATTGTGGAAACCGTTTATACCTATGTGCTTCAGCCATATTCAACCCAGATAATCAATCAGAGAAATAGTTTGTGGTGTTTGAGGCCAACCATTATTTCTACACTCCCTATCCAACGAAGACACAAACAATGCATGTGAAGTTAATGTTAAGAGCTATACCAAGTTGGGGAACTCCACATGGTTTGAAAACTTCCTGGATTATGGGCCTTTTAGAGATGTCCCTGCCTATAGTCAGGATGCTATTCTAGAACAACAGTCCTTTCCTTACTATCACCAGCATGATGTAAGTCATTAAGGTTTCTCACTGGGATAATACTGCTGAGGAAGCAAATGTGAACTTGAAACACAACAGGGCTGTACTTAAGGGGCCATTTCCACACTAGGAGGACCAGAGTCAGCCAGAGAATGGTTTATCCCCCCCTTGGTTCCTTTAAGACCATCTTCCCTGCTGATGCCCAGGATGTTATTACTAGGATGAGATTGGCAGTGTTTTCGTTAGCCACTTCCTTATTGTGGATGACTCCATAGTGGTGGAAATATAATCTTGCTTCCCTCTTTTTGGTGGGTGAAAGACCCATTGCATTGATGAATACAACCTCTCAAACTATGATTTGGAATATGCATTGAAGATGAGGTTTCTGGACCAGCTATTTTATGAGCAAGCAATAGATTTTCTGACTGTGGAGATTATGCTCAAAGGAACAGGAATATCCAAGTTGACAGTCCTTAAGAAATCAGCTGTGTCCCAGATGAGCTGTACTACACCTACTTGGGCACATTTGGCTGCCCTGTGATTATTGCCTATAAGAAAAATCTGGCCGAAATCGGTTTGGCTCAGTGGATAGAGCATCGGCCTGTGGACTGAAAGGTCCCAGGTTCGATTCCGGTCAAGGGCATGTACCTCAGTTGTGAGCACATCTCCAGTGGGGGGCATGCAGGAGGCAGCTGATTGATGTCTCTCTTTCATCGATGTTTCTAACTCTCTATCCCTCTCTCTTCCTCTCTGTAAAAAATCAATAAAATATATTTTTTAAAAAAACTTAAAAAAAAAAAGAAAAATTTGCTAAAACAGAACATCTGGGACATCATAATACACCACACATTCAACAAGGGGCTCATTCTGCAGGAGCCCCTGCTGTTGGTGGCCATTTCTACCTCTTGTTCTTCACAGTTATGAGCCACATCAGACTGTGTTTTCTATCACAAGGAACCTGACCACAGAAGTCAGGATAAAGGTGGCCTGCATCACAGACCAGGTCTTAACCATGGTCAATAAGAGAATAGGTCTCTACCATTACAATGATGAGACTATCAGTTAAGAATAAATGGTCCCTCAATATTGGCAAGAAGGGCCTGGAGATGGAATGTCAGGCCTTGACCCATGAGATTGCTCTGCTGCAGTCCAGGCCTAAGACAGTGCTCTGACCTGTGCATCCAAGTAAAAGAAATGCAGAAACTGGATACCCAGGTCAAGGAGTTGGTGCTGAAGTCAGTTATAGAAGGTAAGCAGCTGGTGGCTGGCAAGCTCAAGAAAGAGAAGCTCATCTCAGAAAAGCGACAGGAGCTGGTCACTTACATCAACCACATCCTGGTGCTCTGTAGTCCCTGCCAGCTGTCCCCAGGGTGGGTCAAGATGTAGTGTTTATAGGTGGCAGGTGTGTGAGTGAGGGGGGTGGAGGGATGGTGATGGTGGTAAACATTGAGGCCAGTGAATGGCATCTGTATTTTGCAAGAAGCCTTCAAAGAAGAGAAGCCAACCTCTGCCTCAGGCAACACAAGGAGCCTCGTTTCTGTCCCTAAAATGTTTTAAAAGAAAACACCAAAACCTTAAATTTCATTAAAAAATAAAATATCTGTATTTTGAACAAAGAAATTGTCAGTATTTGATTGGTTTTATTTTGTTCTGAAGGTGTGTATTCTTTCAAGCCTGTAAGCTCCATGTTTTATGCCCTTTTAATCCCTGATGTTTGGGTATTTTGCAAGTGAGTGCATACTTTTTAAAGCATCTGTGGACAAAAGAAATAAATATTTTTTATATTAGTTTAAGGTATAAAATAGAGTGATTAGACATTTATATAACTTACAAAATGTTCACCCTAATAAATCCAGTATATGGTTTATATTCTTAAACCCTCACCCTAACCATTGAAGAAGGAGTTAAAGTTTATTTGAAAAAGTTCCAAATTCAAGGGATATGGTTCAACAATTGTCTTAACACATCTTCCTCCATAAACTGCAGTTGGTCTCACTCAATAGGAAGTTCTGTTTGAAAGAGAAATAATTTCCTTCACACTACTGACTGCAAAATTTGGCATAGAAAAATACCTATTTTAATAAATGTTTTTCTGCTTAAAGTTGATCATCTAATTTGTAAATTTCAAATATCCTGTGCTATTCAGTATAGATTCGTGAAGCAGAAACCTTTTTATATAGAGTGGTTTTAATTGTCCTGCTAAACTTAATAATAGAGATTTTGAGAGATTACTTATGTATAAAAAAGATTTTCCTTAATTTGCACCTTGAACTTAAAACTCAAGTTTACCTCATAGTAGCATCTTTATTTACTGATCTTTAGGCAGAGTCATGACACTCTCAGCACCATTTTTGAGTTCAAGAGCAGAAGGGCTGGGGGATGTGAGAATATTGATGCAATTTCTCTTAGAAGGTTTGGCCTGTAATTGTGATTAATAACAGTTGCTTTCACTATCTGGAAACAGACAGGCTGGTTTGTCTGCCTACAATCATGCTGTGATAAATGGGGCTATTTTAACTCTGGTTTTGTGTATCAAAGAAAACAGATGTAGTCTGGAACTGGAGGCTATAGGAAATATAAAGCCTGCTTAGCTTAATCTTCATAGTGCTTGTTTTTGTAACTGACGAACTGGTCAGTTTAAACAGCAGAGTTTATGTCAGCCACATATTTAATTTCAATTTATGACTTAACTTTTTAAGTTGTTCATTTGCTAAAATTATACCTAAGGCCTTGTCAGGAAGTAAAAAGCCTTGATTAAATTTTATCAGTCTTAGTTTAAAGATTGGTGTCTTTACTGAACCAAAATTATTTACTGTTGTTCAGAGAGTAATTATGGAGCACCTGCTTTTAGTTGTTTTGTGTGATCTTAAGAGAATCCAATAATATCAGAAAATTTAAAAGTAAAGAGAGATTGTTCAAAAGAATGAGCAGAAGATTGGTTTTGAGGCCATTTGTTAAAAACCAGTATTGTGAAATAAAAGACATATAGATTGGAAAGGAAGAAATAAACTTGCTGTTTATAGATAATATGTATGTTTTCATAGAAAATCTCAAAGAATCTACAAAAATTTTCACCAAGATTGCAGAATACAATAGTACACACAAAAATCACAGCCTATCTAATAAAAGGATAATATGCAAATTAACCACCACTCCATCACAAAGATAGTGGTGCCCAGTCCTCTCAGCCCTGCCAGAGACCCCCATTCCCGGGGAACAGAGGGGTGGCTTCTGAGAGCAGGCAGCATGAGTGTTCCATGCCTGGCTGCGGATGGGCCTCTGAGCCAAAGAGAGCCTCTGGGCAGTGGGCACAGAACAGCCAGGCCTACCAGAGAGCTACTAGTACACGGATTTGTGAGCAGGGCTACTAGTTTCTACATACTAACAAACATACAGAAACTGAAATTTAAAATACCATTTGTAATACCATTTACAGTTGCCAAAATTTGAGCAGTAATTTTAGTAGATATAGAAAAGATTATTCTAAAATTTACATAATAAGGCAAAGGAACTAGACCACTAAAACAATTTTTAAAAAAAGAATAAAAGTCACAGGCATCAGTCTACCTGATTTCAAGACATAGCTACTAGTACAGTAATCAAGACTGTGGTATTGGAGAAAAAAGACATTGATCAATGGAACAGAATAGAAAACCTAGAAATAGAACCACGCAATTATGTCCGAGTGTTGGCAAAGATACAAAAGCATATAGATTATTCAACAAATGGGGCTGGAACAATTGAACATCTATAGGCAACAACAACAAAAAGAACCTTGACCTTATACCAAAATTAACTCAAAATAGATAATCAACTTAAATGTAAAACATAAAATAATAAAACTTAAAAAAAAACACAGGAGAAAATCTTTAGGATTTAGAGTGAGGCAAAGAGTTTATAAACTGGTAACCAAAAGTACAGTTCATTAAAGGAAAATTTGATAAATTGGATCTTATCAAAATTAAAAATCTTTGCTCTGTGAAGGATTCTGTTAAGAAGATGTAAAAAATAAGCTTCAAAATGGGAGAAAATATGTGCAAACATATCCAACACAAAAATATCTATAATTATAAAGAACTCTCAGAACTCAATAGTAAAATGCAAACACCCAACTGAATGCTAAAATTAAAAAATAGTGACAATATCAAATGCTGGGAAGATGTGGAGAAACCAGATCAATCATGCATTGCTGATAGTAATATAAAGTGGCACAACCATTCTGTAAACAGTTTGGCAGTTTCTTATAAAATCAAACATGCAACTATCATTCTACCCAACAGTTTCACTCTTGGAAATTTATATCAGAGAAGTGAAAACTTATGTCCACAACAAAAACCTGTACATGAATATGCAGAGCACTTTTACTAATAATAGCCCCAAACAGTCCAGATGCTCTTCATCTAATACAGTAGTACCCCTTTTCCACAGCTTCACTTTCCACAGTTTCAGTTACCCAAGGTCATTGACAGTCTGAAATATTAGATGGAAAATTCCAGAAATAATTTATAAATTCTATATGGTAGGCTCTTCTGAGTAGCATAATGCTTCATTCAGGCCAAGATGTGAATCCACACTATATATACCACTTGTCCATTAGTCACTTACTCATCTCAGTTATCAGATAGATTGTCATGGTATCACAATCTTGTTTTCAAGTAACTCTTTTTTTACTTAAAAATGACCCTAAAGTGCAAGAGTAGTGATGCTGGAAATTCAGTACCTTTTAAAAGGTTTCCCATTTCCAAAGAGAAGCCATAAAGTGTTTCCTTTTAATGAAAAAGTATGTAGGTATAGAGAAAAATATAGTATGTATAGTGTTTGGTACTACCCATGTTTTCAGGTTTCCATTGGGAGTCTTGTATCAAGGATAAGGGGAGACTACTGTAAATGGCTAAACAGTGGTATGTCCGTACTATGGAATACTCAGCAGTAAGAAGGAATACGCTATAGATAACTGTGGTGCATCGGGACAGTGCTCCAGTCAACACTCCAACCAACCAGGGCTGACATTTTAAATATTTAATAGGAGGAAAATACCAGATATTAACTGCTTTGTTAATATAGTATTCATGAATTTGTCATCTTGTCAAACATGACTTTTAAGGATTTTGACTATCCATGAGTACAATGGGATTATGAACAACTAAGTCCTCTTTTCAAATTGAGACTTGTGCCTCCTCAGAAGAAACATTGTCACTTTTAAAATAGGACAATAGGGTAGTTCCTGCTAAGTCTTCAGGCCCTTAAAACACAAAGAGAGTAGTTCTAGATAATTTTTGATGGCTTGGCTATATACAACACATTCACTACCCGTCTTACATACACATATTTGTTCATTCTTTTATGCTGTTGATCATAACACAAAATGCATTTTTTCTTGGAGATGTTAGCATTCGAAAAGGATTATTGAGCCTTTGATTTTTGTGTCTCCCAAAATTCCATCTTTTTCTGTTCCAAAAATAAGTATTTAAAAATGTACTGTTTATTGTGGAAGAACACAAAATACTTGTTTTATTAAGTCTGTATGTATATTATCAGAAATTAAATTGTAAAAAAGTGATCTCCACTTTTAGTTTAAGCAGATAAAGAATTTCACCCATTTATTTTCTATAATATTTAGTACTGGACTGGCCTATGTTTTTTATATCTTTAAAAATGCTTGTAAGACTTTTAAGTACCTGGCTTAAGCAGTTTGGGAATTAGATATTTAGAATAATTACCAGCTTTGGAATACAGGGTCCCTATGTTGTTTACAGAGGTGGTAGAATTGACTTTCTGTAGCTCCAGTGTTGACTCTCAGGATAGGTTTATACTTCCAGGAAATCAGAAGTTAAAGGAATATAATTGAGTCAGTGTCGTGAGTATCCTACATCAGATAATACCAGTCTGGAAAGAGCATTAAGCTTCATGTGATCTGAATGTACACATGACTTTTCATGGGTAACTATACATACAAGGAATGTTTCAGTCCTGAGGGACCTATTTTTGCTATTTTTTTTATTAATCTACTAGAGGCCCGGTACACAGATTTGTGCACTGGTGGGACCCCTCAGCCTGGCCTGCACCCTCTCACAATCTGGGACCCCTTACGGGATGCTGGACAGCCAGTTTCAGCCCAATCCCCAAGGCCAGGCCGAATCTATACACTGGGCCTCTAGTATGCATATAAGATCTTTGGTTAATCTCTTCCTGCTCTCCCCCCTAACTCTTTCCCTCTGAGATTCATCAGTCTGTTCTATGTTTCCATGCCTGTGACTTCCACTCCTGCATTGAGCATCTGCCCCCTGGTGGTCAGTGCACGTCGTAGCTACCGGCTGGTCAGCCAGTCGCTCAGGCTTTTATATCTTTCCTAATAATAGAGAAACATGTAAATTGACCGTACCTCCGCTGTGCTCACAGCCAATCATAGTGAGTATGCAAATTAACCCAGTAAAGATGGCAGTTAATTTGCATACATATCTGGGTCCCAGGAACCTCCTCGGCACCCAGGGTACTCCCAGCTGGCCATCCTGTGGAGGCTTTAGGCTTGGGGACTGGGGTACCCGCTTCCCAAGCCTACAGCCTGTTGTGGGAGGCTGCAGGCTTGGGAATAGGCCGAGCCTGGAATTGGAGGGATGGAGGGAGAGGTGCCCGCTTCCCAAGCCTGGGATCAGAGGGGCAGAGGGGACAGCCTGTTGCAGCGGCTGTAGGCTTTGGAAATGTCTGAGCCTGGAATCAGAGGGAAGCGGGAAAATATCAAAGGAAAGATATCCTCAGGTGAGGATAAAAAGAAAAATATAGAAATGTCATATCTTGAAAATGCCTAAAGGAAGTTCTCATTTTTTTATGGTGAAGGGACTAAAGTCCATGTTGATGAAAATACCTTGGCGGCTGCGGTGACTGGCAGTGGCTGCAGTTGCGGGGTGATGGGGCTGGTGCTTTCCCCTGATCAGCCCGTTGCCTCCTGCAAAGGGAGGCCAGACTGCTCCAACAGGGAGCGGGCCTAAGTCATCAGTAGGTCATCTCCTGAGGGTTCAGTATGTGAGAGAGGGCAGGGTGGGCTGAGGGACCCCTCCCCAATGAATTTAATGCACCAGGCCCCTAGTATATATAGATTATCCCTTCTTCCAATATGACATGCTACATAAAGGACAGAGTATCATTTCTGTGTCCGAAAATAAGCTCTACAAATGTTTTAAGAAGCTACTATAGATTTGTGCACAAGTGTCTTCATGTGTCTAGATCAGTATAGCCAGATAATTTCTAAATGCCTTACAGTACAAATAAAGATTGTAGAAATGGCATAATTATTGTTGGTTAGCTCTAGAATAAAATTCTTCTACTTTGAAGCATGATCCCTCTTTTGGATTAGGGCCTTTGGTGTTTTGTTGTTTTTTTTTTAATTTATTAATTCATCTGAGGCAGCCAGAGAAGATTCTCCAGAATTTTATAAAGACTACTTCCAGTAATTATCTCACTACAAAGAATTATTGAACATTTTTACTTAAATTGTATTTTTTGGACACTTAATCCTACATTGTAGTAACCTTAATTGTTAAGCAAAACTAAAAAGATTCCTAGTCCCTTTAATTGCATAAGCCATGATTTCTGATCTCGGTTCAAATTCTATTATCATTGACAGAAGCCGCTCACAGACCTCTGCCATGAAAGGGTTAAATTCTTTTATTAAATATGTTTATGAGGGGCTACAGCTATGCTGACTGTACTGCCTTTTTATAAACTTTCTAGTCCACTAATCAAATGTATGTTAGATTGATTATTGTAAAAGTATAAACCATAGAAAATTTGACAAGATAGATGTGTAAATTATCCTTCTGACAGAACTAATGATGCACTCCAAGCACCTTCTGTTTTCCAGCGCTTGGTGAGCGACTTCATTAAATATGCAATGGCTGTTGGGTGGCTTCTCAAATGATGGTTCAGTTCCTTGTGGAATTGCATTATTACTAGAGGTGTAAAACCAGGCAGACAAGCTAGCTGTTGGGCATCCTGCTGAGGTTCTAATGTGCTCCATCTTGTTGGAGCAGTTGTTTGCAGTCTTTTCAGGACAATTAGATCCATAACCACAGGACACATTCAGTGAAACTATATTACAGATAACAGTGGAGACTGGCAGTGACTGCTTTCACCCCTCTCTGCTGAGCTGCCTCAGTGTGGAGAGCTTATAATAATGCTGCTTCTGCCACTCACAGAGTAGTTGCTCTCCCCCACCCTCACTTGCAGCAAGTCTGGAAATAACTGATTTGTAACTTTTCTTAAGTTCTTAAAATGAGAGGGTATTTGAGGTGAAAAAGACAATAGATTTTAATCCCTTTGCCGATGAGAAAACTGAGGCTGAAGTTGTCCCTTTGGGAGATAGTGGGAGGACCCAATAAAACATCTTTTAGGTAGTAGAGATTACATGCATAGGAATGTGTACTCTTTGGTTTCAGTGTTAGAGCTCTTGTAAACAAAAATTTTCTTTTTTGAACTTAAGATTTTTTTTTCTTCTGTACCTCCATTTACCCCATCTTAACACCAGCAGTGCTTTTTTTTTATTTGTAGAAGCGAAGTAGAAATATTTTGCTTTCTGAGGATATCATGTTATTTGTTATTTTAATGACAATTTGATGGTTTCCTGGAGCACTGGGCACAAAAGATGCTTTGAATTGAGCTTGAAATGGCATTAAGGTTTCCAAAAGGCAGATGCTATTGTGTGTCACTGCAGCCTGATAAATGGCAGTGCCTTTTAGAATGACAGGCTGAATACTTTAATGAAGAAAGGTTTCCCATTTCCGTTGGCCAATTAAATCACTGTTGATGACTTTGGATCAGTAATGAACATTTTCGGAAAATGACCATTTGAATTCAGTTATTATAATAATATATTTGAAAAGTGCTAGCTACAAATAGTCCTATCTGTAAATTAAAAGATTTATTCATTTCACCATAGATAAGTCAGCAGATTGCTTTGCTTTTTGATGCCAAAGCAAATTGACATTTCAGAATTCTTTTATAGATTTAGAACAAATCCTTTCTTATAAAAGTTGTACTTAGAAAGGTTATGTTTTTTTAGGGAGTACCTTTTAAAAGATGAGTTATGCTGCTAGCCGTTATATTACTTCATTATTCTCAGAAAACTTAGGCCAAGAACAAAGAAGGGGAACATTATCCAGTATATAAAGCAGAAGATTAAGTTTAAAATGCATTAGGTGTTTGATTTACTTAGTGCCTAAAGAAATCTCTAATTTGGGAAAAACAATAGGAAAAGGTAAATATGAATATTTATTCAATAATATGAAAATAAAATGCAAATAGAAAAGCTTCATAACCAGATTGTTTTTTCTTAAAACCCAGGGTTCAGATTTTTTTAAAAATTGTAAAGCTTTTGTTATTCTTGAAATATTTTACAAATATATAGCTTGTCATTTTTGCTATATAATACCCAATAGATGCATCTGAATATGATGTTTTTCTTGAATTAACTTCATTTTCTCTGAAACTTTTGCTGTTTTGGGTTTTAAGACAGGAGGTTGATTCCTTTGAAATGCATGTTTTTCTCATTTTGTTATTTGTAAAATGGGCCATAATTTCAGTCCAAGCTTTCTTCATCTTCATTTCATAGTTTACAGAAAAAGGAGACACTGTGGAGCACAGGCCTCCTCTGGGAATACATTGGGCTTAATGAGCTTGATAGTCTGGTGGGCTCAATAAATCAAATAAAGCAAAACATTTCTCATTTTTGAATATAAGCATTTATCACACAGTGTTTGTTCATTCGTGGTCACAAGATTGATTGGTTCCCAGCATCACAGTGTATATTGAAGCATTTTTTATTTTGTTTTTTCCAGTGGGCAAGTTACGGAAGCAATGGCTAAAAGAAAGTATCTCTGATGTTGGCTTTGGGATGCTGAAGTCTGTCAAAGAATATGTGGACCCCAATAACATCTTTGGAAACAGAAACCTTTTATAAATCCATTACTATTGTTATGAAAAAATATCACTTTTTTTTTTAAAGTCTTCAACTATGGTTATGCCAGTAATCTTATATATCATGGACTATATTTTGGCTACATGTGTTTGTTGGTTTAACATAAGTTTGTTTCATTCTGTAATTTGTTTTGTTTCTGCATTTGTGAATTGACAGATGGTGTTCCTAAGTCTCTCTCATTTGGTTATCATTTCAGATTTTAGTAAGTCTGCCGGTTATGTCAGAGGAAGATGCTGCCAGCTGTTTTGTATTGATGTTTCTTCTTAACAAAGGCAGATTTTAGTGTCATCTAATGCTTACCTAGCCTCTTTTTAAAAACAACATATCTGGGAAGCAGATATCTTAGGAAGAATTTCACTGAGGAGTGATGCACATGTATGTTTAAGAGTGCATTCTAGTGTGAATAGGCCATTAAGAGAGGATACTCGTGAAACAATATTGGCAGTCTGTTACTTGGATGCTTTCAGTTCTATAAGGTGGTTGGCCTACCCTTTCTTTTTAATTGGTATATAATTATAAAACTTTAAATCACCAATATACAAATTATTCTGTTTGGGGATGTGTTTTTGTTTTCTATATTTCTGTTTCTGCTGAAGTATGAATTATATTTTTATCACTGAGATAACCTATTGTTTTATCTTATTTCATTCATAATATGTTTTATAAGAAAAGCTGATTTATTGCTCATTGTATGTGAAAAACAGGTTTACCATGAAATGAATGCCTTTAATCAACTTAGAATCCTAAAGTTTGTGATTTCACATTCCGGTTGCTGAAATGCAGAAGCTGCAACAGGAGAGAAAGAAGACTCCTTGCATTTAACATCTCCAGTTTGAGGAATTGTTTGGCTAAAGAAACACGGTCATCATTTAGCTATTGAATGTGAAAGCCTCAACAGTTTCAATGATAAACCTTTTTTTTTTTTCCAATTAACCCAAACAACATGCTACATTTTCATGTAAAAGTAAAGTTTGAGTTTAGTTTTTAATAATGGTTTGCCTTTTTTGAATTACTGGTTTAACCTAAATTTTAAAAAACTGTAATGTTTTAATACACATAGCATAATCAAAAATTTGAAATATCATATTTCTTAAATAATAGGACATTAATCAGATTTAGCAAACATTTTTACATTCAAATCTGGATATTAAAATATGTGAAATGATTACTTTGAATCACTGTCAAGGTTCATGATTCACATTTTGAGGTGGATTCTTTTCTTAATGTAATACCTAATTTTTGATAATTTTTTAAAATTAATATTTGATCAGATAATGTAGGTCAAAATGCAGATGATCCTGTAAAAGAAGACACTGTCTGTCTATGTAGCAACAGCTCCAGAGTATTTTTGGGCAGTGCGATACATTTTATATCTGAAATAGCCTTAACCAGAAAAGTAAAAATTGACAAAATGGTATTTTTAAGACTTCGAGATGATAAATAATTTTTAATTAATTAAATTGGCCTCAAACTAATAAAGTTAAATCTGTAAGCAAATAAAAATTAAATATTACTTTAACAACAAAAACAAAATATCGATATATTAGAAGCTGCCTCTATACATTGGTGATTTATTTTTAAGTATAAAATTTCCAGCAGATCTGTGCTTAAAGCCCTTGATGTTTGAAATAGTTGGATACTTGATGAGGAAATTACATTTTATTTGCCTCTAGAATTATAATAAAATAACAGCTTTATAAAATGCATCTATTCATGAAGGTGATTTCTCTAATCGGTAATCAAAATGTAAAATTTAATATGGTACTAATATCTCACTGGAGTGTATACCTGTTTCTGAGTAATTTTTAAAAAATAAAACAGATTCATAAGCAGATCATTTTATTTGCATGTGATTGTTATAGCATCCTTTCCCAGGGAGTTCAGATTTCAACAACCTCAGAATTTCTGTATTTGATATTAGGAAACTATAAATGTAACCCCTGGAATTACTGTGTTCACTCTTCTACATGAACCTTGTGGAAATCAGTGATTTATGTCTGTTTTTCTTCTCCCATGTTCGCAAGATGCCCCAGTCGGTTTTATAGTGATGACCCGTTTTGTAGTTGGGATCATTTTGAAACACATGAGCACTCATCAGTGCAGTTTCACTCTGACTTGGTAAATCAGAAAACCTTCTCCCCACTTTCATACCCAGCTCTGAGAGGTGCCGCTGCACGTGCTTACGTGTGTGGAGAGCTAAGTTCCTGACTGCAAGAAACACTTAAACCTTGCCTTGTATTTCTGAAATACCTGGAAATGGCCTCATAAAAGTTAAAGCCTGGTGGACATTGTTTCTGTGAGGCTTCCTAACTCATTTTGAATGAGTTTATTTAAAGTTTTAAATTCAATATTTGGTTTTCAGTATTACGTAACACTGTCTAGTCTTACTCATATTTCTAACATTTTATTTGATTGATAGCACATTTGGATTGGGGTTTTAGTGGAAATGGGTACTTGCTGCTAGTGAGAAATGATATTGAATACTAAAGACTCAATATGAACAGGCTTTATTGACCTTTAGAGTAACTTGCCTTAATGTTTGGTGCAATTTACAGTACATAAGTGAATTTAGTCTTGTGTTGAGTAACTTGAACTTTTTTAGTTTAGTAAGAATTGTAAAAGACACATGTTTATTGTACCCAGCATATTACTACAAAGAAAGAGGACTAAATTCTCTCCTCTTATGAGGAATTGAGTTTTTTTCCTAAATGCTTATATTATTATGTATAGTACAGTTACTTAAAAGTTATTTATGAAGCTGGAAGCCTTCTGTATTTCGTAAAACAAATGTAATGGATGAGCGTCCATCAGTGTGTACATTAAACCAGATACAGATGGCTCCAAGGAAACCTCTTTTACAGATTATTCCCAGTAACTGCTTGCATTTTTTAAAATGCCTTTGTGATGTTGGCTCCAGAGATTTTCCTTTGTTTTATTCTTTTATAACTACAACTTCTTACCCATTACTGAGCAGGGAAGCTTTGTACCGCAAGCTGAAGCGTGTAATCTTGGCTGTTCAAATGGGGCTGGGTTTGCCGAGCATCTATTCTATATAAATGTGGAACACAAATGGTTATGTATTAGGTGTTGATTCGCAGACCGCATGTGCTGGTGCTTGTGGCAGCCAAAATGGAATACTGTGGAAAACATATCTACCTTTTAAGAAACACTGAGATAGGAACTAAAGACAGCTTTAATAGTTTTTTGTTTACCACTGAATATTTAGCAAGTTTGATTTTAGTTAGGGCTTAGCCCATAGTGGGGACAAAAGCCAAAAGTAGCAAGTGCCAGTTAGGACTGAGAATCCAGAATCGCCTTTGGCTTTATAAGTTATGGAAGCTTCACTTTACCCAAGGCTTCCTGTTCCCAAATGAGCCATGCGACAGTATATTCATTTAATTTTTATTTATAAATTTCAACTTCCTAAAAGAGAAACAACATACTTGGATGCTAAAATTCAGAAAGCATAAAACATTTTTAGCTATTGGAAATAAAGTGTCTGACATGGAGGATGTGAATTACTCAGCTTTCTGCTTCTTAAGCCAAACAGTGTTTGTCTTTAGTATGAAATTTAACTGTAAAAACTACTTGTAATGTCAACAGATTGTAGAAATTTATTAATAAAATGGACCTGGGTCTGAGAGTTTTCTTTCTTCAAAGGAGTGCGAAGCTGTTTGTTGTTCTGTATGCATGTGGGTTTTTCTTTTAGGTTTACTTTTTCATCTTCATACTTTCACTGATTTCACTAATTTTGAAAACAATTTTTATTTTATTAATGAAGCATAATCAAGTGCAACCTAAATATAACTAAGTCCCTTTCTATTTATGACCGAGTATACTGTTAGGTAGGTTTTATCTCTCTTAATTCTTTTTTAAATCAGTATTATAGTCCTGGGAAGTTGTTAATCTCCTGTGAACCTGAAGCATTCCCCATTTGAAACTTGGAAGATCCATAAAGAATGAGCACTCTAGTTCTCTTCTAACTACAATTTCTTAACACATGTGAGTAAGGACCATTGATATATTAGGACACTCAGGCCAAAGAACCACCACAGAATTAAGTATGTTCTGTGAACATGGAAAGATTTCTTTTTGGGTTCTCAAAGGAGATTGTTTTATGCTTTTTTTTCCACAAGGAAAAAATAAAAACATTATTAGGGACATTTTTCAGAGATTAAACGTCCAAATTTAAGAAAGAAAAGGGAAAAAATAAGTTTCAGTGTGGATTTCTAAGTAGTACAATGCTTTTAAAACCTTACCTAAGGATGTGTTTACTGATTTTAGAGGAGGGGGTGGAGGGAGAAACATGGATGTGAGAGATACAGCAATTGGTTGAACCCATAACCTAGGTATATACTTCAACTGGGAATCAAACCTGCAACCGAGGTACATGCTGTTCCAGGAATGGGACCCGTGACCTTTCAGTGTATGGGATGATGCTCCAACCAACTGAGCCACCTGGTCAGGGTCATGTATGCTTGTTTTTAAGGCTTATTAGTATTGGCAGTGTTTTTCATGAACAATATCAGCTCCCTATAATACATTCGTTTAACCCTTCAAATAGTCTTGTTCATATATACAAAAGGACATGAAATGCTTATTCTGGTGTACAATTTCTATAATTATCTTTTGACCTACTTAAAGATCCCCAAAAGACATTGGTGCCTTATTGGGATTCTTTTTCTTCTTCATGAAATAGCCATTATTTAAAATGAGTGGGAGAGAGTAAGTATTTAAAAGACAGAGATTGTTGAGCAGTTTAGGACTCTTCCTCTCTAAGAACATGTCAGGAATTAAGTACTTGTACCTAGAAACACTGGAAGTTCTTTCCATAGGGTTGCTTTGGATCACCCGTTCTGGCATATTTATTGTATGGTGGATCTGTACTCCCACATATGTCTATTCAGTTGATGGGATTTATATGTATTTTCAGTTTTATGTTTTCATTCCTACTGCTCCAAATTAGTAACCCTCAGATATTGCTTGGTGAGTGCGACATACTTAGTTCCTGAGAGACCCACTTCATGCTCTCTGATGTTTGCTTACACAGCTCCCTGTGGAACAAGCGTGTGTGTGTGTGTGTGTGTGTGTGTGTGTGTGTGTGTGTGTGTGTTTGTAAGGGAGTGTCCTGTTTTTTATGTTGTGTTAGTCCTTTTATTGTGTGATAGTGCCTTCAGAATAATGAATATTTATGTTCCTGGACAATGATAAATCTTACAAGAAATATGTGTAGATTATATTTCTTAATTTTTGTCCTTTTTTTTTGCTAAGCCTATGAAATTCCTTGGCTCTAATGCAACTTGACTTGAATAATATCCTGAGTCTTCCTCCAAGGCAGTACCTATTCTTCCTACTGCCAGTACTGTAGTAATCTTTTTGGAACTACATGTGGATAAACATTTGTATGTAAGCCATTATACTGCTGTAACTAATGCATACAAACAATTCTTCTCTTTACATTTATAGTCTAAAAGTGGATATGTAGTGGGAAGGGAAATTCCTGAGAAATTCCAACGTAGTTTTGTCAATTCAGACTGAGCCATACTGTTTTCCACAAGGGCTCCACACACAGTCTATCTACTGTGCTTCCAGTGTATGTTGGCATTCTCCTTTTACTGCTTTTCCTAGACTGTACTGTTCTATAAGCAAATGCCCATGTGTGATTTTTAAAATGTTCTGGGAAAGAATAAAGAAATACCTAAACCACTCATTGTTATAGGAATTGTTGCTTATTTCATATTGTTTCCATTTAACTTTTGTTGACAGCATCATGCTATAATCAGAGAATAAATAGGATACAGGCTGTACCCATGAGTAGCCTCTCCAGTAGAGAAGCACATGTGCACAGATGCTGATTTTGTCCCTGCCCATGGTTCCCACATTGGAGGGAAGGTTGTAGCTGTCTAGGCTGTGGATGACTGAAAATTAGACCTATTGAATCCATTTTAGTTGACAAATTTCAATAGTCACTTGCCACACTAAGATTTTAGCTCTTAATATTTAAAGAAAACAATTTTCTCCCTAGCTTATGTAAGTTCAGACTGAATAAACCAGAGACATCATCTCATCTTGTTTTTTCCTCCCAAACAAAAATTATTTCCTAACCTCCCCCATCCTTGAGGCCATAAACAGAAAACCAGTCTTCCTGTGACCAAATGGGAAATTACTGCCTTTCCAGGAAGCCTTTTCCAACTTCTGAAATCTTTAGATATTAAGTGGTTTTTGTTTTAATTTGCTGAAATCTGTCTCCTTTTATCCATTAGTATGAGTTAGGTCTTCTTTTGTCATAAAGAATTGTCCAGTTGCTCTACTGAAGGGCACCTCTTCAGGTATTTAAAGACAGCTCATATTCCCCCAGATCCTGTTAATTCTTGTTCCTGTCAGTTCTAGATCCTTCACCATCCGAATCTCTCCTTATACATACCCACTTGATGGTCTTAAAGTTGCAGTGTCTAGGCTTGGATGATCCAGAGTAGTATCAATGATTTCCTTATTCTATTCACTTAAAAAAAAATGCCTTTTTGGTGGATTTCGTATTGTCATCTCACACTGAATTTAAATTTAACAAGGCCTTTCTTTTCTGCATGTGCCATTTTGTTCACATCTCCCTGAAGGCTGGTGTTTTTTAAAGCCTCATTGCTTATATTTAAAGGCCTCACTAAAATTTGCATCTTACTGGATTTAGTTCTAGATTTTAGAATCTTGATTCTTACCTAGAATATTTTGTGTCCCATCAAACTTCAGGTCATCAGAATTGAGACATGTACTGATTGCCTGAATGCAGATACCTACAGTACAGAAGGGCCTGCCCAATAACACATTCATGAAAGAACCTTCAGGGTTCAGGCAGCTACATTTCCATTTCACATGCTATTGTCACCTCATGTTTTTATATTGTGTCCACAGAGAGGCTTTTTCCCAATGAATCAACATTTATTCCAGACAAACATTAAACATGCAATTACATTTACTTAATTTGATATTGTCAGCAGTCAGACTGAAGTCATTTAATAGAGCTTGCTGCTCCAATTTCTTGTGTTATCCTATCAGAAAAACAAATGAGGTCTTACTGCCATCACATTTACTTTTGTGGGTGTTTACCCTCAGGGGCATTTCTCTTTCAGTATACTCATAAACCCATTTTCTGCGTATTTTTAAAATATATCTTTATTGATTTCAGAGAGGAAGGGAGAGGGAGGAAGAGATAGAAACATCAATGATGAGAGAGAGAATCACTGATGGACTGCCTCCTGCATGCCCCCTACTGGGGATCGAGCCTGCAACCTGGTCATGTGCCCTTGACCAGAATTGAACTGGGACCCTTCATTCCACAGGCCAATGCTCTATCCACTGAGCCAAACCAGCTAGGGCTCTGCTGCATTTTTTGATATGATCTGTTGATTGGTCCTAAATTTGGCTGATGGACAACCTCTGAACTGGATATTCTTACATAGTTCTGTCATATCATATGTTTTTTTAATATATTTTTATTGATTTCAAAGAAGAAGGGAGAGGGCAAGAAAGATAGAAACATTAATGATGAGAATCATTGATTGGCTGCCTCCTGCATGCCCCCTACTGGGGATTGAGCCTGAAACTCGAGCATGATTCCGGGAAGGGATCCTTCAGTCTATGGGCCAACGCTGTATACACTCAACAAAAACAGCTAGGACCTGTCATATCCTTTGTATGTTGTATTTCATTGTGCTAAACTGAAAAGATACTCTAAAAATGACTGAAACTTGTCACTGTAAATCTGAAGTAACTTGGGGGAAGGCATAGTTCTAAAGGCTAAGAACACAGTACGAAGAGTTCCATTCTGGAGATTTTGTGTATGCTCATATTCTTCTCTACCAACTATGAGTCACTTTCCCTATTGGGCCTAATTTCTTCTTTTGTAAAAATGAACATCTCTGAGGTCCCTTCTCAGTTTCAGTGATTCTATATATTTTTGCTGAAAACTACCCTAGAATTGATCATTGCATTAATAATTTATTTTTTTAATTTACCCCTTATTAGCCAGACATAGTGTAGGCACTTAACCCTACACAAGAGATAATGATTATTTTCGCAACAACCCTGTTTAGTGAGTGTACCATCCCCATTTTACTGGTGAAATACCAGGTTTAGCAAGGTTGAGTTACACCCACTGTAGGTGGCTGGGTAATGGCATTGCTGAGATATGGAGCCAGATCTGACAGAACCCCGTGCCTCTTTGCTTCGCTGCTCTACACTGCCTGTGCTGAGTAGTCAGTCTACAGAGAATTTCTGACTAAAAAAAAATCCTCACCTGAAAAAAAATCCTCACCTGAAGACATTTTCATTGATTTTTAGAGAAGGGGGAGAGAGAGAGA
>JAAGEH010000393.1:10503264-10720778 GCA_011751065.1 Lasiurus cinereus | reverse complement strand
AGAGAGAGAGAGAGAGAGAGAGAGAGAGAGAGAGAGAGAGAGAGAGAATGAATGTTGATCAGCTGCTTGTGCACCCTGACCAGGGATTGGACCCATGATCTTGTGGTGTATGGGACAAGGCTCCAACTGAGCCACGCCGGCCAGGGCCAGATTTTGTGCTTTTTAAAGTAGACTACTATTCACTGCCCTCTACAGAAGGCAGTAATGAAACAGAGTCTCCCCCTGACTATGGAGTGGAAACCTCAGAAATATCAGAAGCCTTTTGTCTCAGATGCTGTCTTTCTCTGGAAATGTTTAACCCATTGATGCCTTTATGAAACTCATAAAAGCAAGTGCTGCATTTGATGGACTTAAAATTTTGCATTTTTGTAACTTTAATATTATATTCCCTTGAGCTGCACTTAAAAGTGTAAGAATAACCTATTACTATAAGAAATACATCTTCTTATAGAGAAACCGGAAATAGAAAGAACCATTTAGAATTAAAAAAATGTTTTATTATAAAGCCAATCTAGATTTTAAAAAAAATCAGAGCTCTTTAACATTGCTAACTTAATTTACTGTTGAAGGATCTGGACTACGTTAGGGTACTCAAAAAGTTGCATATATTTTATAGCTAAAATGGAAACATATAAGTTTAGAATCTGGTGATTATAGTAATGGTAATTATGTGGTTGGACAAACAAGAACCAAGAATTACTGAAACTAAGGGTGTATATAGCACAATAAGTGAATACAAAACCCCCCAAATATCACTTTAATCCCACTGGAAGATCAACAAGGGATAAAAGGCAGTTAATAAATGGTAGATAGTGAGCTGCAAGTCACACCATTGCTAGGACGCTACTTTGTGTGACAGAAAATAATTTCAGGAAAGCAGCACAACCTCCCATATATGTCCATATCACCCATAGTTTTTAAGAAAAAGACAAAGGAACCCAAGATGAAAATTGTATTATAAAATGCTGAGGTTCACCTAAAATAAAGAGCTTTTCTTCGGTGATGTTATCCTTTTAACATTGGGTGGTAGGCACACTCTGCTTACCTGGGCAGACCTCCAGCACTGCTCCTCTCAGACTCCAGTGTGGAAATGAGCCCAAGCAAGGATTATAGATAAGGAAGATGGATCAGAAAGTTACTCCCCTAAAGCTTCTCCTCCAAGCCATTTACTCTCCTCATCTCACATTTCCTAGTAAACATATTTATTTGTGCATCTAGAAACAAATTATTCTAACCTCAGGTCAAACCTATCACAGACAATTCTATATGGATTCTATCAGAGGTGCCCTTCTCTGGTCTGAGGCCATACTTATATGTGCCTATATCACTCCTCTGGGAGGGAAGGTCAGCTCCTATGATTACAGCTGTCTCATTGCCCAATGACCCACCTCCATCTCACACAGATTTCCATTTCCCGGTTGTCCATGAATATGTTGTCCCCGTTAGCCACTGTACACCTGACCTTTAAAAATGGCATTGGTATGAACATTCATGCTACAGCTGGGGCCAAATTCAACGAGAGGTTGTCATGAGGAATATGTCATGTTACTGATCAAAAGAGTCTGCTTGTTTGGCCTGCACACAAAAATCAAGTTCTCGTTCATGTCTGAGAAAATGAAAATTATTACTTGTGTTATATTCTGAACATGTGGAGATGGGGAGGTTGACTAATATTATAAAATACTGCATTTAATAAGTGATCTCTTTAAAATATGCTAGGTAGATATTATGAAGGAATCTTAACGGAGTAAATCTTTAGAAATACAAGGAAATCTTTTTTGTGTGTGAAGAAACATTGCACTAAATTCAGAGGTCCCAGGGGCATAGAACAAAGCTTGTCATCAGAGTTTTAGGAATGAAAGCCTTCATTCAAATGGCAAAATATGGAGTCATTGTAAAGTCATTTGCCTGTTAGTATCAATAAGCAGAGCTGAGTACTTTAAAGGCGAGTTTAAAAAAGCATATCCTAAAAATAAAGGAAAATAAGTGCCTGGGGACTTAGAAACACCCTCACAATCCCAATCTCCTACAGTAGGCATGGCTCATGAGTCTTTGCTGTCACTAGGAGCAATCTATCAACCCCGGTGGGTGCCTCTCTGGAGAACCACAGTAAGAAAGGGGACGAATGCCATGATTGACCTTTATTCCTTTACTCATTGGTAGGAGCAGTCAGGATTTCCTGATGCATTACTCACCAGGAAATCCCAACTGCCCAGCGGCAAGGGGTTAAAAACTGTTCTCAAAAGCTTTTTATGTTCTGAAAAGCTAAATTACACATAGATGCAAACCACGAACACACAGCACCTGGGTAAATAAAGTGTGGCTGAATAAAGGCCTGGCTATTTGCAAAAGGGAATCTGGAAAACATTTACTTTTGGGTGGTTAGTGTTACTTACACTTTATGCTTTTTTTTTTCTTAAGAAAAAAGTAATTTAGAGGAACTGTGCAAAATAAAATCAGAATTTTAACATGTCTGTTGAAAATAAGATTTCAGTTCATTTACTTTCCAGATCTTAAGGGGCTATGAAGCTTGAGAGGGGCACAGAGCTACTGCACAAAAAATCAACGTTTTAGTACAAATATTGTTAAAGAAAACTCTCTAAATATAACTATGCAATGGAATGCACTGAAGAGATCATTAAACATTGTCCTCCAAATATGGGGTGAAACATAAATGGTAAATGGCATCAACATTAAAAATGCTGTGAACTCAAGACCATTATACTTCAGATCTAACATTTCTGACAGATCTAACAGAAGATGAACACCCAGGAGGTCATGTCACAGAGGATTTATGCTGAGCGTACTTCTGAGTACCTAAGTGGCTAAGTGATTTCTCCTTGAAGGAAAAAAATCATCTCATTATGGCAGGGGGTTCACTAACTTACAGTAGAAAACCATTAGGTTGAACCATAAAAAATTGCTAGTAGGTCAAAAACTTTGAAAATCAGCAATTTCATATAATTCAACCTAATACTTTTTTTCCCCCCCCTAAGCCAACTCAAGTTGGTATTGACTGATTTGTGGAGAGAAAGAGAGTGGGAAAATTACTAAATAGAATTAGTGGAGTTCTTATTGGGAGGGTTCTGGGTGTGAAACTAGTATTGTGAAACTGTCAGATAACGTTACAGAATTGATATTTCATTGTGATGGAGGAAGGAGAGAAGTTTGATGACATCATGGGAATAATGTAGATTTTTGCTTACCCAAGAAGATACAGCATGCAAACAAATCTAGCATGAACATATCCTTAGCAGGAAACAAAAAAGTAGTCATTAGACCTGAGTTTTTAGAGTACCTCTACTAGGAGTCACTGTGAGGGATAAATAAGACCAGTTAGGAAAAACAGTGATAGTATATCTATCTTGTTCATATATACAAATGAACAAATGGAAGAAAACCATTCTTTACAACATAGCACCATAAAGCTATTAAGAGCACCAGACTTCCACTGAGTCTTGCATATTTAAAAGAAACATAATCTAAATAATTTTGTTTACATAGAATGTTACACCTACATTTAAAAACCTTGGCAAAACATCCTAAAATCTATGTAAATGCATGCATTACAAATTAATTATGAGGGCTAATGGTGAGAGGACATAATCCCCAATGTTTTGTATATTTAATTGATTTCAGAGGAGGAGAGGGAGATAGAAACATCAATGATGAGAGAGAATCACTGATTGTCTGCATCATGCATGCCCCCTACTGGAGATTGAGCCCAAAACCCAGGCATGTGCCCTGACCAGGAATCAAACCCTGATCTCCTGGTTCAACCACTGAGCCACAGCGGGTGGGCCCTACAGTTATTAAAAGGCTAGAAATTCTATATAGTACTCAATGAATTCTAGGCTTGATAGTGCTAAGTCCTTGGATGATGTAATCCTTGTACAGGGGACTCTCAAAACACAACACAGCACAAACGATAAAGGAAAGGAAACATAGGCATTACAATTTCTAATACATAGTATTCCCAGTTCATTTTGAATTATTCATAGATATGTTAAAAATTCTTATATTTCATTTAATGAAGATTTTAAAAATGTTAAATTATTTTTATTATGACTAAATTATACGAAGTTCAACATGTAACAAAGTAAAGATACCACTGGCTAAATACAAATGAAACAGTACAAAATACAGATATAAACCAATTATGATATAAGCCATTATCAAACATGACTACATATTCCATCCTATAATCTCATAAATCAAAGCTTTTAACTGTCGCGATTCATATGTGACCGTATTCTTTCCAAT
Organism: Lasiurus cinereus; assembly: GCA_011751065.1. Lineage (NCBI taxonomy): Eukaryota > Metazoa > Chordata > Mammalia > Chiroptera > Vespertilionidae > Lasiurus > Lasiurus cinereus. Next base: position 10,716,515 of record JAAGEH010000393.1, on the reverse strand, counting down.
ATGCATTCTTTCTTCTTCCAGGGGTTGTTCAATAACAGCAGGCACGTTCCGGCCATAAACTTCACAGTGTTCTAGAAACTGGACACATTCTTGAATAACATTGTCACGAAGCATGATCGTGTGTTTGGACATGTTTTCTAATAAGGACAAGAAGCATCTTTTGGCATAGTACCAGGTATCAGTTCCCAGCTTTTTATTGTAAGGTTCCAAGCTTTTGATAACTCGAGAAATCCCAAAGTCATAATTCCCTTTGGCACAGTAAAGTGTCCCTATCACCAAATTCACAATGCAGAGATGGTAGGTTTTCTTATCTGGGTCATCATAGGAGAGCTGCTCTTCCTCCTTTTCAATCTTCCTCATCAACTCCTCAGCTTCTTCATTTTGACTTGTCATAATATATGAAACACAGAGGTTAGCCAATACAATAGCACTGACATTCAGGATGTTGTCATAATGCTTCTTGACTATGGGCTCATAAAAACCGATGGCTTCTTTGTATTTGTTTTCCTGCATGAACAGCACATGAGCCACGTTCAGCTTCCATACGTCATGGTCATTGCAGAATTCCACAGATTTGCGGAAGATCTTTTCTACCATTGAATAATTTTCAAGGTTCCAGTAGATTTTTGCCTGGGCCATCAATATGGGAATATACTTCTCCAGGATGTCATCATATTCATTCACTGCCTTTTTGACCCCTTCATCATCTCTAATGTGTCTTGCTTCCTGCACTTGTATGGTGAGTTTCCGAAGCTGCTCAGTCAGCACCCCTGCTAGCCCATCGAGCTTAATGAAAGCCTCTTCAGGAGCTGTCTGGCAAGTTATCATGGCATCTAAGAAGTCATAGAGATAAGGTGTGAGGAACTTATAAGTCAAGTGGGCATTCTCTGCCAGGACATCTGCTGCTAGGTCAAAATACTCATATTTGCAGTAGAGCAGCAACAGGTTGCCAAAGGTCTCCGGGGGAAAGGGGTTCTGTTGGAGCAGAAACTGTAGCTTTTCAAACCCTTCTGTAGGCCTGGCATCCATATTCATCAGCGCCTGGTTGTGCAGGGTCACAGGGTCTAACTCTTCCTCTGCCCTTGGTGGCATGTCAGTGAGGGCTTCCTGGGCAGCATCATAGTTTCTCAGTTGGTACTCGATGGCTGCCTTAAGGTTGAAGGCTTCCACCAGTGCAGTCTGGTGAAGAACTAAAGTGTTGCCAACACTGTGAACATCAATTCCCTCCGTGGTCATGCCCACACCTAGCTCTGGGTGCTGGCGGATGCCACGCTCCACAATGTCAGCGATATGCTTCAGCGCCGGGGCATACTGTCGGCTGCTGTAATAGGCCAAAGCCAGGTTGTAGGAAAGGTCAGGCTGGTAGCCCGAGGCCTGCAGGGCTGAAAAGAACTTGGAACATGCAGCTTGGTACTGTCCCTCCTTGTAGAGCAAACAACCCAGGTTGACCTGGCTGTCTGACTCGTTCTCACCCCCACTGTCTTCACCCCCTTCCCCGCTCAGTAGCTGCTCCACCAGGCTCCTGGCCCCGGGGAGATCGCCCTCGCTGTACTTGATAGCAGCTTGTAGGCGGAGGACCCGGCTGTGGTAGGCGGGGTTGTCCAAGAGGAGGAAGGCGACCCGGGTGGCCTCGGGGTAAAGGCAGGCCTTGTACAGGGCCTGGGCCTGGTACAGGCGGTACTGCTCCAGCTCCGGGTGCAGCTGGCTCAGCTGCTCATAGCAGTCGGCCGCCAAGGGGAACTCCTGCAGGCGGTAGTAGCAGTAGCCCAGCAGCGACAGGCCGGCGCGGCTCCTCGGGCTCCGCTGCAGCTCCCGGCCCAGCAGCTGCACCGCCTCGGCGTAGCGGGAGTCCCGGATGAGCCGGTACACGGCCGCGGTGAACTCCCCGTCAGGGATCGGCGTACTGCTCAGCCCCGCCATAACCGCCGAGATGCTTTTGCGTCCCAGTTACCAAGGCAACAAGCCAACCGGAAACGGAAAACAGCAAATAATGTTTGGTTGTTTTATTTATTTATTATGTTTTGTTTTTTTGCACGTTCCCAAAGTTACTTTTAGCGGAAGCATCATACTAGAAAGAAGTTACTAGTGTGGGGGTGTCCATACTGATCTCGCCCCGGATGAATCCAGGAATGTGAGCATCATTAGTTTGTGAGGGAAGAGGAATCGGCTCTAAGTAAGTCAGAGACAAAACTCCACCTCCCGTCATGCACCGGTTCAATTGCGCTTTCCCAGGAACGTGCCCCCGCTGCATCCTGGGAGGCGTAGTCTTTGAGCCGTCAGGAGATGAGGTTTGGCTCACCTGTGCTCCTGTTGCAGGTGAGGGTTGCTGCCTATCTGTTGCATCACCAGGGTCTCTGGCTTGGAGCAGGGAGGTTTAAGTTCTGAAGTCCCTTGGGTTTTGGAGCCTTATACGCGGTGTCATAGTATGGTGTGGTTCCCACCATCTTAGTGAAAGAAACAGAAATGGAAAAGGTGGAAGGTCAATTTTGCTTCTCCCAGAATTAGAATTGGTTCTGTTCTGTTTTCGGGACGCCTTGAGGACACACGTCCCAAGAACAGAATAGTGCAGCGACTAGGAGTCCTTATTTTTAAGTTTCCAGAGATAAGCAGCAAGAAAGGGTGCTTTGGATGGTACCTGGTACTGGGATAAGATTGACTTTTCCTTAACAATGGACATTAGTGAGCATTTATTAGAGTTTAACCTGGTCCTACAGCTTGCCTTGAGCCTCCAAAAGTCACATTGAAGTACAAACATTGGAAAAAATTTGTGATCTTGTTTTTTACAAGAATGAAAAAAAAAAAACCCCAAACAGCAAGTGTTCCATTTCCTATGCACTCTTACTCTTCTAATTCTCTAGACCTACATAATTAGCCAGTCTGTGGTGTGTGTGAGAGAGAGACACAGAGGGAGAGAGAAAGACATACACAACCTGTACTTATAAGGCTTTCATAATGTTTTTTGATATCAGTGAGTTGATAAAAATTGGATTTTCTTTCAGTTAAATTTTTTTAAATTGCCTACACTTTAATTCCCCCCTCCCCCTTTCAGATTCTTAGTTGGAAGATTTCTGTGGAGATTTGTTAGACTACAAGAAACCATTCTGGATTTCATTTTTTCCCTTCATCATGTATTTGGAATAGATTCTCTGGATCCCATGTTACTACTTCAGGGCTATTTTTATATAAATTCTTTTGAATTTAATACTGCCTATCATGGGGCAGTGAAAAACTAGGGACTTAAATATCTTATAAAACTACTAGAGGCCCGGTGCACAAATATCGTGCATGGGGGGGGGGGCATGTCCCTCAACCCAGCCTGCACCCTCTCCAATCTGGGATCCCTTGAGGATGTCCAAATGCAGTTGGATAACCCCTCTCACAATCCATGACTGCTGGCTCTCAATTGCGCGCCTGCCTGCCATCCTGATCACCCCTAACCACTCCCCTGCCAGTCTGATTGATGCCTAACTGCTCCCCTGCCAGCCTGTTTGCCCCTAACTGCCCTCCCCGGTGGGCCTGGCCAACCCTAACTGCCCTCTTTTGCAGGCCTAGTCACCCTAACTGCCCTCCCCTGCAGGCTTCATTGCCCCCAACTGCCCTCCCTTGTAGGCTTGGGCCCTCCCTTGCAGGCCTGGTCCCTCCCAATTACCCTCCCCTGCTGGCCATATTGTGTCCCATGGGGGCAGCCATCTTGTATGTTGGAGTGATGGTCAATTTGCATATTGCTCTTTTATTAGATAACATATTGGATGACTAATATAAAACATACCCATACTTTAGACTGACCTGGAGACTCTAGAATTTGCAGGAGATGAATATACTTTTTCAGTCAAACATTTGAGAAGTAGACAAAGAGAACAAAAGATAGAACTAGCTTATCCCCATGAGGTACTGATAAATGTTCAATATTCATGTTAATAAAACTAACTATAATTTACAAAGATCTATCACATGCAGTCCCTCTGCTGGTGGCCTGGGGTGAGGGGGTTTCCTTTCATATTCTTATATGATTTTCATTAGCCTAGCAATCACACAAATGAATATAGTCCAAGTAAAAGCATGTCTTTACTACCTAATTAAAGACTTCAATGCAAATCCCTTATCTGCCTCTTCCATAGTATTGCTGCCAATAAATATTATCTATGTATGCTGGTGGAGCCACCATCAACCATATTGCATGGCACTTTATTAGACTATTCACATATATTATCTCTAATTTTAATAATCTCCCTGTATCCTGTATTTACAGAGGCAGAAAAGAAGCAGCTTAGTCATGATATATAAAATATAAATTCATTAGGAAATAGTAACTGATGAATTAATTAAATAGATCTATCCCATCAGAATCCAGTCTTGTTTTGGGGGTTGTTATCTTCCCATTAAAACAAACAACCACCGGACCAGTGTTGCTCAGTAGTTGATCATCAGCCTATGAACCAGGAGGTCACAGTTCAATTCCCAGTCAAGGCACATGCTGGGGTTGCAAGCTTGATCCTCAGTAGGGGGCGTGCAGGAGACAGCCAATCAATGATTTTCTCTCATCATAGATGTTTCTATCTCTCACTTCCTCTCCCTTCCTCTCTGAAATCAATAAAAATATTTCTTTAAAAAGAATATTGGTAAGGAATCAACCCTTTAAAAAACAACCACCATCTTGGTTTGAGCAGTAGAATTTGAACTTCCTGGCCTGAGTTGCATCTGTGAGCAGATGTTAAGAACTGACTAGTGAGAAGTGGTCTAGGTTTTGAGAAAATGCTGTTGTGGATTTTGCTACATAAGAGGAGGCATACTTACAACATAGAAGAATTTCATTCAGGCGAAATTTATAGAAGCTGAAAGCATAATGTTTTTTAACATGTTTATCTTTATGCCTCCCAAAATGTGAGATGATCAAATGTACATTCTACTTGGCATTCTCTTTTAGAATTTATTGGAAGTTGTTTTTTGTTTTTCTTGTAACATGACTACTTCTTTTTGGTAAATGTTGTTTACTTATGAGTATTTCAACCATAGCTATCATTAAATATCTTCCTTGATAAAGGAAAACCTGCAACATCATTTTCTAAGTTGTTATTTCTGTTTCTTGTTCATTCCAGATCATTTTCTACAGAATGGCCCAATTGAAAGGTTCAATAACCTTGCTTCCTCTGGAGTCCCTGTGTGTGTGCCTTGATTTTTTTGTACCTATCTAACCCTCTTTCCACTACCTTTTGCCTCTTTCTCCCTACCTCCATCCCATAAATTGGAGAAAAAAATAAATTAGTGCCAAATTTGTAATGTAATTTGCTGGTAAGAGCATCTGTTCAATCTTTTAAGACTTTTGGAAAAGACTATATGCTTAATCAACATTTGGAAATATTTATGCTCAGTCATTAAGAAATTTAACCTCTTGAGAGTTTAGTCATTTTTCTATGGTAGTTTCAGCTATATTAATACTTTATATAGTAATATATATTCTTCTTGATATATTTTGATATATTTTGCTTTTGATCAAATAGTTTATTTCTAGAAGTCCAATGCACTATCCAGTGTCAGAGCAAATAGTTCCTATTTACCCAAACTAACTTATTAAGCAGAATACAGTAACATGGTTTATAAAAAGGAATTATCAAGGAAGACACAATTGTGGGTACGGCCATTGCAAAATTCATTCCCCGCAGTTGGAATATGTTATTAAATGCACTGGTGGGGCTGTTACCCAAATCACTTAATTTGAGCATTTTTCACTGCTCCTATTTCCAAGAGATAAGAAATGATTCATAGTATCACTTATTTCTCCCAAGAGTAGTATCTTTCATGTTGAGAAATATCCTGTCTATGCTTGTTTTCATTTCTGTAATACAGCCATGAAAATAATACATTGATGGGAAAGGTCTTGAAATCCACAATCAGAAGATGATATATCTTTTTTTTTTAATCTTTTTTGTTGAAAGTATTGTATATATTCCTCTTTTCCCCCATTGATGCCTTCTGGCCCGCACTTACCGCCCACCACAGGCCTTCACCTCACCATAGGTCTGTGTCTGTGGGTTATGCATATATGCATATAAGTTCTTTCCATCTACCCCTACCTCTCCTCTGAGATTCAGCAGTCTGTTCCATACTTCTATTTTTCTGGATTTATTTTGTTCATCAGTTTATTTTGTTCATTAAACTCCACATATGAATGAGATATTTATCTTTCTCTTGGCTGGCTTATTTCACCTAGCAAAATGCTCTTCAGGTCCTTCCATGCTGTCTCAAAGAGTAAGAGATCCTTCTCTTTTACTGCTGCATAGTATTCTATGGTGTACATGTACCACAGATATCTACTGAGGGGTGCTTGGGCTGTTTCCAGATCTTAGCTATTGTAAATTATATTACTATGAACACAGGGATGCATATATTCTTTCTTATTGGTGTTTCAGATTTCTTAGTAATTACTCTTAGAAGTGGGATCATTGGATCAAATGGCAGTTCCATGTTTAATATTTTGAGGAAACTTTACAGTGGCTTAAAGGAAGATGTCATCAGTCTCTGAACATATTCTCTGGCTTGCAAAGCCTCTAAATTCTTTTTCCATCAGAGAGTGTCCCATGAAGGCTTTGATGATCAGCTATCCAATTGTCTGCAAAGTACTGTACTAGTCTTTAAGGCTTTTCTGATAACTCTCTGGAGAGTTATGAAACACACTTCTGGGGCCTGTGGACTAAGGGACCAACACAGAAACCAAGCATGTCTTTCAAGCCTCATGCTCCCACACTCCCCAAATCCAGTGAATCAAGTTCTGACAATTCTGCTTCTGAAATATTTCAACCCCGTATATTTCTCTTCAATTTCTATTACTGCTGCTCTGATTTATTCCACCACCACCTCTCTCCTGGACCTGTGTCCATGTTCCTAAATGGCTTTCCCTCGTCTCTTTGTGGGACATTTCCAAAGATTTCAAAGCACCTTATTTCCCTCTTTTGTTTTACTTTGGGAATCTCATTAAATGTACTTCAACATTTCTCCCAGGAGATCATAAGATCATTGTGCAACATAGAACTCTAGAGAATTCTCTTCCTAAGTCAGAGCTTCTGTCTCAGGTGGGTAGGATATCATTCACCCCAATGATTCTTGCTGCTTGAATATATGAGAATATCTTGGGACTGAACCTTCATATGATTTGAAAAGGAATGGTTGCTATATATGGTATCAGAAGTTGGTGTATAAACTTCATTTGATTTGGTCACTTTCTTCTAGTGAGGAATCTAATAACATTATTTAGTTTTATAAGCCCATAATTGCTTTTCTTCTGGGTTTCTATGCCATGGAGGTATTCTTTGCCCTCTCTGTGTCTTTTAACCTTTAGAGAGAGTTTTGTTCTTTTCTAGCCCCAGAACCCTGTAGACCTAGAATACTATCTGTAAAGGACATAGGAAAAGTAAACAGACACACAAACAAACAAGTCCTCCTCCCCCGACTTTGGCATAACATACTTGAAAGAGATAGCTAGTTCAGTATAAAACCATCTGAAGTCAATTCCCTGTTCTGCCAAACCACAATGTAGCCCTGGAGAAGGTTCTTAACATTACTGAACTATATTTGCCTTATTGGTAAAACAGGGACCACACAAATTCCTTTGTTCATGATAATACAAAGCACCTGGTCCATAGTAGGTTCTTAATATTACATAAGTGGAGCTATTGAGATTCCTTGGAATAAAATTAATGAGTTAAGAATGTCATCTAGGCATAGATGTTCTCTTGATACTTCAAATGTTATGTTCCTGAGTGCCTGATAAACTCCAGAATGTGCAGGGACAGTTATCTGGCATAAATTAGTGTATTTATTAAACTCACTTCTTCAATAAATTAAAGCACAACTTAATTTACATTTAGTTCATGCAACAAATTAGTGAGTGCTTGCTCTACTCAAGGCACTGTACATTGTGAAGAATTGGAACTTTCAAGAAACATACAGTCCAGAGGAGATACCACAAATATATACAAAAATCACAACCCAGAAAATGTGTGCAGTGCCTTGAGTAATGCAATGTCACAGAAGTTCTGAATTCACAGTAAAAACAAACTCTCATTCAGATAGAACAGTGGTTTGTAATCCTATCAGTTGCTGTGTTCCTCCCTTTTATAACAAACTAGAGGCCCGGTGCATGAAATTTGTGCACAGGTACCTGGGTCTGGCTGGTGATCAAGGCCGTTCAGGGCCTTCCGGTTGCCAGTCAGGGCCTTCTTTCATTTTGTTCCACTCCTTAGTGATCAGCACATGTCATGGTGAGCGATCCAACTCCCGGTCTCCCAGTTGAACTCCTCAGGGGACACTTTGCATATAGCCTTTTTTATACATGATTTTCCAAGGTTTTCTTTACTATTTTGAAATGTTATAATATGTGACATTCTACACACATGATTCATTTTCTCTTCTTTCCTTCCCTTCTTTTCCTATTTCCCCCCCTTAAATATTGGGTATATGAACTAACTGATCAGAGTCCTTGATCATTGACACATTCTCCATTATTGATCCATGCAAGGTCCTCTTTTAGTCTTCTGTTTGTTTGTTCTGCTAGTTATTTTTAATATGATAATTGCCACAGACATCACCATCCAACATAAAAGGCAGGACCTTTACCCTAACATGCCTCTGACTCTACAAATACCAATGCCTCCCAAACCATCCTCTCGTCTTCCTTATCCTAGGTAACCATCACCCTGAATACCATGCTTGTCATTGTCTTGCTTTCCTTATATATATAGTTTCATTATTTCATCTATGAGTTTCTTGAACATATCTTAATTTTAGTTGTTTTAGTCTTATGAAAAGGATTCACATAGCATACACTCTTTTAATTTAATGTTACAATCTAAGACTCATCCATATTGCATGTTTTAGTGTGATTCACCTCTTTCTACTACTCTACTATATACCATTGTGTGAATATTCCATAGTTTACTCATATCATCTGTTGAGGGGCATTCGGGTTGTTTATAATTACTGTTTTAAACAGTGTTGCAGTTGCCCTGGTTGGTGAGGCTCAGTTTTTTGGAGTGTCGTCCTATACACCAAAAGGTTGCAGGTTTGATCCCTGGTCTGGGCATGTGCAGAAAGCAAGCTGATCAATTTTTCATTCTTATATCAATATTTCTCTCTCTCTTCCTTTCTCTAAAGCATAGGAAAAAAAAATGCTGCAGTGGACATTTTTGTACATGCTTCTTGGAATACGTTTCTACCTAGAAGTGGAATTGTTGTATCATTAGAGTACTTGAATGTTTAACTTCAGTACATAAAACTAAATTGTTTCCCACAATAGTTGTTCAGGTTTATATTTCTATCAGTGTGTATAAGAGATTCTATAAATCCACATTATCTCTTTGTATTGTTAGAATTCATGTTTATTGGCTATATATACTGAGTAGCCAGATTATTATGATCTCTGAATGCATAATAGTCTGGCCATTCAGTGTATATCCTATATAATAAAAGGCTAATGTGCAAATTGTCCCCTTGACCAGAAGTTCGACCAGCAGGCAGGCTGGCCAAACACCCATGTCACTCCCTCTGGCCAAGCTGGCCAGACCCCACCCATGCACGAATTCGTGCACCAGATCTCTAATACACACACACACACACACACACACACACACACACACTGAGTGGTCAGATTATTATGCATTCAGAGATCATAATAATCTGGCCACTCAGTGTATATGTGCTAGGTCATGACAACACCAGAAAAATATATCCACTAATATTGAGAAGGCCCTCCTAGAATAATGCAGCCACCATTGTGAGCTGACAGGTTAAAGAAGTGAGATGATATCATAAAGGGCCCTTAAATGATGGGGAGTATTTAAGCTAGCAGGTTTGAGAGAAGGGGTCAGGGTAGAATTTCAGTGCAAAGGTAAAAAAATCACAAAGTATGTTTGTAGAAAATTCATCCTGACAAAGTTGGAAGTGAGTTGGAAAGAAATTTTTTAATGTGTTTGTTTATCTGTGGGGGGGTGCTAGTACAGGCCAAAGTTAGTTAATGCCTACATCACAAACCCTTGGCTGGTATAGTCCAACATACAGCTGACCCATCTGCTTTCCTTTGGGCAAATCATCTAGAGACTAAATTAAGTGCTGAGAACATAAACCAATAAACCAAAGCAATAAATCCAGCTTTAATAAAAATGAAACAGCTTCCCACATTTCACTTTGAGCCGTAACTTTAGTAAGTACATTTACCTTGTATTTTATTAAGCACATTTTTAACAACCTTTTTTTTTAATTGAAAATTTTTTTTCTATTGTTTCACTTTGTGGATGGCTTAGATCTTTTGTAAAACAAAATTTGGATATTTTTAAGAGCATGATTATTGTTGCCTGATAAAGCCACATTGTAGGAGAGTGGGGAAAGGGCCCCAATTTGATTATATGGTGAGTAAACTGGCCTAGTGAGAATTGCAATCTTTGTTGGGTAGGGGTCCTTAGGCTGTATTTCATTCTGTTGACCCTAGATCTATGGCAGTGGTCCGCACACTCATTAGTCAACTATCAACAATAGAAAGATTGAGATTTCTTTTGAGAGCCAAATTTTTTAAACTTAAACTTCTTTTAACACCACTTCTTTAAAATAGACTTGCCTAGGCCATGGTATTTTATGGAAGAGCCACACTCAAGGGGCCAAAGAGCTACATGTGGATTGCTAGCCACAGTTTGCCGCCCACGGATCTAGGGAGTCAAAGGGGAAACTATTTGCTTGTCTCTTTAGTAATTAGCTTCATTTAAAGATTCCCTGTAAGGATAGAATAACTTTTTTAAAAAAATTATTAGTAAGACATTGTCTCATTGCTTGTGTTAATGTTGGAAGAGTATATTCAGAATATGTGTTTCCTAGCCTGAAATATGATATAACTGATGTAAGTTTGTGAAGGGTCTTGAGCCTGATTCCAAATACATTAACTCTGAAAAAAAAAGGTACAATATTATTTAACCTAGACGTTCACTGTAGTTCAAAATGTTTTTTCCTGCTAACATATTTCCGAATTCTACTACTCTAGCTTGTCAGTTTTTGCAAATAAAATACAAGACATCTAGAATAGGATAAGTACATTTTGGACATTTATTAAAAGGTTATTTGTTTATTTGAAATTGAAAATTAACTGGGAATTCTGTATTTTGTCTGGCAACACAGATAAATATTTCATATTCAGATTTTTTCACTTTCTACTGATTTTTTATTTTCTTTTCTTACTACTTTTGGTTGCATATCTCTTCTTTAGGTCTTATAGCTGTACAAATATGGAAGACACTCATTTTCCTTACTCTCTACCAAATACTATTCCCACCAGGTACCGAGTAGGAGTAATATTGGGGAGGAGTGTGTATGTGAGAATGATAGTGCTAGAGAAGCAGTAAAGCCATAGCTCTTATCCCAGGTACAATATGTAGCTGCATGAGAAAAAGAATGTCAGTTCATTTGGGTATATTTTTATATAGTGAACTAATTAAAATGATATTCGTAAATTAATATTGATCTTCATTATTTCTTTCAGCAAATTAATTTAATTCAGCTCCTTTTAATATAAGATATCCATGGTAAATAACTTACACTGAAAAGATTAGCTAGTCTTAATCTATAAAGTCCATCCATCATCTCCTACACTGAGAACTTCTCACTCCTTTTCTCTTCTCCTTGAGCCAGGGACTCTCCATTCTCTTGCTGGGCCATTCCTTCCCATCATCCCTTCTCATCTGTCCTAGCTTATCCCCCTTTTCAAGCCCCCTCTTCCTCCAGCACTGCTCCTAGAAACTCAAAAAAAACTTCTCACTTTACAAACCTTCTTGTGTCATCCAGCCCATGTCCTAGGGACCATTTTGCTACAGCCAGAGTGGCTTATCAAAATGTTTTAGTAGACAAAAGTCAAGTCTTCATCACATGTATTCTGCTATCAGCTCCTAAAAGTTTCCTCCACCCTGCTGTTATTCAATGGGAGAGAAACAAGGATCAAAATGCAAATTGAAACAGGATAATGAAGAATGGAGGGTCCCTCCATGGCTCTTTGAATTAATCCTGAGCCACTGTGGAAAGAGGGTGAAGATCAGAAGCGAATGGAGCTGCCCAAGAGAGATTTCACTGAATCAAGAGGGAGATTCCCAAGCCAGGTGACAAGGCAAGGCTCTGAAGTGACAGAAGGAGGCCTTCCCTGACCTTTCCCTTCTTCCTTCTGGTATCAGGATCTACAAGAAACCTTGCTGGTACAGGGGACAGATAATGGCTTTTTTTTTCTTTTCTGCTGGGCAGTATCTCTTCAGACTGGGTGTAGGCAGCTGGAGAGAGAACCACCACTGAAGAAGGATGGGATACTCCTATTAACAGGCTGGTTCTCAGACCCCTCTGCGGCTGCCTTTTGGGTCCCTCATACTTAGGGGACATTATAACAAGTGACAAAATAGGTGAAGGGAGGCCTCACACCTGGTTGTTGGGTCTATGGAGGAGGCATTAATTAACTAGACCTCAAAGTATTTCTCAGCAGGCAGTCTCACTTTGAGAATCTGCTATGTAAAGAGAAGTGCATCCACATCTAAGTTTTTTAGTATTGTTGTTACTAGTTAATGGGATGTAAAAACAATGACTTCCTGTCCAGGCAAATATTGCATTGCACTGTAGATTATCAAAGATTTCTCTCCACCTGTTTTTAACAGGTAGGTTAGTAATATTAGTGACTAAGTATCAGAACATGGTAGATTATGAGGATCAGACTAGCCCCTGGAGACAGTGACCATGGACCATGTTAGTTCATTCTACCTTCATGGAATCTAGGACTACAAATGCCTTTAAAAACTCACCTCCCAAAGAAGAAAAACAAACAAACAAGTAAACTCCAACCAATACAGAAAAAGAAAAATGACAACCAAGATGTGTCTCGGAGGGTCATAGAAGCAGAGAATCTGTCTTTTCTCTTCTGGAAACCACATTCAATACAGCTCACCAGGATGACTCTAATCCTCTCACTTAGACCCTGAGGGTGGTTGGGTTCAGGGGGTGCAAGGAAAAGCTGCCAGCTCCTGGTGGCCGCACAAGAAGCAAATCCATTTGGTGGATGGACATTTTTAAAACCTGCCACATATGTTAGCTATTTTTATGGCAATTAAATTGCTGGGGGATCTGTGAGGTGATTGCACAATAAAACCTTTCACAATAAACCATGTGGAAAATCATCTAATCCAACCCCTGGAGGTCAAAAGCCACAGTAACATGTTGCTCTATTCCAGGAAGAAGAATTAAGACCCTTTAGACAGGTTGCTTTTCCCTTTTTTCTTTATAGTCTGTTGGAGTGGAAGATAAATTGTGTGAAATGGCAGTGGTGGGGCCAGGGAAGGGTGAGGAGGCCTCCCTTGCCAAGGTGAACCTAGAGAAAGCAGTGTCATTTCTATGCCACCCATTTGCCATCCTCAGGAAGTAGACATTCTTCCCAAAGGATATAGAGGAAGAAAAGGATAAAGGACAAGGAGGTAAGGCACGTAAATCAGAACAGGATTTCACAGTGAAAAGACTTGGAGTTTGGGAGGAGTAAAAGAGATCATTATTGTTTATTCAGTTATATGTATGGGAACACAGCTTTCAAAACATTGGGTATCTATTTCCTTTTGTGCTGAGGAAATGCAATTATCTAATTGAAAATAAAAACTTGTAAGATTTCTAGGATACAGTCTTACTGATTCACAGTTGGAGGATTTAAGCCTTAGTCCTTTAGTTAAATGAATCTTTTGACCAGTGATTCTCAATGTTTTCCATCTCATGGCACACATAAACTAATTACTAAAATTCTGCGGCACACCAAAAAAATATAGTTTTTGCTAATTTGACCAAAAAAAAAATATAGGTGCAATTTTGATTTATTCACACTGGATGGCTGTTGTGTTGGCTGTTGTCATTTTTTATTTGACAATTGAAAGGAAAAGAGGTTAGTGCCCCTGACTAAATAGTCAGGGACTGCATGTTTTAAAAATCGTGGCACACTGGTTGAAAAATTGCTGGTTTAGAAAGTCATTATAGTTAAAAGATAGTCTTGGGGCCAAAAACATTTGAGGTTTCTCAGTAACTTCTGAAAAATGACTAGTTATGTTTATCTTCATTTGAAGTTCATTTTTTAAAACTCCTATCATTCAAGTTTATTATTTTTTATTTTCTAGAATGGGCTTATAATGAAGTCAGCATGCTAGTCAGCATTCTTATTGTTTCTATCCATTTGTTTCAAAATTTGAGATTCAAAGCATATCTAAATAGTATGAAATATCTGGTTAGAACTGCTTAAAAAGGCATTAATCAGAATACCATCAGATGTCAAATTCTCATCTCAAATAAGTGAGAAACAGTCTCCCTCTCATTCTCACGATGTGATGCTCAGAGGTCCACCTGAGGAACAACACATGCATTCATGCCATACTCACTGACCTCAGGTGCAAATGCAGGCCAATACTGATAAAGGAATGTGGACAATGTTCTATCTGCCTAAGTCTAAACACCTTCACAATGTGGTTCACTTCAACAGGGTGGTTTCTGACCAACAGGCGATAAAATAACTGACCAATGTATAACTTTTCATATCTTGTTGAGTGTAATGCCAGGGACCTGAAATGTAACATCTCAGAATAACCCTCTAGATCTTGGCACCTTTGCTGGGACCATTTAGAACAAATTTGTCTCATTTTACAGTTGACAAAATTGAGGTTTGGAGAGGTTTGTGTGGGGGTGACTTTCTCATTTAATAAACTAATTAAGAACTAAGGTGTTCCCTAGTGTGATTTGGGGCTACTCTGGAACTCTTGCTTCTCCTATGAAATATGGTTTCCCTCTTGGTCCAGGTAGCCCTGTGTTCTTTCCACTATACAGTGTCTTTGATTTCATTCATTCCATAGTAAGAAATGGTTGTTTAGAAGCAGCTGCCTACCCAGCATCATATTTTTTAGCCTCTCCTCCCTTCCTACCCCTTGTATCTAGTTGGGGCCAGTTCTTATCAATGGGATACTATTGGGTAGGAGCATGTCATTTCCAGGTAGGCAGTAGGTGTATTGTTTCAATCTTTTCTTTTCCATCTGCTGACTGGAATAAGACTCTGAAACGCTAGGGGATGGGAGAATCACAAGGTGGAAGGAACCTGAGTCATTGAATCACTCTGTAGAACAACTGTACTGGATTGTTACATGTAAGAAAATTAAACTCTATGTCTTAAGTTGTTGAAACAATTAACATCACCCTGACTAATGCAGTCAAGCAACATGCATTTCATTGCTTACTGTATGCATGGCATTAGATTGGGTAGTAGGGATCCATCAGTGAGTAAGACAGAATTGCTGTCCTCAAAGAGTACATCCTGTTGACATATATATATCAACAGTAGCAATATAGTGTGATAAGTACCAGATAAACATGGGATTTTATGAGAGAACATAGCCTGAGGCATTTCAGGAAACACTCCCTGCAGAGGTAGAATTTAAGTCAAGATCTGAAGCAAAGCCTATTAGATGGTTAGGATGGTATTATGAATTGGATGTTTGTATCCTCACAAAATTCATAAGTTGAAGCCCTAACCCTCAATATGACAGTGTTTGGAGATGAGGCCTTTGGGAGGTTATTAGAGTTGGATGAGGTGATGAATGTGGGGCCCTCCTGATGAGATTAGTAGCATTCCTAATCTAAAATTAAGAAGAGATAGGATTTCTCTTCACTTTTTGAGGATGCGGTGGGGTGCGCGCCGGGGGGAAGGAAGGCACCATCTGCAAGTCAAAAAGAGAATCCTCATCAGAATCATGCTAGCATGCTGATCTTGGACTTACAACTTCAGAACGATGAGAAATAACTTTCTGTTGTTTAAACCACCCAATCTGTGGAACTTTGTTATGACAGTTATTGCTGACTGAGGCAGATGGGTATTTCGATCTGCAAGGAGAGGCTCACATTACTCTAAGGCAGTGGTTCTCAACCTTCCTAAGGCTGCGACCCTTGCATACCGTTCCTCATGTGGTGGTGACCCCCAACCATGAAATTTTGCTACTATTATGCATCGTGATGTAAATATCTGCATTTTCCGATGGTCTTAGGCGACCCCTGTGAAAGGGTCGTTCCACCCCCAAAGGGGTCGCGACCCACAGGTTGAGAACCGCTGCTCTAAGGCCTTTGAATAAGGTTCCTGGGAAGACAGCTTCTGTCCAGCACCTTCCTTTCAGTGGCACGTGAGGATGATGGGTTGCAGAGAGGAACCTGGGGGCATGGTCTAAAGATCAGGCAGGCAGAGATAAATAAGGGATTGGCCTAGTTGTATTCGTAGCTTCTTTAATGAAGAAGATACTCAGATGCTATCAGGTTGCACATCAGATTTGATACATTTTAGCATGGAAGAGAAAATAGACAGCTGCAAAATATAGAGTTCGCTTACCATGACATCATTAAGCAGACATGGGCTTCAGCTCTCAAGTAGAATACTGTGTGGCCCTTCAGGTTGTGTGCTTCAGAGCCCAACAGGGCTTCAGGTCTAACACTAATGAATTCCTCACTCCAGAGAGAGAACTCGTTATTTGCACCATGGTTTCTGACTTGGCAAATAACCAGAGAGAATAAATCAGAAATCTTCCAACCCATTTTCCAATGAGAATCATCTGGCATACTTTTTTATTGTCTTTATTCTAGTTTTTTTTTTTCTCACCCTCAAATCTTCACAAGAGAGGAAGAAAAACAACAGAGCCTCTCTTCTCTCAAACCTTGTCTAATCCTTTCATAATTCAAGATCACAGAGCTGCTGTAAAAACCCAACCTCGGTGCTGTGCTTATTCCCTGTGTGCTTGGCAGAGCAAGTAATTCCATTTACCAGCACTCCAGTGAGCATGTGGTGATAAATAAAGCTGCCACCCTCCGCTTGCCCACCGTGTTTAAAGTGACACATTGGACAAGTAGGTCTCTATTGCCTCCACTTTTTTCATAAAAAGGCTAAAAGTGGTCTGTAAATGCAGTAAATCTTAATTTCTAATATAAACTCCAAACACAGAAAAAAAAAATAACCAGTTCAGACTGAAGTGAATTTGATGATCCGATGCACTCTGAAAACTAATTCCTGTGCCTCCTGGATGTATGGGGTTTCTCCTTTTCTCTCCTTGAAGCAAGCTTGTATTCTCCCCAGGCAACTACTGGAAACTAACAACACAAATGCAGGCAGAGCAAAGTCAACAGGAAAAAAGCTTAGTTTCCAACTGCAGAGGCCCAGACTTTAAAAATGACCTCTTGTTATGATTGTTCATTCCAATAGTATTTAGGTTTTATCGCACAGTTACTATGTGACAAGTCCATGCAGAGTTCTTTTAAGCATATATCACTGAACTTCTGAGTCTGTGAACTTTCTTTTCAGATTTTGCAATTACAAATTAAGGGCATTGTTTTTCCTCTACAGCCAGTAACAGGACAATGACTTTTAGTTTCCCATTGAGTACTAAAGCCTGAATGGATGATCTCTAAGATGAATGAGTTCCCAATAAACCTTTAAGAATAGGTTGATCACGAAAACCAGTTTGGCTCAGTGAATAGAGCATCGGCCTACGGACTGAAGGGTCCCGGGTTCAATTCTGTCAAGGGTATGTACTTGGTTGCGGGCACATCCCCAGTGGGGGACGTGCAGAAGGTGGCTGATCCATGTTTCTCTCATCGATGTTTCTGACTCTCTATCCCTCTCCCTTCCTCTCTGTAAGTCAATAAAATATATTTTAAAAAATAAGAATAGATTGATCTATAAGAATAGGTTTCTTTGCTTGGCAGTCAAAACCTTTCTCAGTTTTGTACAAACCTATTGTGAATCTATTTCCAGCCCTTCTGATTCATCTACTTTGTGCTCCAATCTCATTGCACATTTTTCTCTCCTCTTACCACCCCCGCGCCCTCCCTCCCCACATGCTTTCCTACCTCTGTACATTTGCTCTAGGTCATCTACTTTGATTGCCTTTTCTCCATCTTTATTTCATACACTCTATTCTCTAGCTAACCATCAAGTCCAAGTCAAATTTTGTATGTGCCATGAAGCCTGCCCTGATCCTGCTTCCCAAGCTGAAGGTCACCTGTTCTCTTCTGGCCATCTAATCTTCTTTATTTAGTTCAGAAATTATCTTTGCAAAGATATTCACAGCAGCATGGTTATAATAGCAAAAAAAAAAAGGAAGCAATATAAATGACTATCAATAGGGTGTCAGTAAAATAAATTACTGTATTCTCGTATATTGTGGAGAACAATAAAGCTAATAACTATGATGATATAGATCTCTATATTTACTGATTTAGAAAGATGGCTACTATAGATTGGGTAAGTTAAAAACAGGTACGATCCTATCTTAGTATATTATTATACAAAAGTAATTTAAAAATTATCTGCATCAGTCTTCAATGGCTCAGGTCTCCCTCCTCCCTTCCTACCTCCCCATGCCCTTACCTTACAAGTGGCCTGAGATTGTTTCTGAAAGTCCCCATAGCTGCAGTCATCATTCCACATTTTCTCTTCGAGGATGCTCTAAGAAGTTTCATTGTTAAGTGAGAAGATGTTGGTTCAAATCCCAAATCACTTACTAGCTTACCATCTTGGGCAAGTCATTTTCCCCAAGGCTCAGTTTCTTCTTTTACAAATGGGAGTGACAGTATTACTTATCATATCGATTTGTTATGAAAGATTAAGGAGACATAAATATTAACATTATTCATACATCATAAAAATCTAGAATGGCCATGATCAAACACATACTTAACCCTAACCCTATTTCTGTAACCCCTATCAGATGGGGTTACAATTCAGATGACTACCAATTCAGATGACTTCTGAGAATTTTTAAGTTCTGCTTATTTTTTTTTAAAGGCTCAGAATAAGAATGACATCTACTTGATCTCCCAGAATCTAAACTTCATCTGAGTTCCTAACCACAGTAGTGACCTTGACTCAGGATGTTTCTCACCATGTTAGTGGATATAGCAGCTCTTGGTAGGAACTCACAGGCCATCCTTAAGCTCTCATCTAGCCCTCCAGATGGGACCCACTACCTCAAATGTTCAACAGGAGCCCTTCATTGAAATACAAAAATGTGCTTTCCCAGAAAACTGAGGATTTGAACAGACAAACCACATGGGGGAATGATGAGGGACATTAAAGAAATGCTGCCATTTTTTCTTACTTCTTCACTGCTGAGCCTTCTGGAAAGACTTGTCTGTTCTGCTGCAGAGGCTATGATCACTTTTGGGCGTGCGGATTGTTGTGTGTTTCCCTGTGGAATGGTTTCTTTTGTGGGTGTCAGTTAAGTTATGAGGTGTTAATAGGCTCCTGGAAGAGCCATCACATCAGTGGAAGGTGTTAGCTTTTGATTCCTTGCTGTGGTTCAGGTTTATTTCATTTCTGTCTCCTCCCCCCACCTCCCTTCTCTCACTTGGGCCCATAACTCCAGTTATCCTTTTTGCAATCTGTTTTGGGGCCACAGACACTACCAGTAATTGCCCTTTACAGCTTTGGAGGGGGCCTTTTCTTTCCATGCATGAAGAGGTTGGATGTTGATGGGAAAACCTGCCATCAACAAATACTTGGCACTCTTTCAGTCCTCTTCTGGGAGTGGACATAAACTGGGTGGATCCTTACTGCTATGGCCAAGTAGTTAACTTAAACAACACACATGTGTTTATGTTCTCATGAGCAGTGTTTTCATTTTAATCCCATTGTACCCCAACCTTTCAGAAGCTTGCTCAGGGTCAGATGAAGGAGGCTTTTTCTGCTGGTCATTTTTTATTTTGATAAATTCACATCCACAGTGACAACTCTGTTGATGGATGATCATTCTCTCTCATATTTTCTCTCTTGTCTTTGATTTTAAAATAACACATATTCGCCCTGGCTGGTTTGGCTCAGTGGATAGAGTGTCTGCCTGCATACTGAAGGGTCCCAGGTTCGATTCCAGTCAAGAGCATGTACCTTGGTTGTGGGCACATCCTCAGTGGAGGGTGTGCAGGAGGCAGCTGATCGATGTTTCTCTCTCATTGATGTTTCTAACTCTCTATCCCTCTCCCTTCCTCTCTGTAAGAAATCAATTAAAATATATTTTAAAAATAAATTAAAATAACATATTAATTGTAGAATATTTAGAACATAGAGATACACAAAGCAGGACATAAAGGCACACATTAACCTGTCATCCTGAGACAACTGCTATTAATAATTTGTATGTCTTTCTTCAACAATCAAATAGAATTAGGACCATCCCATTTATCTTCGTTTGCAAAGTACGTTTTGCACTTAATATATTACAACCATATTAATATGCTTAGTCAGGCATTCTTACTCTTCAATATCACTGAGAGCTCCCGTGTAGATTTCATCTGACTTCTGGGTTGGAAGCAGTGGCCCAACTCCTGGGGCTGGGAATAAGCTCGTTGGAGCCACTATCCCAGTTCTAAATATGGCTATATACTCACAGAAGGAATAATCTTAGCATAAAAATTAAAACATTTCCATGTCAGAAATAACCCAAGAAATCTGCTCAGGGCCCTAGCTAAGAAACTTAAGCATTGGATCTACTTATCTTTCAACTGTTTACAGCTTGGGATATCATTTTCTTGTACTCATTTATCTGTTTATTTATCCTTTAAAAAGTAAAGTTTAGGTTCACAAAAATTGAGCAAAAAAAATGAGCAGAAAGTATAGAGAGTTCCTATATATCATCCCCAACATACAGCAGCCCCTCCTCCCACCATTAATGTCTTCCACCAGAATGGTACACACGTTGCAGTTTGTGAACCAACATTGACATATCATTTCAACCAAAGCCCATAGTTTACTTTAGAATTCTCTCTTAGTGTTGTACCTTTGATGGGTTTTAACAAATATATAATGGCATGTATCCACCATTATAGTATCATAGAGAATAGTTTCACTGCCCTGAAAACCTTTGCTTCACATATTTATTCATCCCTCTCCTAAACCCTTGGCAACTACTGACCATTTTTGCTATTTCTATAGTTTTGCCTATAGAATGTCATAGAGTTGGAATCATACAGGTATGTAGCCTTTTCATATTGGCTTCTTTCACTTGGTAATATGCATTTAAGATTTCACCATGTCTTCTTATGACTTGATAGCTGATTTCATTTTATCACTCGATAGTATGCTATTGTCTGGTTGTATCACAGTTTATTTACCCATTCATCTACTGAAGGACATCATGGTTGCTTCCAAGTTTTGTCAAAATATGAGTAAAGCTGCCTTAAATATCTTTGTGCAGGTTTTTGTGTTGGATACAAATTTCCAAGTCTTTTGGGTAAATAACAAGGAGTATGATTGCTGAAATATTTAGTTTTGTAAGAAACTGCTCACCTGTCTTCCAAAGTGGCTGTACCATTTTGCATTTCCACCAGCAATGTATGAGAGTCCCTGCTGCTACACATCTCTTTTTAAAACAGTGTTTGGAATTTAGCCATTCTCATAGTAGTGGTAACTCAACTCCCCTCCCCTCCTTTCTCTTCCTTTCCCCTCCACTCCCCTCTCTCAGATAAAAGCCTTTCCTATTTGGAAATGCCTGGAAAGGAGTGTGTAAATATGAATTTAAATAGGTTATCTCCTCTCTATTTTTAAGCAGCTGTGCAGTAACTTTTGCTCCTTAGCCACAATTTGCCCTTTGGTCACAGTGTCTCAGCAGCATGCTTGGCACACTGTAGGTGTTTAGAGCCATAATGATTGCATAGCTCTCGATAACCTGACTCTGCTTTTGAGAACCATTTGGTGAGATTCAGACAGCACATAGGCATATGCACACACCTGCGCGCGCGCGCGCGCACACACACACACACACACACACACACACACACACGCCACAGGCATTATTCTGCACCAGCTGGGGACCATATTGCCCAGGCCTTTGAACCTTAGACTCAAAGTACCTCTAAATGTTGGCCTTTGGACTATAAGTGATAATAAGTGAATACTATTTCTGGTGATATTTTATTTGGTCAATAATCAAGTTTAGTATTGTCTTTGAGTTTAAGTCAATGAAAACGTCACTATTCCTATGGCAGCCCACATAAATAAGTCCCACACCTATATTGATGGACATTCACATCTCAAGATGATAGGAGCTATGTTCACCATCTGTCTCCTTTATTTTTCCCCTTCCACCATCATTCTTCCAAGGAGACCTACCATATTTTGAGTCCCCTGGAGATAAACTTACTCCACCCTATTTCTTGTGCTACCACTGAGTTGATTCTATACTGTGAGCCTGACACTTGATAGGTGGCAACAATGTTTATTGGATCAATAATGTACTTTGTGTCTGATATAGAGGTCTAGAGTTTGCTGGTAAAGAACAACATAACATTCTGGGTTCATTTGTTTGGAGATACTATTGCAGTGCTTGCAATAGCAAAAATCACTATAGGTTTGCCCTCATAAGCCTAAGTCCATGGCCAAATGTAGAGCCATTACTTCCTACCCCCCACCTCCTGCTTATTGTCAGAAACACATCACACATTGTAGCAATCATATTGCCAAAGCTTTATAGCATCCATAAATTGAAAACTACTGCCCCTGACAGTTATGGGAATGTTTCAACACCAGATCATGTTGACTCTCCTGGAATGTGTTTGTGAATGTATTATGCCAGCCTTCGAAGCTGTTGACATCAGAGGCTGTAAGTTAATTAGATGTGGCCCCAAAGCATTGTGGGTCTTTCTGTCTAGGAGGATTTTAATTTTTTCCCTTAAATTCCTCTCTTCTTTGATTTGGTCCCAGCTCAGGAGCTGTTTAGGCTGCCAAGTAGTTTACATTCTAGTGGTAGAAAGTATACATGCATATCCACACAAAGTCCCATACATATGTGGACAGAAATTAGGCCAAAACCACATAAACAGCAAGTGAGTGGTGACTGAATAAGTGCTTCATGAGTTCAGAGGAAGGCAAAAGAGAAGGCTGTGGGATGAGGTATTTAAAAAATCCTTTCAAGACAGGGGAAAGTTGACAGAGATTCAGGTAAGTATGGCTCGGGTAGAGAGAACATTCCCAGGCCAGGAAACAACTAAAGCAAAGGCAAGGAAATGGGAATGGGGAAGAGTGTGCAGGTGATAGGAGCAGGTGGGGAAAGAGGGTGAAGGGAGTTGAGTAGATAAGACTGGAAGGATAGAAGATAAGGTCCCCAAGGGCTGGGGGTTTTGTCCATTGAATACACTACTGTGAATACCTGTAGCCAGGGTTGTCAATTTATTTTGTTGACTAGGGTTGTGAGGTAAAGTGAGGCTAGAAACTGGAAGAGCTTAAACTTTTTTAGACTGTTCTCCAGATACATGCAGGGTTGGGTGGGGTAAGTACACCTGGCAGATGTTATGCACAGTGATTGAATAGAGTATTATTTTTAGATGTCCTAATAGATATATATAATATAGATATAGATATATAGACATATACAGATATATTGATATATACAGACACACACACACACAAGCCTAAGTGACTATTTGGTAGATATGATGTGCACTAACCACCAGGGGGCAGACAGTCAATACATAGGCATGGAAATCTAGAACAGACTGATGTATCTCAGACAGAAGGGTAGAGGGGGGAGATGAAATTAACCAAAGATCTTATATGTATACTAGAGGCCTGGTGCATAGATATGTGCACTGGTGGGGTCCCTTGGCCTACTCCATGCCCTCTCATAATCCAGGACCCCTTGGGGGATGTTAGATGCTGGTTTCAGGCTGATCCCTGCAGGCCAGGCTGAGGGACCCCACCAGGCTTTTAGTTAAGAAAGAAATATGGTAATCTAAGGATGAGATACCAAGGGGCTCAACTACCTTAGAAATAGCTTGGGAAGGGGGGACCTTTGTGAAAGGCAGAGGTGGTTTTAGAGAATAGACTTACCAATACAAGTGCAGAAATCTCAGGATACCCTCTCACCCATCCTCCTTCTTCTTTGAGATAGGATGTGCTTTTTCGGGCAAACCTCTCCTTGCCTTGCTGGTGCAACCCTTTAGCTGTGGAAATGTCTCTGCCATTTAATGTGGGACAGTTTAAATTTATCACTATCCTCAAGTGTATCCTATAGAAATGATTCCTGCTTTAATTTACACTGATTTGTGAAATCATTTATTCATTTATCCTTCAATAATTATCAAGCATGTACTTTGTGCTCAGTCCTTTGGTAGGCACTGGGAGCCACTTTGTAAATCAGACCTCACATCTGCCTTCATGGAGTTTACAATTCAGTAGGGGGCAGACATTTAAACATGTGTGCAAGTTATAAAGGGCTGTACATCTGCAAAGGCATAGTGAGCACATGAAGGAGGATGCAAGTAGTGCTCTGAGATGTGAGACCAATAGATATTAAAAGAGGAAGTGGCAACTGAGATTTTGCTTTAAAGGGTTCACCAAGTAGAGGAAGAAAAACAAGGAGAGGATGTTCCAGCAGAGAGCAAAGAGTGCAAAAGCCTTGAGGGAAAGACTGATGGTGTGGGCTTTGAAACAAGGTCAGCCCTTTTGGTGAGTGTAGAGGGCTGGGGATGCTATAAGTCAATAGATCACAATGGCCTGATTCACTAAGTATGTGATTTAAAACAATATAGTTGTACCAAAGCAAATAAGACTATTATGAGACAGAATGCAAAATTAAAACTTATTTTAAAACAAGAGTTCAAAGATTTATGCAGACTGTTTTATTGTATGTACTTTGTCTTAGCTCGGGCAGCCATAACAAAATATCATAGACCTGGTAGCTTAAATACAGAAGTTTCTTACAATTATGGGGGCTAGAAGTCCCAGATCAAGGTCTGGCAGGATTAATTTCTGGTAAGGGCTCTCTTTCTGATTTGCAGATGGCTGCTTTCTTGCCGTATCTTCTTATGACACAGAGAATTCTCATCTCTCTTCCTCATTTTATAAGGACACCAATCCTATTGTATTAGGGTTGTGTCTACCTCCTTATAGGCACTTTCTCCAAATACAGTCACATGGGTGATTAGGGCTTCAACATATGAATTTTAAGGGACACAGTTCCATCCACCCCAAATCCACGTTTTTAGGGGAAGGTACAGTATTTCCTTTATCCCCTTCTTAAGCCAACAGTTATCAGGTACTAATAGTTCTTTGAGAAACTTCATGTGAAAGTTGTGGGGGGAAAAAGAGAAACTTGTAAGAAGTTTGGAGAAGTAAGCCAGAGACTGATCCCAAGGGGCCAAGTATATGTGCTAAGGCTTTCCTGAATGCAGCAGAAGCTCCTGAGAAGGAGCGATATGATCAGACTTGGGTTTCCAAGAGATCCCTCTGGCTGCAGTGTGGGAGAGTATTAGAGGGAGCAGCCTGGAAGCAAAGAGACTGGTTAGGATGCTCTGGCCCTGGATAGGTGACAAGCTGGATACCTAAAAGGTTATGTAAAGGTGAGAAATGTGTAGGAGATAAAGTGAAAGAAATTGGTGCCTAATTTGATTTAGGGGGAAGAGGAAAGAAAATGGAGGCATCTGGGTGACTCCCAGGATTTTGGTTTGGATGAATGCTATCTCTCTTTTCAGGTTTTTAAGAAAGTGGAAATGGCTCCAGGACTCCCATCTCAAGGTCTTTCTGACCTGCCAGTAATACTTGGGACCCAACCTATCCTTGACTTCCTTAACTCTTCAATCATTTTCTCACAGTAAAATCCAGTTATTGGCAAGTCAGAGCAAACATTGGAGTGAAGAGAAATCGAGATTTTGGACACTTGTTGGTTTTGGCCACCCAGTTGTTGTCCAACTCTCCTCTGGTAGAATCCTAGTTTCCATTTGGGAATATGCCCTCCACTGTGTTCTCTGAAGTTTTGGTGGGTCTGCCAATCAAATTAATGCAATCTGATTGACTTTGTTTGGATCATTTCACCAAGCATAGCCAATCAGATTCATCAGGTATCTTGAACAGCTTGACACTGGGGCCAAAATAATGTTCTGAAGGGATTAATATGTGCTTTTGCTCTGTTGCCCTGACTTTAAGACCTTTCCTTCTTGCTGCCCTTTCTAAAACTAAGTTATTCAGCCTTTTCTTTGATTCCATGAGCTCTACCCTCTCCTTTAAGTAAATTCCTTTTTCAAACTTAACATACTTGGTACTTATTTGTTGCTTACAATTAAGGAGCCCTAGCTGATGGCTAGAGGAGAGCAGGAGATGCCCTATATCCCACAACTGTCTCTGTTCAGCTTGCCTTGGACTATAGAAGGAGGCCTGAAACCGCTCCTGCTGCCCCATTATGGCCATCTCAGACTCTGCACAGGCCCCCATGCCTATCTGTGGGAATTGCTTATGGGAATTTCTTCTACTGTCTTGCCTAGTTGTCAAACTGTAAGGAAGAGGGAGTCATAAACCAGTGGGCAGTGGAAAATCATCCACAATTCTCTCCTAAAGGGCATGGACAGAACAATAGATGTTCTGACCACTAAAAAGAAAGTGAAAATGGAGAGCCATAAAGAGAGTGAAGGACAGATGGAGGTGGGCCCAGGTGAGCTTTGCCAATGCGACATTAGCTTTATCCATTTTTTTAAAGGTACTATTTTCCAGGTTCTGCTGCCAGAATGTTCTGAAATGCTAGGCCTATGTGCCAGGCAAGCTAGAAAGCCAGCCAACCTGGGCTATACATGCCAGAAGATCAGAAGGCCACTTATAGCAGCTTGCCTGATATTTCAGTGCCTTTTCATTTCTGCCAAATTGATGTGACCATCAAGGTAATCTTCCAAGTCTCGTGGTCCAGTGGCATGCCAAAAGAAGCAGACCCCGATTGGAACCCTGAAACTGGCCTCTGGCAATGATTTGGGGCTCTAATGAATGGCCCTCCTTGTCACATTCAGGTAGGTTTGCAGCCAACTGGGAACTTTCGATCTCAGTTTCCCCAGTGGCCAGGAGTGATTGCAGAACATCTGTCCATAGTTGGATCAGACTCACTTCTGTCTCTCTGTAATCCTCTGAGCTTCCTTTGAACAAAAAGGCCTCCCACTTTCTTCCCTATCCCCATCCTACCTCCATAAGTTGGCTGCCAAAGAGCATTAATATGCAGATATTTGTCTTATATTTCTATAAAGAAATATCAAAGCAGCAATAACATAAACATTTTCTTGAACAGGTACACATGCTATCTATACCCTGTAATTTACTGAGCACCTACTATGTTCCAAACATTGTATCTGGTACCATGGGAAAACCCTCAAGGAACTTGGTTATCTTTCTAGTGTTGTACAAAGACAATGTCATAAATAACTGATCTCAAGGTCTAAAGCTAGTTCAGGACACAGAGGTTGTGGTAGGGAAAAGCTGATTCTAAATTTCTCATGTTCTATAGGAGAGATTTTGTACCACCAGAGTATTGCCTGTGCCATTCTTTGGCCCTTATATACCTCCTTGAATGATCAGCTTTCCTTGTATATATGTGGTTGTCTCTCCATTTATAAGGGAGGTCAGGGAGAGACTCACCTTTGATCTTATGCCTCAAAGGTGTACAATGATTAATGAATTTGATGGTTCAGCCAAACTCAGGGGCTTGCAGGGATCACTTTAGGGCTCTTTATGAATTTCAAAATTGAAGGCATGGTTCAGTCAACTGTCACATCATTTAATATGAGGGTTTATCCAACCCCTGCTGTTTTAGACAGTGCTGCTTAAGCATGTCTACACAAGACAAATAAACAAACAAAACCACAACTAGTCTTGTCTAGTATTTTATATGAGGAGAAACCCAATCTGCCTTCAATTAGAGTACAGACGGTATATCTACTCCTTACATAATATATGTGCATTATAAGAATGATTATTATCAGTGGTAAGAATTTTTGTTAATCTAGGGTAGGAGTTCCATTCTGAAAATGAAATAAAATATATAAAAAATGAATGTTAGTATTAAGAGCAGTCATTGAAAACTATTATGCTATGTTTAGTTTAGTTCTCACAATAATCCTGTAAAGTAGGTATTGTCCTTCCTTTTTGTTGATTGTGAAAGTGAGATTCAGAGAAGTCAAGTAATCTCATCAGCTATAAGTCTATTGAGTGAAGGAGTTAGGAAATGTACTCCTGTGTGTCTGACTCCTTCATGGAGAAAGGTAATCAGCATTCCAACAATCTCTACTGGATGGGAGTCTTCTGTATACCAGTTTCTTCTCCTTACAGGGCCTTTGGATTGGTTAAAATCCTCTTGTCTGTGTGGCATGGGGTGGAGAAAATGGGCATCTTGGGGAAGTCTCTGGAATGGATGGTGCAGAGGGCATTCTGCTGGGAAAAAATCTGCATGCCCAGCTCCTTGGCCAGTGATGTATTTTAGGGACTGGGGTGAGGGAATACAAAGATGAGTCAGGAATTCACTGGTGGGAAGAGCGTGGATAAGAGGACCATGGAATCAGCCTCAGGTTGGGCTTCCCACTCTGAAATCTCAGAGGAAGATTGAGATTCTAGAGATTTCCCATGGCTCCTTGTACTCTATAAGGGACCAGATGCAGGTCAGCACCCTCTCTATGTTTGCACTTCCTCCTGCCTTTCCCAATGGAACTGAGATAGAGGGACTGGACTGGAACAGCAATCTAGGGGGTCAGGGAACCCTGAGAGATCATGTGCATATCCAGGAATGTGGTCAAACTTCATTCCCAAGGAGTGACCCACTTGGAATGAAGTTGATCTTTGTTCCAGCTACCTAGAAGGTGTTTGCTAAGATAATTAAAAAGAATCTGATACAAGGGCTTTGGAATATCTGTAGTTGATATGCAAGGGACTGAATAAATAACATATGACTCATGTCTTTTCCTTGACAAAGCCAGGCTTGGCTTGAACTTTATTGGAAAAAAACATATTTCATTTCAGTGAGATTCTATTATAGAATTATCCTGTAATTCAGGCTCATTTCAAATAAATTAGGTTTTAGAGGTGTGTTATTAGGTTGTCAAAGAAAAACCAAACCTGCTTCTCCTCTCTTTCCCAGACCCACTTGGTTGGGATTTCTGGATGATGGTGTGCTCAAAAATGCTCCTACTTGACTGTTGTGCCTTTTGAAAACCTGAAGGTGGGACTGATTGGGAAATAAGAGCAGGGTTCATGAGAGTTTACAGCTAGATCATTTTGGAGGCATATCAAGGGATATATTCATCTCATTCATTTATTAATAATTCATTTATTTTAATTCAAAACCATTTAATGATAGTTTGTATTATTTATAGTATGCATTTTGTGGATATACCAAAGTACAAAAGATTATCTATGATATGAATTCCTTATTGTTTTTTTGAGCACCCATGTACAAATGTGAAATCTTAAGGACACACCCATCCAGAGTTGTTATTATTAGTTGTGCACTGAAGAAACTGCAGAGACAGTATGGACTCTGAAGCAAGCCATTAGAATCCAGCCTCTACCAGTATGAGACCTTGGGCGATTTATTTAGTTAACCACTCTGAATCTTAGGTTCTTGTAAATGGGAATTAAAATACCTGCCTTGAAAGATTCCTTTGAAGATTTGAAATAATAAATTAACCCATTGTGACATAACTAATCATTTATTTACCCATCAAACATTACCTGTTTATTATGCATTAAGCAGTGTGCTAAGCACCAAGAGAGGTTTCAGTCATTAGTAAAGCATGGCCCTTATACTACAGGGATTCAAGTATAGAAGAGGCGGTGAAAAATTTAACAAACACACTAAACTGGGTGATAAAGGAAATAATGAAACATGTACTATGTTCACTGGTATTACAAAAATAGGAGTGAAATTCAGGATTTAAAAACTACTGTAACAGGTAATGCTTTGAAAAGATAAATGATATCATTATGAAGAATTGTTGATTATAATCCAGTCATTCATTTATTAAACAACAAAGATGCTTCAGATGGGCCAGAAAATTAAGAGAAGGTTCCCTGTTTCTTTTCTCAATTTTCACTACTTCTGCCTTGGTTCAAGTTAGCATTGCTTATAGCCATTGACTTTTTACCTTCAGATTTTCCCACCTTTCACCATTTACAAACTCTTTCAGCGAATGTCACTACAAACTAATGAGATATGGGAAGAACAGAAATGATTATCCTTATTTTAAATGAAAGTTAGAACCTTAGAGGTCAAGTGACTTATTCAAAGTCAAACTCCAATTCAAACTCACCTCTTTGGGTCCAAGCCAGGACTTTCCCTTGTCTCTCAAACAAGAATCCTCGACTTTTAAAAAATATTATAACTTCTTATTCCTCAATATCATTGACAACTTTGTTGTTAAAGATCAGGAGAAGCATCTGTTTGACTAGATATTTTTGACATTCCCAGTCACTCTTGCCAAACCTGAGATTAATTAAGCAATACAATTAAAGTCCTCATTCCAGAGGCCTCTTGGTCAAGCTTCTGTAATTGGCATGAGGGACATTTTCACAACCAGCAGGAGGTTCTGGATGTAACACCTGGCAGGCAGGGTATTTCCTTGCTCACTCTCCAAGAGGGCATCCTATGAAGGGCAGATCTGGAGTTTAGGAACACAAGAGTGTGCCACAAACAGCTCTGGTTCAGGAGGGCTGCTGAGCAGTGTTCTGATTTCTTCCAGTGTTAGAATAATTGTCTTCATAATAGCAATTGCTTCTGCTTTATTTATTTCATTTATTCTCTCATATGTTCGTTCATTCATTTATCCATTCATGGGACATATATGAAGCACTGGATATGCATTGTGGGGTGCCTGTAAGAAAAAAGTCTTTCTCTATTTAGATCTATACTGGATCTATCAGTCCTTTGCCTGCTTCACTGACTTCCCCTCCAATCTCCTAAGGCAGTAGTCAGCAAACTCATCAGTCAACAGAGCCAAATATCAACAGTACAACGATTGAAATTTCTTTTGAGAGCCAAATTTTTTAAACTTAAACTTCTTCTAAGCCACTTCTTCAAAACAGACTTGCCTAGGATATAGTATTTAAAAAAAAATACATTTTATTGATTTTTTACAGAGAGGAAGGGAGAAGGATAGAAAGTTAGAAACATCGATGAGAGAGAGACATTGATCAGCTGCCTCCTGCACGCCCCCTACTGGGGATGTGCCCACAACCAAGGTACATGCCTTTGACCGGAATCGAACCTGGGACCTTTCAGTCCACAGGCCGATGTTCTATCCACTGAGCCAAACTGGTTTTGGCAAGGCCGTGTATTTTGTGGAAGAGTCACACTTAAGGGGCCAAAAAGCAGCATATGGCTCGCGAGCCTCAGTTTGCCGACCACAGTCCTAAGGAAATACCATAATCACAGGCCTCCTGTCAAGTTGAGCAAATGTGGTACCATGTGACCTGTCCCTAAAGCCCAGACTGATGGGACCTGGGCTGGCACCTCACCCAAAGTAGCCATCGATATACTGATTCATAGTACGGCTTGGTGGTAAAATATATGCTGTGTCACTCTGATCCATGCTCCTAGAAATTTGAATTGGGAAATATGGAGAGAGGGAGGCAGTCCAGAGCATAAGTTATAAAGCTGGCCTTGAGGTTCAATTGGAACCGTGGCTGGATGAAACCATGAGTAAGCTGAAATGATGGGGAAGAAGTGACTAAAGAACAAAGTATAAATGGTGAGCAAATAAACAAAATATCTCTCCCTATAAAGTGAAAATCTTTTAGAGGATGCTTGTATGAACACAAGGCCCTACACAGTCTAGGTCTTTCCCACTCACCAGCTTTATGTCCCCATTGTGCATTCCAGGACTTTTGCAATTTGCCAATCCAACATGCAGTTGCTAGGAAGTGGCGGAATTCTTCCCATCACAATGCATCTTACATAGAGTGTACCTTCTACACCTCTCAGCACCTGTTCATTAGCAAGGCTCAGCATAAGTACCATCTTCTCAGAGATCTTCTCCTTGACTGAGTCCCATCCCCAAAACAGTGAAAATTGGGAATCCTTCTGTATATTCACATAATGCCATATTCATACACTCTTGGAATACTATCCCTTTCATTGATTCATCTATTCAACAAATATTTTTTAACAATACCATTGTGTTAGACTATAAATTAGGTACTACAGAATAAAATACAACTCTTAGCCAAAGGTCTCCACATCTTTTAAGGAAGACATACCATTGAGATTGTGTAGTCCAGTATTACAGGTGCTGAGATCATTGTCATTGGTGGGTACGTTTTGGTCTTCCTAGAAGGCTGTAATTTTATTGTAGGCAAGGACTATAGGCAAGTAAATAGCTGCTGAATTAATAAAATATGAGGAGGCTCATTTAAAGTTATTTAGTTTTTACTGGAGTAGCAACAATGCTATTTCCCATGTGTTTTCCCACCTTGGAAATTCACCTTCTTTCTCTGCAGACTTTCCAATGTTGATTTCCCAGGGAAGGGAAGAGCAAGTGCCATTTAAGAAACAAAGAAGAGGAAGACATGACATAGTCGCAGTTCATATTAAAGAAGAAAGTGAAATAGGAGCCTCATCCAAGGCAGGAAAGAAGAAGAAAAATGAAAGGTCAGACTAGAGTATTCTCAACACTTCTACTTGGGGTCCAACCTGTGGGGTTGCTGTTGTGAGAGGAACATCCAGATAGGTTTGGGGACACCATGAGTATGATTATTCCTTGTAGCTTCAGGGACAGCTGAAAAGGCTATATACCTCTCAGAAGACTCATGAGAGGCATGGCCCCACCTCCTACCTGATGCTGGAAGATAGAAGAAGATAGAAGTGGTTGAGGGAGGTTTCAGATAGATGAACCTGAGCTGGAACTTCCTATGGCCCTTGCCTGTTGAATGGTGAATAGTCTGGGCCAACAAGTACCAGTGGCTTTAAAGAAGAGTGATAGACTACATGGAACATATATGCTTCATAACTGAAGGGAAATGGCAAAGCTTATTGTCAGAAGCAGCAGGTTGCAGCACATTGTCCAAAAGAACCCCCAAACAATCCCCAAATCCCCAAATATAAGTGAATCAGCTATACTTGAGTTTAGTGGAGACCTAGCTCACTGACCCATGAGGCACATTATCATTTTAAAATCTCAGGGAAGAATTCTATTTAGTCCTGGTTGGATTATCTGCTCAACTTTTGGAAACATAGTATAAAAGGTACTATGATTGGGCCAAAATGTGTCACATGTTCCCATTCCTGTGGTCAGTGGAGTTGAACTCCTTCAAGAAGATGGGATGTGTTATGGGAAAAGATTACTGAGCAGATAAATATTTTTTCAAAATAAAAATAGGGGATCTCTATGGCTTTCTACTCCATAGCAGTAGCTGGCATGGCTGCATACTCACCACCTGTGTTCCCTTCAGTTAGCCTGAGAGGCTTTTTCACATTGGAACTATTCTCCTGATCTGGTATGTGATCCAGATCCATGCATCTTGGTAAACTTTATTTTTGTCCAGGGCAAAGCTTTAGACTTCTCCCTTAAAACCAGTTATTTTCATAAAGGATTTGGGATACATGGAGGTGGGATTAATGCATGCAAAGGAATGGTCAGGCACTGCAAGATGGTGGGTTTCTAACAGGGATGTTTTCAATTAATCATCCTCCTGTCTCAGATGGGGAGAGGTTAAAGAGTCGCTAAGGGCCTGTCAGCACAGGCTATACTGCTTCCAGTTAATGGCAGGTGCTATTATGGGAGCAATCTGCAACCAGGATCCTACCCCCTTGTCAGGGAGCATGCAGTTCAGATTTAAGAGTCCCCTGGTGTGAGAGTTCAGAGGGCCAAAACTGACAGGGAGATAGGGCCAGGTAGGGTTGGAATTGGAGAGACAGCTAAATTAACCAATGACTAAAATAACATTATTATACCAATAGAAATATCAGTATTTCTGAAGATAAAATAGCATGACATACCATATTGCAGTCACTGGATAGATCCCTCATATTATTATTTTTAAATGGCATATCCAGTATTTTGTACTGTGGGATAAACTCTCAAGACCTAGTCCATTCATGGTTCCCATTCTTCTCCTCTTTCAGTCCCCAGGACTCCTGATCTAGACACCTGGAGTGAGATAAGCTAATTGTGGAAATAGGAGGGAGGGTGGCAAGAAGGGAAGTGTAAGTAAAGATTTGCATCTAGAGAACAGAACCAGAAGTGAGGGCAGCTGAGCTGGCCCTTAGAATACCCAAGTGCTGTGTTTGGCAGCCTGCTGTGCCATCACAGAAGTAAAATCTTGTTGAAGGGGGATCAGGGAACTTATACAATGCCCAGAGATTTCCCCAAGGCAGATATTACTGCTTCTTGGTACCCTATTCCTGGAAGGGAGAGCAGAGAGATGGACTCATGTAGAATGATTTGGTCCATATGGTAAAATTGTCCAGCCAGGAGTTGTAATGCATTGAGGTGGTTCCCTAGTTTGGTTTGCTTTCTGGAAGCTGAAAGCCTCATTTCTCTGAGTACATATTTCCTTTACATATTGTGCTCCCAGGACCTCAGCCTTCAGTTTTATCCAGAACAAAACAATTTAGGTATAGGCCCAAAGAGGACTCCAACAGGGTGTATAAACGCCTCAGTTTCTGAAATTGATATGCCTCTCTTCCCATAATCTCTATTCCCACACATGCCTATTACATGAATTTGAAATGCTCTGTTCATATAAAGACTGCATGCTGTTTCAAGCCATTCCAGCAATAGGAAAAGGCATTTAAAGCCTTCTTTTTTAGTGCAAAAGACAGAGCTATGCTAAGCCAAGCTACAATTAGCTTTGTGTGTTTTTTGTCACAATCACAGTCTGCCATACATGAGATCAAGATGAAATGCCATTCCAGCTGACTCCGACTCTGTGTGAGTATGTATGTTCAGGCACTTATTTAAAACATAACCACAGGCAAACATTCCTTTATCAAAGCACATGGATATCATTACTGCACTTGCATTTTTGGTTGTAAGGAAATACAGTAGTTAACCACCTGAAATCTCAGTAGACAAAAGGAGAACACCATAAAGTTTTACAACTGTGGGACAAAAGATTGCAAAATGGAGGATTCATTAAAAAATTAGGAAATAAATTTTGTTACATACTTGAGTAGGTTTGTCACAGAGTGATTCCTAGAGCTTACTCATTACCTGTGATGAGAAGATTACATTCTCACAAAGAAATGGAGTAAGAATTGGAAAAACATCTTTGATCTCAATCCCATTGTGTTCAGACAATGCAAACAGAATTTCTCACAAGCTTTCAATATGTAAAAAGCTTGTTGATGTTTTGAATTGTGATGCTAATCTCACCAGCAGCAAAGATGGCCACCATTAATATAGTTTTCCTCTTGATTAGGTGTTCCACCAGACTCATTTTCAGGAGCAAATCCCTTTCAGATCCTGGAAAGATTAAAGCACCTTACCCTTTAGTTCTAAATATAGTTCCTTTGGGAAGAAAGTTGAGATCCAGGAGTCCTGAATGAAACTGAATGCTTTGGGAGACAGCTAGGGTTGGCTTAAAGCTTGCTCTCTTGAGGGCCATTGACAAAGCTTTCTCTACTGCGTTCTGCTACTGTATTCAGTGCACTGAGTAACTTCTAATGTTCCTAGGGTTTTCCAAAGAGCCTAGAAATAAAGTTGGCAGAAGAGAGCAATATATTTCACTTAACTATCATTAACTACATACCCAAAGTTATTTCTTTTTAAATAGCTCACGAAAGGCCTTGGTCAAAATTTGGTGGCAATAGATATACTTGAACATGAATCCATCAGCTGCCCTTTAAGTCTCTGGACTTTAAGTACATTAAGAATGAAACACCACCCTGGATGCTATAATTGTTATAGGTCTGTATTTCTTTTCCAAAAAAAATAAAAAGAACAAGAGTCACCACTCTCACAATTGGAGGAAAACTCAACACTTTTTCAATGAGAAATACGTGATGTCATATATTTTGGTTAATAAAGACCAAAGTTGGCTGTACACAAAGCCAATTTAAGAATGTGATCTGTAACTCACAGTTTTAATTACATGGAGAAAAAGTGAATGGGTTCATTAATGCTGTGAAAAGGCACAGTGACCTACCTGCCAAGTGGCAAGGTGGAAATAATTAATCTAGTCAATTAAAAAGAAACAGATCATTTAAAATGCAAAGGCTTCCAGGTGGTGCACTGCATTCTGCTATCTGGGATTGCAAATTATTACTGTCACTTCAGGTCTTCTCAATACGTTTTCTTCATCCTTTCGTTTTATTTATGTATTTTTGCCATACCTCAAATCTAATAGAAAAAAAATGTTTCTGAGCTATAAATCACCACCTGTTTCTTTGTTTCATGTTCTAAAATATTTATTTATTTTAACATGTACTCTGGAAATGCTCCAGGGGGTTACTAGTACCATCTCCACCATTTCTCTTGGGGTCTGTTCTATCTTTCCCATCAAAATTGTTTGCCTTCTTTTGGGTTTTTAATAATATTTTAAAAGTGCTAGAGCCTGAGCCACACTGTCTGGGTTATCTAATCCCATTTATGATCCTATAACCTTGAAGCTTGCCACGGCCCGGCTGTCAGCACCAGATTCTAAATACAGAGGGTAGTGTATTTGCTCCATAGAACCGGAAATTAGTCAAACAGTTACTTTTCTACAAAGGTTCATAATTCCTCTTGACATTTACAAGCAAGTAGTAGTTCTTAGGCATGAAGTGATCTCAAAACACCCCAGGCTGCATTGCAATGCCCTGTGGGTGCAGGCATTTGCTCAGAGCTGTGGGAGCTCTGCTCCACCGAGCCCAGGTGCCCCCGTCACCGCCGCCCGCCTATCTGTGTGCTGCAGAGACAGAGACACGGAAAAGAGAGCCTATTCTTAGCTTAATCCTTTTAAGCTGGTCCAAACTCAGTCCCAGGACAAATACTATATTAATATCATGCTCACTTTAATCATGTCCAAGCTTGCAGTATCTGAGTTTTTAAAATCTGCTCACGGGAAGGTTGTGTGTGTGTGTGTGTGTGTGTGTGTGTGTGTGTGTGTGTGTGTGGTGAGTCTGGCTGTAAATTTCTGGTTGTTAAGAGGGAAAAAGATCTCATCTAAAAAAATAAATGCTGCGGTGGCAAAGTGAGACTTGAAAGTCTACTTTCTAGGTGTTAGACTTGGCTTGTTTGAAATGGCGAGAGAGGTGAGAAGACCCTTTTCCTTGATGTGCTCAAACAAAGTAGTACATATTGTCAGCTCGGCAGGAGGCGCGCAGGGACCATATGTGCAGCGCCCAGCAAAATGGAATAAACAGCTGCTGCCAGGAATCCAATGCCTGGCCAGGAGGCAAACCCAAGTCCTCCTGTTTCCAAAATAAAAATCACCAGAGGGATTCCCCTTCCTGCAGTTCCAGCCAGCAGTTTTATAAAAGCATAAAGCATAGCTGTATTGTGGTTTATCATAATCCCTTACATTTGTAGAGCATTTTACCGTTTACAAAGCACTTTACATACATTATCTCATTTGAGCCTCATAACAGCTCTGGAGAGTAGGAGGCTCAGATATTGTGATTCCCTTTTCACAGATGAAAAAAGGAAGGTTCAGAGAATGATGATGAGAGGGCCCCAGTCGGTCTCCTCCCACCTAGCCCAGAGCTGGCCATGCAGAGACCTCCTTCCTGGGATCCTCAGGGGGACACCAGGGACCCTGTGAAGGTCATCTGTTTTTTGTGTAGTTGAAGTGCAAGCTGCACCTTTTTTTCTTTGTGCAAACATCAGCTCCCTCAGCCAAAGAATTTGTCCCCCATCTTTGGAAGCAGCAGGGAGGCAAATAGGTTGGAAGAGAGTAAGAGGCGGAGAGAAAAGCTCCTCCACACACTTGATGTGGAATTTGGTTTGTCCTTGATGGCGGTCACAGCTGCCATTTTATTTTCAGCACATACTGCAGAGATCAGCCACGGGCTCTCTGGGCTTCAGAACTGCAGGGCAGAAGAATTTGGATATTGTTCAATGGTTTTCTCAGACACTGCTGCCTCTGTACGACCCTTTGCAGAGAAACAGGCTTTGCTTCTGGAACTACCCACCCGGCTTTGTGCTCATTGTGAAAGCAGATTTACAGAAAAGATCTGCAGTGCCTTTTTTTTTTTTTGGTAAAAAATCCTCTCTATCCCTGAGGAATGGCGGAATACTGTTCATTAACTCCTGTCTTATGGGATAGAGGACATTGTGGGTGGCTGCTGGAGAGGCTGTCATGGACTGCTTTAGTTCTGAAATAGGGAACTGCTCTCTGGTAGAGACTAGAAGACATCTCTAGCATGGACCTAGTTTCTTGATCAGGTCTCCCTGATCAGGTTCATTTTTTTTTTTTGTTATTTCTGCCAGGGTGAGGTACAAGCATGCTAATTACTTTACCTCTTATGTTATATCTGCCAGTCTCACCAGTGGCCACATTAATTTCAGGAACAATACAGTCTAAATTGATATTGAGAAGTATTTCCCAAGTTTTCAAGATTCCTTCCTCTTCTCGCTCACTTTCTTTGCCAAGTATGGGTCTGCTGATTACTTTCATCCCACCTCTTGAGTCTCCTCCTTCCCCCTTTGAGGCAATGACCTCCCCTCCCCCTCTTTTTGTGCAGAACAGTATTTGGTTTCTTTTCTCCTCTGCCCTGGGTTGGAGGGGCAGGAAGCAGAAGATTGCTGGAATATTAGAAGAGCTTCATTACCCAGAGCTATTGTGTATGAAGATGGAGTGGGAAGGTTTCCAGTTCTTACAATAGCCCATAGATTTTTGGCTGCAGAAATAACCCAGAGTTGAAATCAGTTGCTATATTTTAGCCACTTGAAAGAACCACCTTCAGCCTTAAAGCAGACCCTGACTTGCAGAAAACAGGTCCATAGAGATTTGGACAAGACGCAACAGAACACAGGAGTCTCTGTTGTTTGATTATGACTATGATACACAGGTTTGATTATGGTCAATGTGGAGTGCCCAGAATAGCAGGAATTTACTCAAATCTTTGCCTTAGATAAGGCTTTAAGAAAAATACAACTTCTTTTAACATTGGTTCTCAGAGGATTCAACAAGTACCCACGCATAAACAGCATAGAACTCTAGAAATTGGTGGAAAGGCAAAAGGCAAGCCAGATGGTATATGACAAGTCTTGGGCTTTGACCTAGGGTTTAGAAGGGAGAAAGGACTAACCCTTCTGGATTGCAGGTTATAGTATGGAACACATAGGAAGACAGCTCTTGGTACACAGTAAACCACAGCTAAGCATATTTAAAACTAGAGTCCCAGTGCACAGATTCATATACCAGTGGGGTTCTTCGGTCTGGTCTGTGGAGATAGGGCTGAAACTGACTCTCTGACATCCCCTGAGGAGTCCCGGATTGTAAGAAGGCAGTTTTTGGGTGACGCACCCTGGAATTGGACTCCCTCCTCTCTGGTTCTGGGTGCATCACCTGAGGACCGCAGTTGCCAAGTCACCATAGTTTGGCAGCCCCTGGTGGTCATTGTGCATCATAGCTACTAGTTGAATGGTCAGTCACACAGTCACTTAGGCTTTTATATATAGAGATGTTGGCCAGGGAGCAGCAATGAAAGAAATATATGCAGTAATTTGAATAGCCTCACAAAAATGGCCAGCTAAATTCAGTTACATCATTTTCAAAGCCCAGTGCAAAATGAAAATATGGGGTCCCTTGTCCATAAATTATCAAGGGTTTCAAAACAGTGGCAGCAGAGGTTTAAGCCAAGCATGGGGCCCTTCTGACTACACAGCCACCCATAAGTTAGCCACATGTCCCCCCCAAAACAATCTAAATGTATAGGATCCACCATCAAAACTCTCTTCTACACTCACTTTATATAGCAATGAAAGAACTTTTTCTGCTCCACAGAGCAACCCTGCCAGCAGAAGGAGGGAAATGCACCTCCTTAAAATCTAGTCTGGACAGAGGTGTCTTCACTCTCCAATGGGGACTGATTTCCTGTCCCTCTTCCTTCCTTTCCTTCAAGGCTGGAGGGAGAGGGTGGGTCCTTATTTCAAGCTGTTTGCCAGTTTTTACCTGGTCTGGAGTTGCCATGGCTCTCTGAAAAGGTTTCCTTCACACAAGATTTCTTTCCCACTTCCCTCCTTCTTAGCAAACACTTAGCTCTTTTACAGATTCTGAGTATTTTGGAGGCAAGTTCTGTGGGCTTTTATTAGATATATACTGTAATTCCAAACTGTGATTACGTGATGTCTGGCTTTCCCTGAACTCAAATTTAATATCCTGAAAAATGGGAAGCTTTATTGCAAGACTGAAGTACACCAGCAGTGGGGACCTGGGGCTGAGCGCCATGGGTCTGCTGATTACTTTCATCCCACCTCCTGAAATCCCTAGCTGGCCACGGTTTGAAGCTTGTTAACCTCCAATTTGCCTTTTAGATGGACTTTTTCATCCTCTTGAGTTATATTTATTACACAATGGTTATAAATTTTTTTAAAAAGACAAATCGTTCATAATTTTATAACCTTAATACTCCAACTGTTTTCACTTTTCTACATTCTCTTATTGTACTGGGTTATATTTTTAATTGTTGCATTTATAATGAAGCTATATATTTTTTGTTCTATAGTTGAATTTTAATTCCTTCAATACTTAAAACACATTTATAAACTTAAAGAAGATAGATGGACAAAAAAGCAACAAGAATCTTAGAATTGCCTTCAAATGGAAGCCAAAGCAATACTCCTTTAGAGGCAGAGCCTAAGAAGGTGGAGCTCAAGTGATCTTATTGGTTACCTGGTTTTGTACCTTTATTTCACAAAAAAGAAAACGGAGGCCTAGTGTTAAAGGACCTGACAGGCAGCTCTTAGAGACATTAAGAAGTAAACAGGCAGAAAATGCCCTTTTTGGGGGGAGTCGGGGGGAGGGGAAGGGAACCATACGCTGAATAGTCCCTATTTCCACATTAGTATCTTAAGTTCTTTGACTGTCTATCCTTCATTTGTGATATGGGAGTTGGAACAGATGCTCTTAAAAATCCTTTCAACTCTAAAACTTTGAATCCAATTTGAAATGAATCCAATTGGACCTCTGCCCGTCAGCTCAGAACTACT
Source organism: Lasiurus cinereus (assembly GCA_011751065.1). Lineage (NCBI taxonomy): Eukaryota > Metazoa > Chordata > Mammalia > Chiroptera > Vespertilionidae > Lasiurus > Lasiurus cinereus. Next base: position 10,675,589 of record JAAGEH010000393.1, on the reverse strand, counting down.
ACAAACATAATGAAATGTATGGTAATGATTAGTACATTCCCTGTTTTAGCAAGATGTGCTGACTGTGGCTCAGCAGATCCTAGGAAAACTTCAGACTGGGTCTCAGACTGAACTGCCACAGCATGCCCACTGGTGGACCGGGCCATCGGCTAGCCAGCTCCTTTACAATTCATAACTCAGAGGAAAATGATAAAGTGTTCAGCAAAGCCATGGATTGACAATCCTATTTCCCAGTGCAGTGATCATGAAGTTGGCCTTTCAGAACACTTTTGAAGCAGAGTGAGGCCCCCTCTACTGGTAGGATTCCTCATTCACCAAAATGCCAGGACTTGTTATGTTTGTTTGAAATGAAAAATAAATAAATAAATAAATAAATAAATAAATAAATAAATAAATAAATAAATAAAACAGGATCAAAACAGATTCTAATAGTAAGGAAACACGAAGAAGTGTCTACTCTAAAATCTCAACTTTTCAGACAAGGAAACAGATATCTGTGATCTTTAAACTCACAAATTTGTTAGGCAACATTCTTCTGAGGAAATTTTCACACTAGGTGGCAAAAAATCTCTCTATTAAAATGTGAAATTGGCTTTCGGGTAGAAGGGCCTTGACAAATAATTATTGAGTCAATAATGGGTAAAAATCCTGCTTTTGCTCAGGGAAGTGTAGGGCTCTCCCATCCCTCATGTGAAATTCTGTGTTCCATTTGCCTAAACAAAGGTTTCTTAACCTCTACCATTTGAGTATCCCCAACAGGCTTCTTGCCATAGCCAAGTACTCTGTGCCTTACTATTTTTCTTTGAGCCGAGTCATTTTTTATTTTAGTCTCATCCCATGCAATAGAATCCATGAAATTTTAGGTTTGATATCTCATGTGTATGTAGTATGTGTATGTATGTATGTGTGTATACATGCACTCAATAGAAGAAACACATGACTGTTTTATTTTATTTTTTAAATGTATTTTATTAATTTTTTACAGAGAGGAGGGTAGAGGGTTAGAGAGTTAGAAACATTGATGAGAGAGAAACATCCATCAGCTGGCTCCTGCACACCTCCTACTGGGGATGTTCCCAAAACCACGGTACATGCCCTTGACCGGAATCAAACATCTATCCACTGAGCCAAACTAGTTGGGGCAACATGACTGTTTTAAAATGTTCTGCGTGCCAATTAAGTTCACCTCATTTAATTTGTCTCATGTGCTTCCCATGCTTTAGAAAATACTGAGGTAAATATACCTCATGTGTAAGTCATGTAATTATAGTAGTCATAATTTCATTTTTTCCGTTAAAGGTGAGTCATTTATTGCTTTTCTTCACCAGGTCTCTCCCTTGTGCCTTACTCTGTCTTGACGTCTTTCCTTATCCCCTCTCCATCCATTCACAGTCCTTTGGTTCAGTATGGATATTTCCTTCCCCCAGTTAGGTGAAGAAAACTTTCTCTATTTCCCATGGGGGACCGTGCCTCATTTGATACTGAACTCCAGGAAACCATATTGAAACAAACTGGTATTTGACAGGATGAATAAAAAGACCTTTGTGTTCTTGTCTTTTTCTAGGAATTGGAACTTGAGCAATATTGAAAAGTGATGTTATTTCTATTTCATCCTTATAGTCAGCTTCTCTGAGGAAATGGCACATAAACACAGAAAGTCCAATTTATAAAAACACATTTAATAAATTATTCCTCGAGGAATATAATGGAGAGTCTGTTTTTGTCCAGGCACTGTGAAAGTTGCATTACCTGTAGGGAAGAATGGAGATGAGAGAAAAGGCTGATGTTCATGAAATCTTTACCCTTATTAAACATTCCTGCAGAATTAATTCAAGCTTTGTTTCTTCAGAAATAAAGGCAAGCATTATGCATTTATTGCTGAGTGAATATATTCAATTCTCAGCTAGCTATAACTTGGTGCTACTGTGAACGCTCCTTTATATACAATGGATTATAGGTTTTGAAGCTCATCTGTAAAAAATCAATTTTAAAACCTCCTGTCATTATAATGTATTTTTTGCTTTAATTTATTATATCATCACTGTTGACCCTTAATGAGAAGTGAATAAATAGATTTTGAAACAGAATATTTATATGTTTAAGTAACTTTGGATTTAAAGAGCTCAGAAAGAGTTGCTTCAAATATAAGCTGTTTTATAAGAAATACACTACATAAAGTTAGAAAACTCTTCTCCCAAAAGAAAGAATTTCAGTGAGTGAATTTTCATTTTGGTAACATTTGCACAGTATTTTAAAATCATATGGAAATTTTTTACAAAATCACCTCTGATAAGCAAAAATAAGTGAAAACTACAGTTACAACAATGTAATTCTATATACCTTATTATTCTGGAAAAAATGTAAGCAAATTCAATCCTAACAACAGTTGACCTTTAAAACACTCAAAGACTCCAGGACCCATGGGGAGGAATGGGTGCTCTGAGTTTACTGTGCTGTCCCGAAGAGATTCTTTCTGATGGCAAACAGATGGAACCACCAGAGAGAAGCAGATTTCCACTGCAACTATCACAGGACTGCACGGTACCTTTCAAATGACATCAGTCAGGAAGTCAGTGACTGGAGTTTCAGATTTCATAGAAGGACTTTGCTTTGCTTTTTGTAAGCCCAAAGATGGCAGGAGGAGGAAATAAATTATGTCTTAGAACCTCTCCTGGTAGATGTTTGAAGAGATTACATAAGTAAATCAGTTGTCCCAATCCCCCAATGTGTTATAGACCATCCGGTTTGAATTTGAATGCCTTTCCTCTTTTTTATTAGAGAACCAATGTAAGCCCACAACTCAGAGTAAATTCGGGCTGATAGGGGAAAGGCAGTGCTGTGGGGATTATCAAGAACTGAAGTGTTTATTTTTATGTGAAGCTTGTCCTATAACCAGCTTTATGACTGGAAAGGGCCAAAGCAGTACAGTACACAGGTTAGCATTTCTCACTGGAGAGATTAGGTTGTCTCACTTTATTTTTATTTTATTGTTTAAAGTATTACAACTAGTAGACATATGTCTCCTTTTTTCCCCCCAATGACCTTCCCAACCTCCCCCACGTCCCGCACATGCTCTCATCCCACCCCCCAGTGTCTTGTGTCCATTGATTATGCTTATATGCATGCATTCAAGTCCTTCAATTGATCTCTTATCTCTCCCTCTCAACCCTCCCCAGCATTCCTGCTGTAATTTGACAATCTGTTCAATGCTTCTCTGCCTCTGTATCTATGTTTTTGTTCATCAGGTCATAATGTTCTTTATTATCCACAAATGAGTGAGATCATGTGGTATTTTTCATTTCACTGACTGGTCTTTCTCACTTAGCATAATGCTCTCCAGTTCCATCCATGCTGCTGCAAATGGTAAGAATTACTTTTTTGATAGCTGCATAGTATTCCATTGTATAGATGTACCATAGTTTTCTGATCCACTCATCTGCTGATGGGCATTTAGGCTGTTTTCAAATCTTAGCTATTGTAAATTGTGCTGCTATGAACATAGGGGTGCATATATCCTTTCTGATTGGTGTTTCTGTTTTCTTGGATATATTCCTAGAAGTAGTATTACTGGGTCAAATGGCAGTTCCATTTTTAAATTTTTGAGGAAACACCATACCATTCTCCATAGTGGCTGTACTAGTCTGAATTCCCACCAGCAGTGAAGCAGGGTTCCTTTTTCTCTGCATCCTCTCCAGCATTTATCATTTGTTGATTTGTTGATAATAGCCATTCTGACAGGTGTGAGGTGGTACCTCATTGTTGTTTTGATTTGCATCTCTGAGATGATTAGTGATTTTGAGCTTGTTTTCATATGTCTCTTGGCTTTCTGAATGTCCTCTTTCAAAAAATGTCTATTTAGGTCCTTTGCCCATTTTTTTTTGTTATTATTATATTGTTTATCTTCCTTTTGTTAAGTTGTAAGAGTTCCCTGTAAATGTTGGTGATTAAACCCCTATCAGAGATAACATTGGCAAATATGTTCCATACAGTGGGTTTTCTTGTTGTTTTGTTGATGGTTTCTTTTGCTATGCAGAAGCTTTTTATTTTGATGTAGTCCCATTTGTTTATTTTCTCCTTAGTCTCTCTTGCCCTCGGTCTGTGTCTGTAAAAATATTGCTATGACATATGTCTGCAATTTTGCTGCCTATGAAGTCTTGTAGAATTTTTATGGTGACCCATTTTACATTCAAGTCCTTTAGCCATTTTGAGTTTGTTTTTGTGTATGGTATAAGTTGGTGATCTAGTTTCATTTTAGTTTGCATGTATCTGACCAAATTTCCCATTTATTAAAGAGACTGTTTTGACTCCATTGTATGGTCTTTGTCAAATATTAATTGAGTATAATGGCTTGGGTCAATTTCTGGGTTCTCTATTCTGTTTCATTGACCTATATGTCTGTTCTTGTACCAGTACCAGGCAGTTTTGAGAACTATGGCTTGGTAATATAGCTTGATGTCTGGTATTGTGATCCCTCCAACTCTGTTCTTCTTTCTCAGGATAGCTGTGGTTATTTGGGGTCTTTTTTTATTCTAGATGAATTTTTGGAAAGCTTGTTTTAAATCTTTGAAATATGCCATTGGTATTTTAATAGGTATTGCATTGAATCTATAGATTGCTTTAGATAGTATGGACATTTTAGTGATGTTGATTCTACCAATCCATAAACATGGTATGTTCTTCCATTTGTTTATGTCTTCCTCTATCTCTTTTTCCAATGTCCTGTAGTTTTCTGAGTACAGGTCTTTTACGGCCTTAGTTAAGTTTATTCCTATGTATCTTAATTTTTTGGTGCAATGGTAAATGGGATTTTTTTTTCTACATATCTTTCTGTGAATTCATTATTAGTGTATAAAAAGACCATAAATTTCTGGATGTTAGTTTTGTATCCTGCTATGTTGCCAAATTCATTTATTAGGTCTAGTAGTTTTTTGATGGAGTCTTTGGGGTTTTCTACGTATAGTATCATGTCATCTGTGAATAAGGACAGTTTTACTTCTTCTTTTCCAATTTGGATACCTTTATTTCTTCCTCTTGTCATAGTACTGCCAGTACTATGTTGAACAGGAGTGGTGAAAGTGGGCATCCTTGTCTTGTTCCTGTTTTTAAGGGAAATGGGTTTAGTTTTTGCCCATTGAGTATGATGTTGGCTGTAGGTTTGTCATATAGGGCTTTTATTATGTTGAGGTATGATCCCTCTATTCCCACTTTGCTGAGAGTTTTTATCAAGAAAGGGTGTTGGATTTTGTCAAATGCTTTTGCTGTATCAATTGATAAGATTATGTGATTTTTGTCTCTCAATTTGTTTGTGTGATGTATCACATTTATTTATTTGTGGATATTGTACCATCCTTGCCTCCTCGGAATATATCCCACTTAGTCATGATGTATGATCTTTCTAATGTATTGCTGAATCAATTTGCTAGAATTTTGTTGAGTATTTTAGCATCTATGTTCATCAAGGATATTGGTCTGTAGTTCTCTTTTTGTGTGGTATCTTTATCTGGTTTTGGGATTAGGGTAATGCTGGCTTCATAGAAAGAGCTTGGAAGTGTGCCTTCCTCTTGAATTTTTTGGAATAGTTTGAGGAGCATAGGTTTTAGTTCTTCTTTGAATGCTTGGTAGAACTTCCCTGTAAAGCTGTCCGGACCAGGGCTCTTGTTTGCTGGAAGAGTTTTGATTGGTTTCAATTTCTTCAGTAGCTATTGATCTATTCAGGTTTTTTTATTCTTCTTGGTTGAGTTTTTTAGGAGCTTGTATTTTTCTAAAAATATATCTATTTTATCTAGGTTGCCCAATTTGTTGAAATAGAGTTGTTCATAGTATTTTTTCAAAATTGTTTGTGTTTCTGTAGGATCAATTGTTACTTCACCTCTTTCATTTCTGATTTTGTTTATTTGGGTCCTCTCTTTTTGCTTCTTGGTGAGCCTGGCTAGAAGTTTATCAATCTTGTTTATCCTTTCAAAGAACTAGTTCTTGGGTTTGTTGATCTTATATATATATATTTTGTTTATCTCTGCTCTGATCTTTGTTATTTCCTTCCTTATGCGTACACTGGGCTTTTCTTGTTGCTCTCTTTCTAACTCTGAGTTGTAGGGTTAGATAATTTGTTACTATTGTTTCTTATTTTTTGAGGTAGGCCTGTAGAGCTATGAAATTCTCTCTCAAGATTGCTTTCACTCTGTCCCATAGATTTTCTATTGTTGTGTTTTCATTGTTGTTTGTTGCCATGATGCTTTTTTTTCTATTTTGTGATCTCTTTGGTAACCCAGTCATTGTTTAATAGCATGCTATTTAGCCTCCAAGTGTTTGATTTTTTATTGTTTTTATTGTAATTGATTTCTAGTTTTATGCCATTGTGATCTGAAAAAATGCTTAATATGATTTCTATCTTTTTGAATTTGAAGAGACTTTGCCTATGTCCCAATATATAGTCTCTCCTTGAGAATGACCCATGTACACTTGAAAAGAATGTATATTCTGTGGCTTTGGGGTGAAATGTCCTGAAGATGTCAATTAATTCCATCTGATCAAGTGAGTAATTTAGGATTGATATTTCTTTGCTGATTTTGGTTTAGAGGATTTTGGGGTGAAATGTCCTGAAGATGTCAATTAATTCCATCTGATCAAGTGAGTAATTTAGGATTGATATTTCTTTGCTGATTTGTCTAGTGATCTTAGTGGGGTATTAAAGTCCCCTACTATGAGAATATTGCTGTCAATCTCTCCCTTGATGTCCTCCAGAAGTTTTTTTTATGTATTTGGGTGCTCTGGTATTAGGTGTGTACATGTTTACCAGAGTTACATCTTCTTGTTGGGTTGTTCCCTTTAGTATTATGAAGTGGCCTTCCTTATCTCTTATTATGTCCTTCACTTTGAGATCTAATTTGTCAGATATAAGTATTGTTATTCCAGCTTTTTTTTCCATTTCCATTCTCCTGAAAAACATGTATCCATCCCTTCACCCATCTGTGTGAGTCCTTTTTTCTGGGGTGGGTTTCCTGGAGACAGCAAATATATGGGTCATGTTTTTTATCTACTGAGCTACCCTATGTCTTTTGATTGGGGCATTTAATCCATTTACATTTAAAATTACTATTGATAGGTACTCGTTTGTCACCATTTTTATTCTTTATGCCTGTGTTCCTTCTTCACTTCCTATTTCTTCTTTTTATAGCAGACCCTTTAGCATTTCTTGCATTACTGTTTTGGTTGTGATAAACTCCTTTAGTCCTTTTTTGTCTGTGAAACTCCTGATTTCACCCTCAATTTTGATTGATACCCTTGCTGGGTACAGTATTTGATTCAGACCCTTCCTTTGCATGACTTTGTACATATCATTCCATTCCCTTCTGGCCTGATGTGTTTCTTTTGAGAAATCAGTCACTTGTCTGATGGGGAGTGGGTCCTTTGTAATAACTTTCTGTCCTTCTCTGGCCACTTTTAAGAATCTTATTTTGTCATTGGTGTTTGCCAATTTAATTATAATATGTCTTAATGTTGGTCATTTGGGGTTCATTTTATATGGGACTCTGAGTTTCTTGGACTTGTGTGAATGTTTTCTTCCCTATATCAGGGAAGTTTTCTGTCATTATTTCTTCAAACAGGTTTTCTATTCCTTTCTCAGTTTCCTGTCTTTCTGGCACCTCTATTGTGCAGATTTTGTTTTGTTTCACGTTGTCCCAAAGTTCCCTTAGACCAGCGGTTCTCAACCTGTGGGTCATGACCCCTTTAGGGGTCGAACAACACTTTCACAGGGGTTGCCTAAGACCATTGGAAAACACAGATACGATTCATAACAGTTGCAAAATTATAGTTATGAAGTAGCAACAAAAATAATTTTATGGTTGGGTGTCACCACAACATGAGGAACTGCATTAAAGGATTGCGGCATTAGAAAGGTTGAGAACCACTGCCTTAGACTCTCCTCCTATTTTTTCAGTTTTATTTTTTTCTAGATGCTGCTCTGCTGGGTTTTTTTTTCTACCTTCTAACTTACTGATGCAGTTCTCCACTTCTTCTAGTCTACTGTTGATGCTTGCTATTGAATTCTTTATTGCAGTGATGTCATTTTTCATTTTTTTCTTGGTTCTTCTTTATTTCCTCTTGGTTCTTACACATATTGTTGAATTTTCTTCAACTTAATGACCATTTCTCTGAATTCTTTCTCTGACATATTGCTTGCCTTTATTTCATTTACTTCCTTTTCTGGTGTTCCCTCCTTTTCTTTCATATATGGGCTGTTTCTTTGTCTCCCCATGATCTCTCCTTTCTGGGTATCTGGTTAGGTAGCACTCTCTCTCCTGCATTGACTTAAAGACACACTATACAACACAACTAGGCACAATGCACAAGGCACTGAACACAAATATATTCATGATACCAATAACCTCAAATAAAGGTGACCACCAGAGAAAAGAGAGTTAGGAGATAAAAAAAAAAAGAGTGCAAAAATGATATTTAGAAAAGGAAAAAAAATAAGAAAGAAAAGAAAGAGAATAAAAAATAAGGGGGAAAAACTATATATAGAACAACAATTAATCCAAAAACATGCAAACTTAACACCCAGATATGAATGCAGACTACAAACAACTAATAACAAGTGAGGAGAGAAAAAATAAAAGCAAAAAAGAGAGGAAAAAAAAATCACACACACACACAAACAAAAAAACAACAACAATCTAATCAACAAACAATAACAATAGGACACAGAGAAAGGGCAAAACAAAACAGAATAAAACAAAAGAAAACATAAAAAAAACAAAGGGGAAGAGAGAAAAAGAAAATGTGGATAGTAAAGAAAGAGAACAGTGTGTATGGACTTAGAGCAGAGGATCAGAAATTAGATATATAAGTAGGATGAATTTTAACAGGGGGTAAAAAGAAAGAATAAGGAAAATATAAAGCAGGAATAGGCTAAGAGAAATAGGACAACAAAAGGGGAAAAGTGAGGAAGAGAGTGTTGGCATAAAGGTAAAGTTGAGATAACATAAAATGATGCTAAAGGAAAAATGAAAATAGAATGTGGAACACTAATCCCAAAATAAAATAAGATAAAATAAAATAAAATAAAATAAATAAAATAAAGAGAAAATAAAATGAAACTTAAAAAGGTAAAATAATAGTAGTAATAATACTTATTAAAAATAAAAATATAATAATTAAAAAAGGTAAAATCAAGTAAGAAAAAATTTAGTTTCTTAAGTAAAAGGTAAAAAATAAAAATGTACAGTAGTGAAAATCATTCACTTTTTCTACTGTTCTGTTTGGCACATCTGTTTCCTCTCAGATAGTCAGGACAGAATTGAAGTTCTCTATGTTCTACCGTTCCTCTGTGTCATAAGCCACATTCCTGTTTTAAACACTCAGTATTTGTTTCCCAGCCTGCCTGTAGTTGTATTTACACAAGAGTCAATTTGTGATTCAACCCCTTGGTAGCAGTGTTTCTGTATTGACATCTGGGGCTATAAGTCCTCTCTACCCAGTATTTAGATTTTGTTTCCTCTGTTACACTTAATACTAGTTTGGGGATTGGACTGAGCTAGTTTTCTGATCATTTCTCCCTGCTCTGATCCCCAGGTTCCACAAAAACACTTTCCCCTGCAGTTTCTAAGAGTGTTTTTAATTGGGTGATCCTATGTACTCGACTTAGTAATCAAAAGCAAGGATTTAATGAGAAAAAAGAGCCAGAGTGAGCAAGCAAACTTGCAACTTTTTCACCCTGGCACTACACATGACTTTGTTCATATCTCTGTGCATATCTTTTTCCCCTGGTACAGTGCAACTGGTATACTGGTAAAATTTCAGGCTGCCTTTTTGTGCCCAGCCCAGCTATGAGTTGATTTCTAGAGTTTCTTTCTGCCAACAGCCCTGCGGATCCCCTTTCACATTTGTGGACTACACTGGTCTAAGACCTCACCTTTCTCTGGGCACAATCTGACCTTTCCATGAGAAGGTGCAGAGCTCGTCTGAGTTTGCATATTTGTGCTGCTTGAGACCCAGTGATCATGGGTTCGCAGCTGGTCCCTAGGTGTTGTGGTTGTAGGGTTCTGGGAGGTATCCAGATCTTCACAGTTGAAGGTAAGGTTAGACTTCCTATCACAGCCACTCTCCCCTTCAAGATGGTGTGTTCTCTGTGGCAGAGCCTGTCTCTCTGAGAGAAATTTCAGCAGCAATGGGGGGTGCCCGGCAGTTCCCAACTGTCCCTTGGAATATAGCTGTTCCTCACTCAAAAATAGACACTCCCCGTACATCCACACACTCTCCTTTCATTCTCCACTCACATATTGTCTTGCAGCCTGTCTTCCCTTTGGCAGCCATCTTCCTCTCCAATCTGTCTCACTTTAATGCTTAAGTTTACTAGACATGAATAAATGCTACTGCTGTTTTCATTTTTATACTTCTATTATTATTATTGAGTTTTTTTATTAAAACAACTTTACATAATGTGGAGGAAATTATAAAATGGAGGAATATATTTTCTGTATGAGTCACTATATGCAGTGATATTTATCTTGTGGTTTTGCCAAGAAACAGTGAGCAAGCCTTAGATTTAGGGCTGCTCATTTGGGTAGAACAATTTTTGTACATCTACTTCTATATAAGTGAATGCTTGCCCAAGAATATGAAGGTATACTCAATATCATGAGTGGCTGTTGCAATTTCAAAAGACTGAATGAACAGTTAATACTAATGAAGTCAAAGTTTCAAGCAGTGTCTTTACAAAGATCAACTAACTTTGTCCTATTTACTAGAACCTAAGGAGTGATGCTGGTTCTCAAGGAAGACTGGATGACTGACATGTTGGGAATAAGCATAAGATTTCATGACTTCCTTGACAACACCTAATAGGGTGAGTGTGGTCTGGGTACTTTTAGACACAAGCGATAGAAAAATCTGGCTCAAGTTTAAGCAATACGATAGTTGAATTTTTCCCATTCTACAAGAGTCTCAGAGGTAGGTCAGGCTCTAGGGTAGGTAAATAACTATGCCTCAAAGATGTCATCAAAGACTCAGGTTCTTTCTTTTTTTTTGATATCTTCAAAGTCACCTTCACCCTTAGGTTGATTTCTGTTATAGTTATAAAATGCCCAGAAGAAAGAGTCCTTGTTATACCTTTTTTTCTTTTTCTTTTCTGAGAGGTGAGAAAAGCTTTCTTATTAGTCCTTCAAAGAAGCCTTCTCACACTTTGGTAAAGATTGGGTCACATGTGTACCTCTAAATCAATCATGGAAGGAAAGGATTACAACAATAGGTATACCATAGAACAGTGGTGCTCAACCTTGGCTTTATTTGAAATTGAGAAAAATACTGATAACTGGGTGCCATCCCCAGAGATCCTGGGGTGCAACCTGGGGCAAGGAGAGGTTTAAAAGCTCCTCAAGTGATTCTATGCACAACCGAGCTTTTGAGAACCATACATTTAGACCAAACATCTAGGGCTGGGGGCGGGAAAAGTGTAGGAAATGGATATTGGATTATAAACCACCATATACTATACACATTAAATAGTTTTATATTTTCAAGGTAAATTTAAAAGGATGTATGTACATGTATGAATATACATATGGGATTGGAGTCAGGTTTGGAGGAATCCATATTTATAGGGAGACCAGATGAATGGATGAATGTGGACCATATTTGAACAACAAATCAGATGCATCCAAGGCCAATCAAAACCACCTGTGACGGTGGTTAAGCTAATGCATATATAGGGTTACTTTTGACTTTAGCAAAGCATGATAAACTAAAAAATGATAGCAATAAATTATATTGAGTCTTTGAAAGAAAAAAAAAGTATAAGAGTATTCTTAAACTCTGGAACCCCTCTTTAAAAGGATTCCACTATCAAATTTCATAGCAACTAGAGACTTCAGTATTTTTCAAATTCCTTCTTTGAAAGCGATATATTACTTACGAATTCTTGAATACATGGGAGTAAAAGTTTTATAAGAGGTTCACTAGTCAAAATGCTAGATATGAACAAATGAGAATATTCCAACTAAAATACTTTAAAATAAGACAGATGTCCTAATTTTTCCTATTTACTCATCCTATATAGTAAAAGTCTAATATGCTAAGTGTTCAGTCGTCCATTCAATTAATCAAAAGGTAATACACTAATGATAATGCTGACTGCTCAACTGCCTGTTATGGCGTGCACTGACCACCAGGGGGAAGATGCTTAATGCAGTAGCTGCCCGCTGGTGGTCAGTGTGTTCCCACAGGAGGAGAATTACTCAGCCAAAGCCAGGTTCACAGCTGGTGAGCGCAGCGGTGATGACAGGAGCTTCTGCATCCCCTGAGGGCTCCCGGACTCTGAGAGGATGCAGTCCAGGCTGAGGGACTCCCCCCGGCAAAGTGCATGAATTTTGTGCAGTGAGCCTCTAGTGTTTTATAATTTCTTTAGGTTAGATACCAGGATCATTTCATTCTTAGAGTGCACCCCACTCCCATGCCCTGCATGCATCCTTCAGATGGTCAGCTAGGTTTGTATAGAACAGTGGTTATCAACCTTGGCTATACATTACAATGATCTGGAGGGACTTTTAAAAAATGGATCCCTCTCTTCCACTCCCATCTCTATAAATTAAAACAAAGTTTTATAGTTAGGGACCAGGAATCACTGTATTTGAAAAGTTTACCAGCTGATTCTGATGTAGAGCGAGGATTCACAGTTACCAGCACAAAGGGGAAAATAAGAAGTAGATGGCAGAGAATCAATCTGTTCTCTTGTTCTTAGCTTGCTTTTAATTTCTCCTTCCCAAGATCTAAGTTAAACTGAGTAATCAATTTTGTGGAAGAGTGTAAGTATTTAATATCTTGGCTCAAATGGATTTTTCAGGTAAATATTAAGCTTTATGAAGCTTCAAAAGACTCTAGTAATACTCTGAAATACTTGTGGAAACAGCTATTCCTCTACTGTGATTTCTGAATAAGTACTGTGTACAGATCCTTTTGTACTGAGTTGCAGAGAAAACTTCTGATAGCTGTGTTTATTGTGGTCATTGGCAAGAAACTGTCATGGAGAGAAGAAAATCACTAACTTGAAAAAGGATAATAAGAAGTGATTTTTGAAAAAAAGAGGTGATGGAGCAATAGGTGGGTCAATGATCTTTGTGTCCAAATACAGTTAAATCTGTGCCTATTGCAAATAATATGTGGTGGCTACTCAAGTTCCCTCCAGCACACTTTTGAAAACTGTAGTGTAATTTAGGCTAGCCCAGGAATGTGCTCAATAAGTGTATTTGGGAAAGGCTTATTAACCCACAAACTAAATCAGCAGCAACAGAAGTAGTGTAAGTCATAGCTCTGAAAAAAAAAAAAAAGCTTAGAATCAGAATAATTTGGAAAAAAACCTGAGGAGTGAAATATGGTAAAATGGAAAAACACAGGAATTGAGCCAGAAGGCCTGGATTATGATGCTGACTTTGCCACTGTTTGGCAAGTCATATAATCTCTGTGAGCTCAGTTTTAGGATTCAAGAGATGAGCTAGTCCAAGCCCTGGGCACATTGTTGCAGGTGCATTTCCAACCCTATCAAATAAAAGAGTAATATGAAAATTGACTGTACCTCCACTATACCCACAAGCCATGCCCACCAGCCAATCAGGAGTGAGCATGCAAATTAACCTAACCAAGATGGCTGCAACCACGGAGTGAGCAGGAGGCTTGGGTTTCCCCTGCAATGGAGGAAACCAAGCTTGTCGCCTGCCCTGGCCTGCTTTGCCTGCACTTAAAGCTACAAAGTTTCAAATATGGAAGATAAATAAATCTTAACAGAAATGGCTGTGGCCATGGAGCAAGCAGGAGGCTTGGCTCCACTCAAGGCTACAAAGTTTCAATTATAGAAGATAAACAAATCCCAGATACCAAGGCCTCCACTTGGATCGCAAGGGGGCATGGACAGTCTGCAAACGACCATAGGCCTCTCACCTAGGCTGCCCCATGCCCCAAGGGAACTCCCCACCCTGATCCAGGACACCCTTCAGGGCAAACCAGCTGGCTCCCACCTGTGCACCAGGCCTCTATCCTATCTCATAAAAGAATAATATGTAAATTGACCATCACTCCAACATAAAAGATGGCTGCCCCCATGTGATCAAAGATGACTGACCCCATGTGGACACAAGATGGCTGCCACAAGATGGCCAGCAGGGGAGGGTAGTTGGAGGGACCAGGTCTGCAAGGAGGGCAGTTGTGGGCAATCATGCCATCAGGGGAGGACAGTTGGGAGAGACCAGGCCTGCAAGGGAGGGCAGTTGAGGATGATCAAGCCTGCAGGGGAGGGCAGTTAGGGGTAACCAGGCTGGCAGAGGAGGGAAGTTGGGGCAACCAGGCCTGCAGGGGAGGGCAATTGGGGGGGACTCAGACCTTCAGTGGAGAGCAGTTGGGGGGACCAGGCCTGCAGGGGAGGGCAGTTATGGGTGACTAGACCTGTAGGAGAGGGCAGTTAGGGGCAAACAGGCTGGCAGGGGAGCAGTTAGGCATCAATCAGGCTGGCAAGGGAGTGGTTAGGTGGTGATCAGGCAGAAGGGGTTAGGGGCAATCAGGAAGGCAGACAGGTGAGCAGATGGAAGCCAGCAGTCCTGGATTGTAAGAGGAATAGTCTGACTGCCCTCAAAGAGTCCCAGATTGGAGAGGTGCAGGTTGGGCTGAGGGACACACACCCCCCATGCATGAATTTTGTGCACCAGGCCTCTAATGTTAATCATAATGTGCAACTTGTAATTTAAGTCATAACTACAAATATTGTATAAGAATGAATTTGTGATTGTTTCCATTTTATATTCCACATGATTACTTCCAGAATAACTCCACAATTTGCCAACCATTTCACTATAAATCTTATATATACACTAGAGGCCCAGTGCATGAAATTTGTTATAGGGGGGAGGTGTCCTTCAGCCCAGCCTGCTCCCTCTCAAATCTAGGACCCCTTGAGGGATGTCCGACTGCCCGTTTAGGCCCAATCCTACCTGCTGGCTCCCACCTGCTCACCTGCCTGCCTTCTTGATTGCCCCTAACTGCTTCTGCCTGCCAACCTGATAATCACCTAACCACTCCCCTGCCAGCCTGATTGATGCCTAACTGCTCCCCTGCCAGCCTGTTTGTCCCTAAATACCCTCCCCTGTGGGCCTGGTCACCCCTAATTGCTCCCCTGCCAGCCTGTTTGCCCCTAACTGCCCTCCCCTGCAGGCTTGGTCACCCCTAACTTCCCTCCTCTGTCAACCTGGTCATCCCTAACTGTCCTCCTCTGATGGCTTTATCATCCCCAACTGCCCTCCCTTGCAGGCCTGGTCCCTCCCAATTGCCCTCCCCTGCTGGCCATCTTGTGGTGGCCATCTTGTGTCCACATGGGGCCAGGATCTTTTGTATGTTGGAGTGATGGTCAATCTGCATGTTACTCTTTTATTAGATAGATTAGAGGCCTGCTGCATGTTACTCTTTTATTAGATAGGTTAGAGGCCTGCTGCATGGGTGGGGGCCAGCTGGTTTGCCCTGAAGGGTGTCCTGGATTAGGGTGGGTGTTCCTTTGGGGTGTGGCGTGGCCTGGGCAAGGGGCCTGTGGTGTTTTGTAGGCTGGCCACACCCTCCAGCAACCCAAGCGGAAGCCCTGATATCTAGGATTTATTTATCTTCTACAATTGAAACTTTGTAGCCTGGAGCAGATCCAAGCCTTCTACTCACACAGCCATTGAAACTTTGTTGCCTTAAGCAGAGGCCTGGGCCAGCCAGGTGTGTGGAAAGCTTGGCTTCCTCCATCACCAGGGGCAACCCAAGCCTCTCTCCTGCTCTCTCTGTGGCCATATCCATTTTGGTTGGGTTAATTTGCGTACTCGCTCTGATTAGGTGGTGGGTGTGGCTTTTGGGTGTGGTTTGTGGGTGTAGCAGAGGTGCAGTCAATTTGCATATTACTCTCTTATTAGATAGGATTGTCAAAAAAATAGTCTCCTTACTTTCTGAAAGGGGCTAATAATTACTTTTAGCATCTTGGTCAAATCATGTATAACTCACCTCTGTTCTTTGGCAGTTTGTGGGAACATTGATTAAATGTAATGAATTGATTTAAGAACAAGACCTGGAAACAAAAATGTCATATAACTACAGGAAAAGTTTTGCCTTTTGCAGTAAACACACAAAATAATGGCATAAGTGGGTAGGTAGTATAGCATTGCAACAGAATCTTTTAGGCAAGAGTTTCTGTTATGATTTGATTTCTGAAGCTTTCATTTGCTTTACAGTATCGGGGTGTGACCACCTCTTGCCATAAACATAGTATTTCCTGACTTAAAAAAGGGCTAAACATCTTATATTCCCCAAATTAGATATTCTCCTTTTCATATATGAGGTAAATAAACTCTAGGAGATGGCTTTAACAAATTTGGAACAACGGGGACCAAGAGGTTGAATCCCAGAATAGCCTCTGACCTTACATAGCAGAGATAGAAACACTGACCAGCTGGTTATTTCCTGGTGAGTATTGACAAGCTCTTCAAGAGCCTGTGGACATATTTTTTAGAGCAGTTGTCATGAGTACTGGTGAAACCTTTAGTCATGTGTCCTTTATCTTAAGCATTTGGTTCTTGTACTGAAATAATTGGAAACAAAATAATAATAGCAATCAGCACCTTCTTATACACCTTAATGGGGTCCTGTTTAAACAGTACAATTTTAGTCATTTGTTATTTTGAACTAGCTATCCAGTTATTGATAATGATGTATTTAATTTCTTGAACATGTGCAAATTTCATTTTGCATAAAGGACTTGGACTCAGTTTACATATTCACCTAATATTCACAATAAAGTTATTGGTAATCCTTCTTAATCTAACAAACAAATTCATAGTTTTCCTACTAGAGATATATAGAACTCTATTTTCTAATTATTTTCCTGATATGTACACATTATGATGCTGTATGTGATGGGTCAATCTTGGCCCAAGTCCAAGGGAGATGACTTAATTAAACAACCAAAAGATCCTTAAGATCCTCAATTTATAGATTCTAGTATAAAGTAATTGTGTTGTGAAACCCCCTCCCCCAGGAGAATATTAAAACAATACTACACTATGCCTATAACTAACTAATTAATTAATTAATTACCATCTGGCTAATGCCTGGCTCTATTTTTAATATAAAATTATTATGGCTACAGAAAAGCAAGTGTCTTCTAGAGTTAACAGTACATTTATTTTCAATGTCATATATCATTTTAAATAATAAAAATATTGCAAATCTTTAAAATTTCAGTCATTATTTTTCAATTGAGCTCAAAAAATTTAAAAGAAAAATATAGAGATTACAAGTACACAAATACTAGTAAAGCTCACTGTATTCTACAAATTGTATATATCCAGTGCTTTTGGTGCGTACTCTTCAATTTTTCTCTGGCTTTACCAGTTTGAGTGTCACTTTTAAATATATATATATTGATTTCAGAGAGGAAGGGAGGGAGAGAGAAACATCACTGATGAGCGAGAATCATTGATTGGCTGCCTCATGCATGCCCCACATTGGAGATGGAACCCATAGCCGGCATGTGCCCTAACCAGAAATCAAACCAGATCTCCTGGTTCAGAGGTCAAAGTTCAACCACTGAGCCATGCTGAGAGTCACTTTTAATTGATAAATGTTAATTTGAAATACAAAAATGAGGTCAAGTGGTATCAAAAGCCACTTAAAGAAAGTGCTATCCTATGACACGTTGCTAAAAGGTTGATATGCCGTTTTTACATCTGCTGAGGTTTCAACTGCCAGCTATCAGAGAAGTGTCCCTATAATTGACAAAAGGGAGAAAATAAAAATTTTTTAAAAAGGGAAAGAAAAGGAGGTGGTAAGATAGGTAGATTTTTCCTGTCTTTTCTTGTCATACATTTTGTAGTAGTAAGCACCACTACCTCCTAAACAATCCTTTGAAAGCAGAAAAAGACTACAGCGAGAAAGCTTTATAAACTAGGGACTGTCTTGCTGTTCCTGTGGCTTTGTCCTTTTGGGAAAGCTGCATATCCTCTTCTCCTCTTATTAGATAAAACAAAGGTGTAAGTACTGGTGATTTGATTTGGTGAATTAGCTACAGAAGTAGCTCTGGCATCTGTTACTTCCACTCTGTTATTCATTGCTTCTGTTCGAATAATGGTAGCAGACATTTGATTAACTGCTGAGATTTGGAATTGAAGGGGACCCAAGGTGAAGTAAATCACATAGCTAAGTCTCTCTTTCATCTTCACCTCACCTGTTCCTGTTCCTGTTTCCAGATTTCTGGCAGACTGGCAGCTGGGGCCTTCACCTCAAGGGCAGGAAAGCTTGTAATTATTTCAAGAGTAAGTGATTTAAAATGCATATTATAATAGTCTGGATATATATCACTTTTGTATAACATTTTTTGGAAGAATTAAAAGCAAATATCTTAGTCTTTTCATTGTCAGTTGAGTGTTTATTTTTCCCTACATTGAACACATTAGAAAGCTTCCACATTTGATATTTGCCCATATTCACAAGGACACACAAGCAATTCTGGAAAACCAAACATGGAAAATGAAGGGAAGTATCTATAATAATAAAAGCATAATATGCTAATTAGACCAGACATCCTTCTGGACGACCTTCCAGATGAAGCCATGGCTTCAAGGGCTGAGGCAGCCACCACGGTTGCCTCCAGCTGAGGCAAGCCACTGTGGCTCTGAGAGCCGAGCCCCTTGCATAAATTTTGTGCATTAGACCTCTAATGG
Organism: Lasiurus cinereus; assembly: GCA_011751065.1. NCBI lineage: Eukaryota > Metazoa > Chordata > Mammalia > Chiroptera > Vespertilionidae > Lasiurus > Lasiurus cinereus. The sequence goes on along the minus strand of JAAGEH010000393.1, from coordinate 10,656,861 downwards.
ATTATAAAATTTAAGACCAACCAAGCAAATTATGGAGGCAAATTAAATCATGAACCAAACCTCATAAGAATAAAGAAAAAAAAATCCTCCATTTAATACCTGTACTTCTCAAAAGAATTTGGGCCAGTGTCCAAATAGTCTGCTATTAAAGAAGTAAAAAATAGAGTGAACCCATACAATTAAGATCATAATTGGTCTTATTGGAAACACAGTCCATCTTGAAATGGCACAATGAAACTGTTTTCTTTCTTTGTTTTTTTTTTTTTTACGATACCATTTATTTATTTATTTATTTATTTATTTTACTTCCTTTTTTTTAAATTAATTTTTTATACAAATCTCCACATTGCCCCCCCCCTCCCTCCCAGGCATACCCCAAACCCCCAGTGTCTATGTGCATTGGTTATGCTTATATGCATGCATACAAGTCCTTTGATTGATCTCTTATCTACCTCACCTAACTTTAATCTTCCTGCTGTAATTTCACAGTCTGTTTGAAGCTTTACTGCCTCTGTATCTATCTTTTGTTCATCAGTTTATAATGTTCTTTATTATCCACCAATGAGTGCGATCATGTGATGCTTGTCCTTCATTGAGTGGCTTATTTCACTAAGCATAAGGCTCTCCAGTTCCAACCAGGTTGCTGCAAATGGTAAAAATTCCTTCTTTTTAATGGCAGCATAGAATTCCATTGTGTAGATGTACCACAGTTTTCTGATCCATCATCTGCTGACGGGCACCTAGGCTGTTTCCAAATTGTAGCTATTGTAAATTGTGCTGCTATGAACATAGGGGTGCATAAATCCTTTCTGATTGGTGTTTGTAATTTCTTAGGATAAATTCCTAAGAGTGGGATTACAGGGTCAAATGGGAGATACATTTTTAGTTTTTTGAGGAAACTCCATACTGTTCTCCACAGTGGCTGCACCAGTCTGCAATCCCACCAACAGTGCACAAGGGTTCCTTTTCCTCCGCATCCTCGCCAATACTTGTCGTTTGTTGATTTGTTGATGATTGCCATTCTGACCGGTTTAAGATGGTATCGCATTGTCGTTTTGATTTTCATCTCTCAGATGATTAGTGACTTTGAACATGTTTTCATGTGTCTCTTGGCCTTCCTTCTGTCATCTTTCGAAAAGGTTCTATTTAGGTCTGTTGCCCATTTTTTTATTGGATCCTTTATCTTCCTTTTATTAAGTTGTATAAATTGGCTGTAGATGTTGGAGATTAAACCTTTATCAGTGATAACATTTGCAAATATGTTCTCCCATACAGTGATCTTTCTTGTTGTTTTGTTGATGGTTTCTTTTGCTGTGCAAAAGCCTTTTATTTTGATGTAGTCCCATTTGTTTATTTTTCTTTAGCTTCCATTGCCTTTGGAGCAGTATCAGTGAAGAAGTTTTTTCGGCATATATCTGAGATTGTGCTGCCTGCAGATTCCTCTAGTATTTTTATGGTTTCCCTTCTAATGTTTAAGTCCTGTATCCATTTTGAGTTTATTTTTGTATTTGGTGTAAGTTGGTGGTCCAGTTTCATTTTTTTGCATGTATCTGTCCAATTTTCCCAACACCATTTATTGAAGAGGCTATCTTGGCTCCATTGAATGTTCATGCCTCCTTTGTCAAATACTAGTTGAGCATAGTGGTTTGGGTGGATATCTGGGTTCTCTATTCTATTCCATTGGTCTATATGTCTGTTCTTGTGCCAGTACCAGGCTGTTTTGAGAACAGTTGCTTTGTAGTACAGTTTGAAATCTGGTATTGAGATCCCACCTACTTTATTCCTCTTTCTCAGAATTGCTGTAGCTATTCGTGGTCTTTTTTTGTTCCAGATGAATCTATGAAGAATTCTTTCTAGGTCTGTGAAATATGTCATTGGTATTTTAATGGGTAGTGCATTGAATCTGTAGATTGCTTTGGGTAGTATGGACATTTTAATGATGTTGTTTCTCCCAATCCATGAGCATGGTATGCTATTCCATCTGTTAACATCTTCCTCTATCTCTTTTTTCCGTGTCCTGTAGTTTTCTGCATATAGGTCTTTTACCTCTTTAGTTAGGTTTATTCCTAGGTATCTTAATTTTTTTGGTGCAATGGTAAATGGGATTGCTTTTTTAGTTTCTCTTTCTGTAATTTCACTACTAGTGTATAGAAATGCCACAGACTTCTTAGCATTAATTTGTATCCTGCTACATTGCTGAATTCATCAATTAAGTCAATTAGTTTTGGAATGGAGTCCTTTGGGTTTTTTATGTACAATATCATGTCATCTGCAAATAAGGACAGCTTTACTTCTTTTCCAATTTGGATGCCTTTTATTTCTTCTTCTTGTCTAATTGCAATGGCTAATACTTCCAGTACTATGTCGAACAGGAGAGGTGAGAGTGGGCATCCCTGTCTTGTTCCCGTTCTTAGGGGAAATGGTTTTAGTTTTTGCCCATTGAGTATGATGTTAGCTGTGGGTTTATCATTAATGGCATTTATGATGATGAGGTATGATCCTTCTATTTCCACTTTGATGAGAGTTTTAATCAAGAAAGCGTGTTGGAATTTGTTAAATGCTTTTTCTGCATCAATTGATATGACTGTGATTTTTATCTCTCAATTTGTTTATGTGATGTATCACATTTATTGATTTGCGGATATTGAACCATCCCTGCATTCCTGGGATGAATCCTGCTTGGTCATGGTGTATGATATTTCTGATGTATTGCTGGATCCGATTTGCTAGAATTTTGTTGAGGATTTTGGCATCTATGTTCATGAGAAATATTGGCCTATAATTCTCTTTCATTGTGTTGTCTTTATCTGGTTTTGGTATTAGGGTGATGCTGGATTCATAGAAGGTGTTTGGAAGTGTTCCTTCTCTTGAATGTTTTTGAATAGTCTGAGGAGGATAGGTTTTAATTCTTCCTTGAATGTTTGGTAAAACTCTCCTGTGTAGCCATCTGGTCCCAGGCTTTTATTTGCTGGAAGCTTTTTGATGACTGCTTCAATTTCTTGAACTATTGAGATGTTTGGCTTCCTCCTCATTGAGTTTTGGAAGGTTATATTTTTCTAGGAAAATGTCCATTTCTTGCAGGTTTTCCAATTTGTTGGAATAGAGTTGTTCATAGTACTTTTTAACAATCCTTTGTATTTCCACAGGGTCTGTTGTTATTTCTCCTCTTTCATTTCTGATTTTGTTTATTTGGGTCTTCTCTCTTTGCTTCTTGGTGAGCCTGGCTAGAGGTCCATCAATCTTGTTTATCCTTTCAAAGAACCAGCTCTTTGTTTTGTTGATCTTTTGAATTGTTTCTTTGGTCTCCATGTTCTTTATCTCCCCTCTGATCTTCACCATTTCCTTCCCTCTGAGTACACTGGGCTTTTCTGGTTGCTCTCTTTCTAGCTCTTTGAGTTGTAGGGTTAGGTAATTTATTACCATTGTTTCCTGTTTTTTGCAGTAGGCTTGTAGGGCTTTGAACTTCCCTCTCAAGACTGCTTTCACTGTGTCCCATAAATTTTGTATTGTTGTGTTGTCATTGTCATTTGTTGCCATGATGTTTTTTATTTCTTCCTTGATATCTCTGGTTACACAGTCATTGTTTAATAGCATGCTGTTTAGTCTCCATGTGTTTGATTTCTTTCTATTGTTTTTATTATAGTTGATTTCCAGTTCTATGTCACTGTGGTCTGAGAAAATGCTTGATATGATTTCTATCTTCTTGAATTTGAAGAGACTTTTCTTATGACCCAACATATGATCTATCTTTGAAAATGACCCATGTGCACTGGAGAAGAATGTATATTCTGTGGCTTTGGGGTGAAATGTTCTGAAGATGTCAATTAATTCCATCTGGTCTAGTGACTCATTTAGGATTGATGTTTCCTTGCTGATTTTTTGTTTAGAGGATTTGTCCAATGGTGACAGTGTGGTATTAAAGTCTCCTACTATGATTGTATTGCTGTCAATATCTCCCTTAATATCCTCCAAGAGTTTTTTTATGTATTTAGGTGCTCCTATATTGGGTGCATATATGTTTACCAGAGTTATTTCTTCTTGTTGGATTGTTCCCTTTAGTATTATGAAGTGGCCTTCTTTATCTCTTGTTATGTCCTTCACTTTGACATCTAATTTGTCAGATATAAGTATTGCAACCCCAGCTTTTTTTTTCATTTCCATTTGCCTGAAATACCATCTTCCATCCCTTCACCCTCAATCTGTGTGCATCTCTTTTCCTGAGGTGGTTTTCTTGCAGACAGCAGATATATGGATCATGTTTTCTTATCCAATCGGTTACCCTATGTCTTTTGATTGGAGCATTTAATCCATTTACATTTAAAGTTATTATTGATAAGTATTTATCTGTTGCCATTTTTAGTCCTTACCCCCGAGTTCCTTCTTCGCTTCCTCTTACTTTTCATTACAGCGGACCCTTTAACATTTCTTGCATTGCTGGCTTGGTGGTAATATATTCCCTTAGTCCTTTTTTGTCTGTGAAGCTTTTGATTTCACCTTCAATTTTGATTGAGAGTCTTGCAGGGTACAGTATTCTTGGATTCAGACCCTTCCTTTGCATGACTTTGTATATTTCATTCCATTCCCTTTTGGCCTGATGAGTTTCTGTTGAGAAGTCAGTAGCTAGTCTTATGGGGGTTCCTTTATAGGTAACTTTCTGTTTCTCTCTGGCTGCTTTTAATATTCTTACTTTGTCGTCTGTGTTTGCCAATTTAATTATAATGTGCCTTGGTGTCGGTTTGTTGGGGTTAATTTTGCTTGGGACTCTGTGAGCTTCTTGGATTTGTGTGGGTTTTTCCTTTCCTATATTGGGGAAATTTTCTGTCATTATTTCTTCAAACACGTTCTCTAATCCTTGTTCAATTTCCACTCTTTCTGGAACCCCAATTATGCGGATGTTGTTTTGTTTCATGTTATCCCAAAGTTCCCTTAGGCTCTCCTCTTGCTTTTTAAGTTTTTTTTCTAGAAGCTGCTGTACTTGGGTATTTTTTCCTACCGTGTCTTCTAGCTCACTGATGCGGTCCTCTGCTTCTTCTAGTCTACTTTTGATGCTTTCTATTGAGTTTTTTTATAGCAGTGATGTCATTTTTCATTTCTTCTTGATTATTCTGCACCTCCTCTAGGTTCTTCTACATTTCTTCTTGCTGCTTCTTCATCTCCTCTTGGGTCTTCTTCATTTTCTCTTGGCTCTTACTCACATTGTTGATTTTGTCTTCCATTCTTTTCATCCACCTTATGATCATTTCTCTGAACTCTTTCTCTGGCAGGCTTATTTGTGGTTCTATTTCGTTTACTTCCTTTTCTGGTGAAACCTGTCTTTCTGTCTTATGTGGGCTGTTTCTTTTTATGCCCATGGTCTTTCTTCTCCGGGTGTCTGGTTGTGTATTTCTCTCTCCTACATTGATTGAAAGGTACAGACTACAACACGACTAGGTACAGCACACAAGGCACTGGGTAGAAATGTATTCAAGATGTTAATAATCACAAGTAAGGTGACCACCAATGAAAGACAAATTAGGGGTAAATAGAGAAAGAAGAAGAGGAAAATGAGGAAAAAAGAAAAGAAAGAAATGCCAAAATCAGATTGGGAGAGCGAGGAAAATAAATAAATGAACCAAAAAATAAAATAAAATAAGAAAATAAAAAGGAGAAGAAGGAGAAGAAAAAAGGAAGAGAAAAAAGTCAGAGAGAAAAGAAAGCATATAAGAGAGAAAAGGGGAACAAAATATAGATGTCAGGAGAAAACTCCAATAAAACAGTCACTAATCCCACTAAAGGCGAGCAACCTGTACCTAGAGATTAATACAAACTACAAATAACAACTGGTATTGAGGGAGGTGAGGGAAAAGAGAGGTAAAAAACAAAGCAAGCAAAAAGCAAAAGAAAACAAGTAGAATAAACTAAAACAATCTCACAAAAAATTTCAAAAAATCAATATAATCACTTTTCAGGCAAATAGCAACAAAAGGACAGAGAAAAAACAACTTTTTGGCTAGTGAAGACAAAAAGAGAGAGGTTTGTATCAACTTGTAGTAGGGGATTTGAAATTAGATATGTAAGTGGGGTGAAATTTTAACCAGGTAAAGAGAAAGAATAGGGAGAATTTAAAGTTGGAAAAGGGAAAGAGAAACAAGGCAACAAAATGGGGAAAGTTAGGACGAAAGTGTTGGCATAAAGGTAGAGTTGAGTTGGAGTAAAATTATGCTAAAGGAAAGATGAAAATAGAATGAAGAATTCTACTCCCAAAATAAAATAAAAACCAAATGACACTTGTTTTTTTCCAAAAAGGTAAAATACTAGCAGTAATTAATAATACTAGTTGAAAACAAAAATGTAATAATTAAAAAGGTAAAATCAATTGAGCCAGAAAGAAAAAGTCTTTTAATTAAAATATGTAAAAATGAAAAATAAAAAAAATTTTTTTAAAAGAAAAAAAAAGAAAAAGAAGATAGAATGGTCATTCACTTCCACTATTATTCTGCTTGGCACTCCTGTTTCCCAGTAGGGAAGGTATTGAGGTTCCCTGTGTTGCACTGTTGAGGTTTTAATCTCTTTATTCTTTTGTGGTTATGCGAGAGTCAATTTGTGAATCATCCACTGGGTGGCAGTGTTTCAGAATTGATCTCTGAGACAAAGCACAGGACCTCTCTAGGCTGTGCTCAGATCCTACTACTCTGTGGTTCTCAAAGCCGGTTTGTGGGGATTTTGCAGCCGGGACACTGTAATAACTCCCAGGCTGTCCCTCTGCCCCAGATAAAAACGAGTCGTTTTCCAGAGCTTCCCTCTGTCAACAGCTCGTAGAGTTTGCCTCCACACTTAGGGATCACACCCTGCCCAGCTCCGTGGACCTCTCCAGAGGCAGCTTTCCCGCAGCCCGGCTCTCACAGTGTGCGCATCTCTATTCTGCGGGGGTAGGAGACCTCACCCTATCCCAGGCGAAATCTGACCTTTCTGTGTGCCGTGTGGATCTCTGATTCCGCCGAGTGTCTGTGCCGATTGGAGAGCGGAGTTCTGGGTCCCCGGGTCCCTGGCTGCTCGATGGGTGCCCCAGCCACAGGCTTCAGACCGCTGCAGACATCCACCTCCCTCTGGAAGATGGCATGGTCTCCACGTTCGCGCTGGTGGCTTCGGCAGACAAAATCCCCGTGGCAGTGGGGCTGCCTGGCCAGGAGAGCCCCGTCCAGCAGTCCCCCACTTTCTCCTCGAGGATAACTGACTCTTACCTTGCCAACAAGCCCTCCCAGTGCGACTCTCAGCCGCTCTCTCTCCCTCTGCCCAGCGACAAAGCTCCAGACGTACCTGCCACCACTTTTCCAGTCCTGAAACTGTTCTTTCTTAAGAAATGGTCCAGCCATGGGCTAGCAATAAAAGGCAAACACACCCACCCTGAAAGTTCATTGGCTCATGTCACATTCTTCTTTTTACAGCCTAAAGTAGAATATAAACTGCTTTGAGGGTACCTGGTTCTTTGCTTACATAAAGATATCACCCTAGCAATTGTTGCATGAGGGCAAGACATGGTACAAATTGATTTAACTCATATTATATGCTCCCTTCTCTTCTTATATGGAAAACTTTCTCAAACTGAGTATTTATTATTACTGTCATCCTTTGCATCTTTACAAAACTCAGTATATAACAAAGGATAAATATAAATTTTAAGAGTGTGAAATATAGGTAAGAAAGCCAAAAACAATGATCAGACATGAGGGTGGAACAAATTGTAAAGCTTTTGTAGCTTATAGAAAATTAAATTCAGGAGCAGAATGATTGGGGTTCATAGTGAGAACTCCAAAACATTACTGAGAAGCTGTTAAATATGAAATTTGTATTATGAATCTATCAGATATGATTTCTGAATCCATTGGTAGACCATTTCTTCTGTTGTATGAATAGGATAGGAGGTTGATAAGATCATTGAAACAGCATACAGAATTTTTTTCATTTTCAAGAGGTTAGAACATGGAAACAATGTTGTAGGATTCAGGTGTCCTAAATAGAAATACAAAGATAGAAATTAAGAACTTAGTCTAAAGTTACCTATTATTAATACTAAATATAAATTATGAAAGAGTATGATTATATCTTATGTTCATGTTTGTGTACTTAAATTAATAAATGGAGAAGAAACATGGAAATTGGCCAATTGTTTATTGTCTCTGCACCATAGCACCACAATTTTGTTATGGCACAAGAATTCCTCAAGTCTTGCATATTAAAACCAATCAAACAAAATAATCAACAACAACAAATAAAATCCCACTTAGGTTTATGCAAAATCTATGCATTATAAATTAATGTAATTATAAGGGTTAATGTTCTTGAAATGATTATTAATGCCCAGATGTCCTACACATTAACTGAATCCTAGACTTGATAGTGCCTGTTCCCTGGATAATGTAATATTGTCATGGTGGGTTCCCTCAGGATATAGCAAAGCAAAAATATGCAAAGGATAGGGAACATAGGCACTAGAAATACTGTTTAAACACAATTTCCTCATTCACTTTTGAATTTTCTCATACACTTCTAGGGTTCAAGTTCCTTTTATTACATTTCATTTCATGAGATTACTAAAAACAACTAAATTATTTTAACTTTTAAAGGGTAAAAATTGCAACAAATGTAAAGAAACCAAAGGATAACTATAGACAAAAGAGAATATCAAATACAGATAACAAACATGCCCATTATCAGACATGACTACATATTCCATCCTATAATCTCATAAATCAAAGCTTTTAACTGTCGCGATTCATATGTGACTGTATTCTTTCCAATATGCATTCTTTCTTCTTCCAGGGGTTGTTCAATAACAGCAGGCACGTTCCGGCCATAAACTTCACAGTGTTCTAGAAACTGGACACATTCTTGAATAACATTGTCACGAAGCATGATCGTGTGTTTGGACATGTTTTCTAATAAGGACAAGAAGCATCTTTTGGCATAGTACCAGGTATCAGTTCCCAGCTTTTTATTGTAAGGTTCCAAGCTTTTGATAACTCGAGAAATCCCAAAGTCATAATTCCCTTTGGCACAGTAAAGTGTCCCTATCACCAAATTCACAATGCAGAGATGGTAGGTTTTCTTATCTGGGTCATCATAGGAGAGCTGCTCTTCCTCCTTTTCAATCTTCCTCATCAACTCCTCAGCTTCTTCATTTTGACTTGTCATAATATATGAAACACAGAGGTTAGCCAATACAATAGCACTGACATTCAGGATGTTGTCATAATGCTTCTTGACTATGGGCTCATAAAAACCGATGGCTTCTTTGTATTTGTTTTCCTGCATGAATAGCACATGAGCCACGTTCAGCTTCCATACATCATGGTCATTGCAGAATTCCACAGATTTGCGGAAGATCTTTTCTACCATTGAATAATTTTCAAGGTTCCAGTAGATTTTTGCCTGGGCCATCAATACGGGAATATACTTCTCCAGGATGTCATCATATTCATTCACTGCCTTTTTGACCCCTTCATCATCTCTATTATGTCTTGCTTCCTGCACTTGTTTAGTGAGTCTCCGGAGCTGCTCAGTCAGCACCCCTGCTAGCCCATCGAGCTTAATGAAAGCCTCTTCAGGAGCTGTCTGGCAAGTAATCATGGCATCTAAGAAGTCATAGAGATAAGGTGTGAGGAACTTATAAGTCAAGTGGGCATTCTCTGCCAGGACATCTGCTGCTAGGTCAAAATACTCATATTTGCAGTAGAGCAGCAACAGGTTGCCAAAGGTCTCTGGGGGAAAGGGGTTCTGTTGGAGCAGAAACTGTAGCTTTTCAAACCCTTCTGTAGGCCTGGCATCCATATTCATCAGCGCCTGGTTGTGCAGGGTCACAGGGTCTAACTCTTCCTCTGCCCTTGGTGGCATGTCAGTAAGGGTTTCCTGGGCCACCTCATAGTTTCTCAGTTGGTACTCGATGGCTGCCTTAAGGTTGAAGGCTTCCACCAGTGCAGTCTGGTGAAGAACTAAAGTGTTGCCGACACTGCGAAAATCAATTCCCTCCGTGGTCATGCCCACACCTAGCTCTGGGTGCTGGCGGATGCCATGCTCAATAATGTCAGCGATATGCTTCAGAGCCGGGGCATACTGTCGGCTGCTGTAATAGGCCAAAGCCAGGTTGTAGGAAAGGTCAGGCTGGTAGCCCGAGGCCTGCAGGGCTGAAAAGAACTTGGAACATGCAGCTTGGTACTGTCCCTCCTTGTAGAGCAAACAACCCAGGTTGACCTGGCTGTCTGACTCGTTCTCACCCCCACTGTCTTCACCCCCTTCCCCGCTCAGTAGCTGCTCCACCAGGCTCCTGGCCCCGGGGAGATCGCCCTCGCTGTACTTGATAGCAGCTTGTAGGCGGAGGACCCGGCTGTGGTAGGCGGGGTTGTCCAAGAGGAGGAAGGCGACCCGGGTGGCCTCGGGGTAAAGGCAGGCCTTGTACAGGGCCTGGGCCTGGTACAGGCGGTACTGCTCCAGCTCCGGGTGCAGCTGGCTCAGCTGCTCATAGCAGTCGGCCGCCAAGGGGAACTCCTGCAGGCGGTAGTAGCAGTAGCCCAGCAGCGACAGGCCGGCGCGGCTCCTCGGGCTCCGCTGCAGCTCCCGGCCCAGCAGCTGCACCGCCTCGGCGTAGCGGGAGTCCCGGATGAGCCGGTACACGGCCGCGGTGAACTCCCCGTCAGGGATCGGCGTACTGCCCAGCCCCGCCATAACCGCCAAATGCTTGCGCGTTCCAGTTACCAAGGCAACAAGCCAACCGGAAACGGAAAGCTCCTTGCCCGGATATTACTTTGCTACGGAAGGAGACCGTTAGTCATATAAAGGAATCACTGAAAAGAGTCTCTCGTGTACTGGAGTCAGTCCTCGAAGACGACTTGTGGAGGAAATGAATTGGGAAAAGAGAGCAATCCCCTCCTGGTAGTTTTAAGGCGGAAACTCTGCTTCCCGGCATGCACCGGTCAAATATTCCCAGGCCCCTTGGGAGTTGGCCGCTTTGCTTTCTGGGAGATGTAGTCTCTGATGGAGGGAGCCACTGCCTGGCAGATGGGGTTTCACTGGCTTTCTGTTTCTATATAGATTAGGGTTGCTCCCTACTGGTTGTGTCATCTTAGTCTTTGGCGAGGGGGAGGTTTGTGGTCGTGTGCCCTGTATACTACGTGCTGCATACATGTGTTGTTTTGTGTTTTGTTTTTGTAAATTAATGGAATAGAAAAGGTGGAATATTTCCTTGGAATTCCCCTAGACTTCTGTTTTTAAGCTTCCTTGAGGGCACACTTTGTTAGAACTTAATATGCAGCGAACGAGTCCTTATTTTTTGCCATTTCCACAGGAATTGGTTTTGTGAATCTTATCAGGTATGAGAGTCTTTAAATTTTAGATCAAAGTATCTCCCACTTCCCTCTTTAATAAACAAGTATTACTGAGCCGATGTTGATGTTTAAACTTGGCTGTGTTTTCTTCTCTGGTTCTCCAAATTTATTTAAAATTAAGAAACAAATTCTCCTTGATCTCCTTACATCTCCACTAATTTTCCATGATCTGTACTGACCTGTGTATACCCAAGAAAAACAGTGTTTGAATAAAAGCATCTTTGCTATATATTTAAAGACTTTAGTGCTGTTAGGGTCGAAACGCTCGCCGCTCAAAGGAGGACTCCAAGAGACGTTCTCATGCAAACAGCAAGGGGTTTATTGCAGACCAAGCATGCTGGGGCTCACAACGTACTCTGAAAGCAGAGCAGAGGCTGAGAGCCCTGAACCAAGATACAGGGTATTTTTATAGCAGTCTGGAAACAAAGACTTCTACCAGGTTAGCAAATTTGTGGTTTTTACCTGAGAACCCTGTGACCTTTACACATTAACTTCCCGATAAGTTCTGGTTACCATGGGATTACGATAACATGATGCGGCTGGTGGTTATCTCTGGGTTAATCTCTTGTGACATCTGGGCCATGTCTCCTTCTGCAATTTGGCTACAGGCTGTCTCGCTACACAAGATTATCAACCTGCACCTGGGTTACAGCATCCTGAGTTTCCACCCTGTTCTCAACCCTGAGACTGCAATAATAGGATGTAACTGGGGGATATAATTTTAAGCCGAGCTGTGTTAACTCTTTCCCAGCCCAATCCTGATTTTTGCAACCTTACAGTGCCAGTCCTTTATCTGCCTCCTATATAATTTTGCTGCCCCTAAATATTTTCTATATATACAATTTCAGAGCCAACAGCAACTGTTTTATATGATTCTCTCTTAGACCATTTACGTATATTAATTCTAATCTTATTGTCCACCCTGTAGTCTATATATTATAGATGAAGAATCTGTCTACTGGAAAAGTTCAAGTGACTGCCCAAGAACACACAGTTAAATAGTTAGTAGCTGTGCATGATGTTTGAACAGATAGTTTCAGTAGAAAATAGTGACTGGTGAATAATCTATTCCATATACCTCCTATAGATGAGTTTTTAAGGGCTCAGTGTTTGGTGCCAAGTTGTATGACAATGGATTAGTGTCTTTTTTCTCCATTAAAAAAAGCAACCAAGTTTGTTTGTATAATAGAAGTGTGAGCTTTCAGGGCTGAACTATAGCTGTGAGCAGATGTTAAGAAATAATGTGGGGGTGGTGTGACTCCTAGTAACTTGAAATAGCTAGGAGGGAACTTTTATAGACTTGTGATTGCTCCTATCATAAAGCAACTGATTTTATGTACTAATTCAGTCTTTTTCTTTGCTCAGAAACTGACAGAGCTGTGTTCCTATGGGTGGAATTGGACAAAGAAGCTTCCACTGTATGAATATCAAGAAAGGGACAAACTACACCCATTTCAGCAGGGTTGAGTAGAGCTCTGGGCCAACTATAGAAAGCAGTTGATGAGGATCGCCATAACCTTACTCTGAGGCTTCTTTTGACCAGTGTCTGTGTGCACCATTTAAGGGCCTTCAAACCAGGGAGGTATATGGGTTGAAGGATGCTGGCTAGTGCTGATTAATATCTGAGGGTGAGTGGAGGAAGAGCTTCTCCTCTACAGCTGCCTAACTACACTTGTGCCTTGGAAACTCAGACTCAGTATTTTAAAATCCTTATGTATAAACTGTTACTTTGGGTAAGTTGCTATTAAATCAAGGCAAGATGATAGGACATGGAAACAGGAAATTGTGTTATATATCTTTAGTTCGTCTCTCTCAGAATTGCATCATGAAAGCATTCACCTTCAAATGGCTTCTTGGAAACATAAGAAAGATAAAAGGACTAGCTGCTCTCTGATCCCTACAGGTATCAGTTGAGGTTCCCCTCTTTGTGTTGGTAACTCTCTGAGTGTGGCAGTGGAAGTGGGCAGGAGGGAGGCTGATCTCTGTCTTCCCCCTTATTTCATTTGCTGGCTTGACTTTCAGCTTAGACAGATGGAGGGCAGGTTCATTTTCAAAATGAAATGAGTGCCCAAATCACACTGTGAAATTGGCATGACCATCACTGCTACTGTGATAGACTTTTATTTTGCCTCTTATAGGTAGTTGGGAAATAGATTTGGATTTGTGTGTGTGTGTGTGTGTGTGTGTGTGTGTGTGTGTGTGTATGTGTGCAGAGGGAGAAAGGGTCTTCTTTCATTAATGATATAAATTCTGGAAAGCAATAAATTACATAAAATGTCCATAAGGATCAGGGTGTTTCCAACAGGATCTTGAAAATCTGGAGCATATATCAAAAAAGTAACTGTATTGTGCCATTCCTAGCAATAAGAAAGAATTTAGTGGTTGCAATAAAATGATTTAGTTCCTCATTGAAAGGAATTACTTTGGGAAAATGGCTTTGGATTTTGCTGCATAAGGGAAGGCATGTTTACCACACAGAATTCCATTCAGGAAAAATGTATAAAAGCCAAAAGCATTTAGACCAAGCATGTTTGCTTCTTAACATGCTTATGTTTCTGCTTGCCAAAGTGTGAAATGATCAAATTCTATTTGTGTTGTTAATCTATTTGTCATTTTCTTTTAAAACTAGTTGGAAGGTATGTTTTTTTTTTATTAATCTTGTAAGAATCCTATTGGTAAACATTGGTAATTTATGAACATCTCCACAACCATAGCTGTGATCAGACATCTTCCTTAATCAAGGAAGACCTTCTGCAGAACCATTTTCTAATTGTTATGTCTTTCCCCCTCTAGTTCCACGCCATTTTCTACAACATGGTCAGTTTGGGGGGGCTCAGTTATCTTGTTTCCTCCCTCCCCCACCTTTCACCATAACAGAGAAGAAAATAATAAATTAGTGCCAAGTTGGTAATGTAGTTGACTGACTTTTAGAAGTATCTGTTTAATTTTTTAAGACTTTTAGAAAGACTGTATTCCAAATCAATGTGTAGGAACATTTAGACTCAGATGGTGAGACATTTAACCTCATTATGAACTCTTCTTTCCTGGTAATTCCAGTTTTATTAATTTTTTAAATTTGATTTTCTTCTTGAAGATAGCTTTTTTTTTATCAAGTAGTTTATTTATATTTGGGAGATTACAGTGTTATGATCTAAATGAATTTATCAGAGAACATAGCAGCAAATGATTTATAAAAGGAATTAGAAAAGGCACAACTGTGGATACTGGTATTTAAAAATAATCAACCACCTACCCAAACAAAGAACTACACTAGCCTCTGTGTTTATAAAGGGTACTTTTTGTACCAAGACCAGGTCCTGCTTTGCCTAAATTCCCTCATAATCTTTACAGCTCTTCTGTGAATTTGGTGAATCTTATTGTTGGCCACACTTGAAAAGCATGGGGATTAAGATGCTAGTGGTTGCTGCAGCCAGCACGGGAGGACTGGTGATTGCTTAAACTGACCAGTAGGGGCCACACTACACCTCTTCCCTCTCCCCACCCTGCACCTCCCCCGCCCCCAACCCCACCCGCTGGGTACCTCCTCTTCAGTCATTTGAATTGGCTTTGGGTCATTTGCTGCAGTTTGTTCTAATAGAACAGGCACAACGCTGTAAGAATTTTAAAGTTTAAGCACCGAAGCCGTTGTGTAATTGTATGGCATCAGTGTGGCTGACGGCCCTGAATTGATGCAATCCCCCTGTGTAATTGCCCATGCAAATTTGAGCAATCTGTGAAGATGCTGGAACCTGCATTTGGCTGCAGACTCTTCTCCCTCTAGGAAAACTTCAATAATTCGAATTATTTTGTCATCTTTAAACTGTTTCAAGGAGACGGCTGTCCCAGCATCCTTTTCACACAGGCAAACATCACAGATCCAGGCAAGGTTAATGGAATAAAAGTGATTGTCAAAATTTCAATTGTTGGTATTCAAATGCATGCTTGCCTCTTTCAGTCCTTATATCCCCCATATGAAGAGAAAGAATATTCCAAAACAACGCTTTAGTTAAAAGCTTAAGCATTTTATTAAAAACAAAGATATTCCGGTCTCTTAAAGCAGCAGAATATTTCAAAATCACAGATTAGTTGCTTGTGAAATGGTCAAGCTATCTATAATGTTGTATTCTTACAATGAAATATCAGTCTGGGAAATCTACACAAAGGGAGTGACTTCAGACAACTCAATTGAAAACATATTTCTCTCCTTTTCTGTAAAGCAATAATTAGAAAGCAAATCAGTAGGAGATCCTTTTTAGATTATTGTACATAAAAATAAAATGGCAAAAGCAATTTTTCCCTAAGGGAATGAGGCCCAACAAAACCACACCACCATGCCTTCCCTCCCTCCCTCCCTCCATTCCTCCCTCCCTGCCCCTTCCTTCCTGTCCTTCCTCCCTCCCTTCTTTCCTTCCTTCCTTCCTTCCTTCCTTCCTTCCTTCCTTCCTTTCTTTCATTTTCTTTCTCTTTTTTAAATTCATTTCAGTATAATTTAATCTAAATCTGAAGAAATGATATTGTAACAGACACATATATTCACACAGAAAATAAACACAAAGATAAATGATGAACTCAAATAACATTATTTTTCACAGCAAATACTTAATTTACTTAATAAAACAAACATTTCTGTAGGAGTGTATACATTCAACAACATTGTTATAGATTTAATACACAAACATCTTTAGCACTGTTGAGAAATGTACCAAATATGCAACAACATTCAAAATTAAATTAGAAAAGACATACAACCCCACATTACTAGCTGAGGTAAAGGTAAACAATGTAAGGAGGACATCAGTCATTACTAAATTCAGGTGCTCATCATGAAATTCTCCAGACACACTGCATTTTATTTCTGCCAGCTATGGGTTTTATTCTATTATTTCTTAGGAAATTTTGGCCTTCTTGTAGCCAGACTCAACTTTTAAATTTCCTGGTACATTTGAGTTTTGGAAGTTCCTTTCAGCGAGTGCATGGCAGAACAAGTAATGGAACTTCACTACAGTGGCTCTGCCAGAGTTCTTAGGTTCCCAAATCAGGTTTTCTTCTGTTGCTTTAATGAATCCTTTCTGTTTTTTTTTTTTCAATTAAAACACTTTTCTTTATATTTAAATCCGTTGAGATTTCAATCCCACTTGAAGGGAACTACTACTGGAGATAAAACTGTTATCCTATGTTTCTGCTATTCAAGAAGAGTCAGCAGGATAAATTGATTTTAAAATACTTGTACTGAAAGTAAATTAAGGAGACTCTGTTTAATGACCTAAGGTAAGTGGGAAAAGTATGAAAAAATTTGATACATGAAAACAGCAACTGAATTACTTAACCAATAATAGTTATTATACCAACAAAAATTTAAAGGTTATTTCTTTTTTAATTTATCTTTACTGTTGAAAGTATTACAGATGCCCCTTCCCCCACACCCCGACCCCCCCCATTGATTCCCTTTCCCCTCTCCTCCATACTGCCCCTCCCCCCTCAGGCCTTTACCACGTGATTGTGTGGTTATTTCTAACCTAACATATATGTAAATATAAATTCTTGGAAATGGATAGACATTTCAGATTTTATTTTATTGACATCTCAGATTTTAGAAACAGAAAACACAAATGCAATTTTAACTTTTTTTGACTCGCCTTATAAATTTTAAATTAAGTTGACTACCATTTATGGAATATATATGATATGAAATCATCTTATGCAATAAAAGGATATATTTTTAAAAAATTGTTCTTATGATAATAATCTTTCATGATCACTAGAGGCAGGCTCAGACATATCTATGGTGAGGTTATTTTTAAATCTACCCCATATATGTAACTTTTTATTTTGTCTTTAATGAGATGACTTTTTAGGTTTATTCCTTTATTTTACTCGAGAACAGAAAACAAGACAGCTATCTGTAGACATTTTTTGAAAGTTAAATACGGTTGGTCCTTTGGTGTGGAAATGAAGTCAGTGCTCTTATTTTGCCAACAGAAAACCTGAGGCCTGGAGAGGTCCAAGATAACAGGTCAGCCCTTAGCCAAGGCAGGATGGAGCCTGATCCTGCTGTGCATGGCTGGCGCCCTTTACAGTTTGCCAAGCTGACCCTACTGGCCAGGCTTGCCAGCTACTGAGTAGGTTGTGCATGTGTTATCTGCACACTGCCTAATGAGAGAATAAACAGCATCTCTAAAACAAATGCATCTTATGGAGAAAGTAGGATGAAGTAATTTTAAACATGAATGCAAGCGAGTCGAAGAAGCAAACATAATCTGGTCAATTGGAAGTTTTGTAAGAAGGCTCACATCTTAAATGTGGATTGGGGAATTTCATTTTCTCTCTTTTGGAAAAGCAGAATATATGGATAACTGCACAGAACTCACATTCTTGGAAAATTATACATTATTTAGAAAAGGGATTTAAAAATCTTAAACTCCCAGGAGTTCAACTTCTAACCCCCTGGGTTGTTGTTACCCTCCTTTCCCACTGCCTGGGTCGGGGAGGAACAGGCCAAGGCATTAGTCAGCAGTTTCTGAATTCTGACCCACAATAGGGAAGATACTTCCAGACAGGAAAAATAGATGGAGGCAATTACAAACAGCTGCTTGATTGATGGTTGACATTGTCAGGGCTCCACTGTATGGCAGATTGCAATGATGTTGAACTCCCCTTGCTACCAGTGGACGTTGCTATTGGCAACCGTGCAGTGAAGCCAATAAAAAGGCAAGGAAATGAAGGGAAAACTCAACCTTAGCGGAAGCCGGAGGGCCTGTGCTATAAATTATGTTCCCCTTAGCAATATGCAGCATCAGTGTTCAGGATCGCTATAGTGCTTGTAGCTGCCTGCCGTCTCCACGGGCCCTGGGTCTAGTTTTATCACCAGGCACATGCTTTAAAATGTTGCTGTAGATAGACTGGCATCCGTCTGTCTGGGCTATTTATATTGTTGGGGAGGATAACAGATGTGGACTCGGCTCTGCCTCACCCGCTCTGCTTTTCAATTCCCACTTGTGATATAAACCTGATCTGGCACAATAGCCAGCAACACCTGCAGTGCTTCTGAGCCACAGACGCCCAGGATCTGTCCCTAACTCCACCCACCCTTTGTTCCTCACCTGAGGAGAGACAGCCCTGCAGAAGCTATTTCCTTTATAGCAGAGTGATTCCGAAAACTGGCTTAATAAAATCCATAAATCTGAACAGCCTCCTCTTACCTGCTCTGCAGAGGCAATTTTTCCTGCACTCATTTTCTCCTCTAGTCCCTCTAGTCTTTCCTGCAGAGGCAGCTGTAAAGGGCAGCTAGGAACGTTATATTTTAGGACTCCCACTCCTTCCTCTTTGTCAAACCCCACCCTGCTCAAGATCTCTCTTTTCTAAGCAATTGATGACAGGATTGTGCACGCCCATGAGATTTGGTTACAAGTGCATGTGTCTGTGCATGTGTCTGTGTGGATTGCCTTTCATCTTCCCTTTGGCAGTTTTCCGATCAGTGGCTTTTCCTTCCCCTTGCCCTCTTTCCCACCTCCTCCTCTTCTTTCTCCTTCTTTTGCCCCTCTTTGCCTGGTTTATACTTTTACTTTGTTTCTTGCCATCTGGCATCTTACTTCTTCCCTATGTGTATCTGCTCTTCCTTCACTTCTGCTTTGATACCTTAATTTACTCATTTAAAAAACAACAAAAAAACAACAACACATGTCCTGAATGTCTGCTCCATGCCAGGAAAACAATGTTCTTTGTAGACCTCAGCCCCTATTTCCTTAGTATTTGAGTAATGAAGTTAATAACTGATACTGGCCAGTGGCAATAAGAACAAAACATGGTTTATAAATTTTAGATCTTTCAGAGCTGGAGTGAACTTCAAGGTTCTTCTGGTCTCGGGATTTTCAAACTTCTCAGAGCCCCTTTATGGGGCACCATGTATGTAATCAAAGACATGCGGTTGTGCAGGGGCTCTGGATCCCCCAACTGGCTTCAAGTGGAGGACTTACGGGGGATGTTTTATATTCCTGGTGAGATTTATTTGAACAAAGAGTTACAGGTTAAAGAAGCGTGTTTGAAAACCGTTTCCTAGTGTAGTCTCATTTGACAAATGAGGAAATTGACTGAGAGAAGTTAGGTGAAGTGTCCAAAGCCATCCAGTCACTATGCCAAAGCTAGCTTCTCACTTCCCATTCTTTGGATAAGGCATAGCATGACCTCAATCTCAGGTAAAATGGGAAGCAAAGTGGCTTTCTAGTCATTGCATTTATTTCATATAGTTTATTCTTACCCATTATAAACCTGGCTTTCAATCAAATACGTGGTCTCTGCCTAGACCATTATTTGTTAATCAGCCAGACATTATTTCTAACATGTAAGGAAAAATCCAAAACTGGAGACTCCTGCATTTGCCTGTAGGTTGGTACTGACAGTGACCTTTAGTTTTATACAAACACCATCACTAGAACTCAAGGTAGTCAATAATCATTCTCCATGGTGCTGCTGTGTCCTGTTGAAATGTCTGGCTGTTGGAAATAGTTTCTAAATGTTCATATGCCACTTGTGGTAAATCCAATTATAGATTTTCTTTCACCCTTACTTTAATTAAACCCTATTAATCTATTTCTTCTGGGAGTAGAGTTGGTCTACAATGAAGATTGAATTAAAAAACTGGAAAGGGGGACCACCATCCCAAAGCAGTGTTATGAATCTTGTATAAACCCCAATCAGGCAAACACATTTGATGTATTTCTACTACAGATTTTTTTTTTTTAGGGGAAATGTGGGAATAGTGGGTGTTTGTAAGGATAATATAGTTTATCTTTTACAAGTCTCTTGGCACTGAGCCATCATTAAGAAGCTTTGGGATAAAAATAAAATATCTCTACAGAATACAAATCAGGGTTCTTAGGACAGCCTGGCACTGAAGGGCACTGGGGAGAGGATGCAAGGGCAGGCATTGTTGCCTTGTAGCAAATAAAAGAGCCATATACAAAATGAAGCCACTCTCGTGACGCTCGTACTGGTCCGTGTTCCCTTGGGTCAGAATGGACAGAGCCGCCTGGATCCACAGCTATCCCCTGCCCAGTGCCTGTCTCAGTCTCAGCCCATGTCTGTTCATCATAGAAAGTCGAGGACCCTGGGGTGTGCTCCCTGCCCCACCTCCTCCTCTGTCCTTCCGTCACGCCCTTCCCTGGTGGCAACACTTCAAGGTGAAACCCCAGGCATACTTCCCAGCTCATCCTCCAAATTTTCTGTCTGTCTGAGCTTAAAGGAACAATAGGATGAAGAGGCTGGACCAAAGCTGGCCCTTCAGAATGCAGTCATTTTGCAGCAGCAGCTGACCCCGAGGGTTAGTTACTGTTTGCCCCAGCCACCACGAGGCCCGCAGAGCAGGAGGAGGCAGCTGAGACCAGCAGCCTTTTCTGGTGCAGCTCTTCCCACTTGCTTCTGTTCTCAGACACCGAATCCAGCATCGGCTTCAGTTTGACATTGACCTTCACCAAGGCCTAAAACAAGACAATCGGAAGGTGGGGGAAAAAGGAACTGGAGTCACTAACATGATTTTCCAGCTTTCACGGTGAGAATGGAAACCCGCTGTGAGGAATGAAAGTGATGATTATTTGGTAACCACGAGCTATTTACAAGAAGTACACATGCACTGAGTGCCACTGTTTCATACTAATAGAGCCGATGCAGAAAATGAAAAAATAAGGCAGGTGGCTGTGTACTACTCCTGGGCGTCAGCCAATTAGATTATGATCCTGTTTTAGATCCACATCAAGCAAGAGGAAGCAAAATATCTAGCTCACACATGTCTACTAATATGTGTATCTTTGTCTGCCATGGAGGCCTCCAGATCTCAATAGACCATGAACTTAAAATTTTACAAAAATAAACTTGCTGTTTGCTTCACCGGAGATGACTTCAGGTGGACTGACCTCAATAAGAGGCCAGGTAAAATCTTAAAACAAGAAGAGGAGGTTCTCATTGTTAAAGCAAGGATCTTGGAACTGTGCCAAAGGTACAGATCACTGGGAAAACATGTATGGAAATAGACATGAGGGAAAAGAAGAAGAAGCAGGGTTAGGGGGGGGGGGGGGTTACAGGGAGGGGAATAGGAACAAAGGTGTGTAGGAGAGATGAGGGAAGAGGAAATGTAGGATGTGGCCACTGACCCATGAGGCTAATGAAGGTTAGCATTTAGGGTCCTACTTGTAGGAGACCCTTCTAAATATTGCCTTTTTATTTAACTATGTGTGTTTTGTTTAAGTCCTCTACTCCCCAGTAGTATAACCTTTTGGCCTCACAAAACTTGGGTCACCCCTAAAATGGAACAAGGATTGTGGAGCTGTGGGGCGTTAGCTCATGGAAAGGTGACACTTCCGTTTCCTCTTTATGTCTCGGGTCCGTGTTCTGTGGCCACAGATGAGATCCCCAGGGCCGTGGAGACACCTTGCCGGTGTGCCTGCACCGGTACCACAAGGGAAACAAACCACCGGGAAGCACACCTTCTGAAAAGCTTTCTTCCAGCTTGAACGGTGGCTAGGGGCCGGCTGAGGCCACTTGTTTACCTGGCCCCCCTCCCCCACTCCCTCTCCAGCAAGTAATAGGACCACACAGGTAAAATGTAACTGGATGTAAAGTAAGTAGGTGAGGTTGAAATGCCAGGAAATAATTGGTATCCCTCTGAGCCGTAAGCACATCCACTTGCAAGAGATGATGTTCTTTCACATCAATGTCCCTTACACAGAGCATATTCTCTCCCTTAAAAGTGATACTTACTACACCAAGCAACAGCACCTAAATTTTATGTTGTTGTTAATAGTCAACTGAGGATATATTTTTTCCATCGGTTTTTAGAGAAAGTGGAAGGAAGCGGGAGAGAGAAACATTGATGTGAGAGAGACACATGGATTGGTTGCCTCCCCCACACGCCCTACCTGGGTCAGGGATTGAGCCTGCAACCCAGGTACATGCCCTTGACCAGAATCGAACTGAGTCCCCTCCATCCGCCAATGCCCCAACCACTGAGCCAAACCGCTAGAGCAACGTCTAATTGTAAACCAGATGTATTAGTTATTCCATACAAAACTAAAACAGCCATATATAAATCAGGCAGCAATCAAAATCCCATCTAGGTCCATGAAAAAAATGCAAGTGTCTGTTCCTGCTCACGCACAGTGTTTTTGTTTAGCCAGCAGAGTGAGCTAGCAACCAGGGCCACGGTTTCTTTTAGCATAGCTTGGCACCGGCTCCTCTTCACTCTGCTCAGGCCTTTTAATTAAACTGACTACTGTAATTCCTATGGAAATTAGTGTTTATGTTATTTTCCTGCTACAAAAGCATTTCTCTAGAACTATTTTTTTTTTAATCCCAGGAGCACAAATTGGATTTTTTTTCCTATCTGAAATGTAATTAAAAACTCATTTGATTACTATATTTCTGGCTCTGTTTTACTTATTAATTTCCAGTAATCAGTTTTCTTTTATGAAGCTGCTGGGAAATGATCTCAAAAGCAACACATTTTTCTCTGCTTTGGCAGGTTCCCGAGCATTTTACTAAATTACATTCATAGCACCTGCCCATGATTCGAATTACTCCACCGATTTATTCCTTAAACCATTTAAGTTTGCTTGGCTTAGTCCCCAAAAGAGGTTTCTTGCCTTCATCTAGCTCTTTGTTCTCCCTCTTGCTTCCTTTGTGTTGAAAAACATCTACTGGGGGAGAACATATTTCTCAGAATTCTTTCTCTCTGCTACATTGTCCTTAAACACAGAATTGACATTCTAGACTATCATTTTCTCTGGCAGGTGCTGGTTCTAGGCAAAGGTAGGGAAAATACAATCCTGAAGAATGACTCCCCTACACACCACAAATGTGTTCACGAATGCAGTTAACTGAGAGAATACAAAACTATTGGAATATTAGGAAAGCAAGAGATGACCCACACACCTAAGTTCCAAGGTCTATCGGGAGGAGAATTGCTCCCAGTATTTAGAAAGGCATGGGTATTCCTAAAAACTTCCCATCAGCAAATGCTACCAGATGAGTTCTGTGCGAATGCCTCTGGGATCTGTCTTGACTTGCTGTTCACTCAGTGAAAAAGAAAGAAACCACTTCTTGCCTGTCTGCTCATACACAGAGGGACTCTGTGCCATCAGCCCGGGGCTGCTGAGTCTCCTCTGAGGCATCCCGATGGCATGGATTTTCAGTTTTTATTCCTGTCCAGAGGCAGTAAACTCACTACTTTCCAGGGGCAGTCAGTTTACTTCTGGTTTTGACTTTAGAGTGCTGTTCCTTACATTAGCTGAAATCTATGTCCCCGTAATTTCTACCTAATGGTTTCAGTCCTTGAGGTACTTACTTGCCCCTTAAACCAGAAGCTACTTGGGCGACGTAGGACTGATGGCTCATGTGCCTCCTCAACTGTAGGCTAGGGTTGGATCTGATCCAACGATCTAACTTGGGATGTGCTGCATTCTGGGGGCAACTGCCATTGCTGGTGCTCTAAGCTCCCTCTAGCCCACCACAGACAGGGCCTTGGACACGTCCTCAAGGGACACGACCTTAGGCATCCAGTCATCCAAGTGACTTAGGAACTCCACTTCCTTCCCAATTCAATGCACAGCCTATTGTTGAGTCCACTGTGACAATCATGTACAGTTTATTCCATATTTTACTGTTTTGAATAAGTAATATATTCACATAGTCCAGTGGATACAAAGGATACAAGGAGTGCAGTGTAAAATTTCCTTCATTCCCTGCCCCAGACACCTAGATTCTTTTTCAGAGGGAACTTGGGTATCCCTCAGAAACATTTTATGTATATGTAAGCACACACACACACACACACATACACACACACACCACACACATCATACATGTAGATGTATGACATAATGTATATATGTAGATATATATGTATGTGCAATACATTATATATATTACATACGTATATGTGTATAATTTAATTGATTCCCTCACCATTTTCTTTCAGAAAGGGAGTGAAATCAAAACTTTGCGGAGCCACAGTATTATAATGCCTGAGTGAGAACAAGTGTGCTGTGTAGAAGTTAGAGCTGCAGGATATAGGGAGGGAAGGCCCACATTCCAATATTCCATGGCTATGCCACTGAGTTTTTCTTCTGCAGAGCTTACTCTGATATGAGTTCCCTCTACCGTAGTTTTCCTCTTGAATGTTGTATTTTTCATTTATAGAAATTTGATTTGGTTCTTTTTTCTAAAACTTTCCATGATTCTGTTTGTCATGCCCAATCCTTCCCCTACCCACTTGAGTATATAAAATATAATAAATGTCTAAATGTCCTTTCTATTAATTCTATGATTTGTATCACTTCTGAGCCTATAATTGATCGATTTTTTCTAATTATTATAGGTCTAATTTTCTTGCTTCTTTGCATGCCTGCTGATTTTTTATTGGATATCAGACACTGGAAATTTTATGTTGAGTGCTGGGTTTTCTAATTTTTAAGAAATTTCTTTAAACATTTTTCAGTTTTGTTCTGGAAATAATTTGATCCTTTTCAGGCTTGCTTTTAAGTATTGCTAGGTGGGTATAGAGCAGCCTTTAACCTAGGACTAATTTGGGCCCCATTATCGAAGACAATAATTTTCTGAGATCTATACCAAGTACCTCATATATTTCAAGGTTTTCTGTAATAGTTCGTTTGGTGGGGACATGGGCTTTCCCCAGCCTGCGTCAGCTCCGAGGATTGTTCTATTTGCTGCTTTTTGCTGGTTCTCTCCTCAGCCTCAGTAGTTTCCTCACCAGCATGTGGTGAACAGCACTGAGGACCCACGGCCCCACCACAGACTGCAGCTCTCTCTCCTGCCAATCCCTTCTCTGGTGCTCTTCCCTGGGAACTGGGATCTCCTGGGCATCCCAGACTCTGGGCTCCGCCTCCACAGTGAGACTGCTGCGATGGGCCTGGGGTCCCCTCTCTGTGCTGCAGCATAGAAACTCTCTGCAGGTAGGAAGCTGGGTCGGTTGTAAGGCTCACCTCACTGGTTCCACTCTCTCAGGAATCACTGTATTGTGCTGCCTGTTATCCAGTCTGAAAACTTTCATGCATTTCTCCTTCTTTCAGCACCTGTTGCGAATCATGGCTGGCAGTGGCAGTCTCTCATTATTGGTGTTACACGGTCTTGGGTACTAACCCGAGAGTTTCCAGGGAGAGTGGAAACAAAGCCTTTCTTCTTCTTATCTCTAGCTCCTAGCACAGTGACAGCCCCTCCTTTAACACACCCTCACTGTGGTGGCAGGAAGAAGGGGGTAAGGCCAGGACAGCTGCTGCTGGTCGAGAGTGTGATCAGGACGTTCTGACCTGTTACAAAATCCCGCTACAAAAACAAACCCAGAATAATCCCTTTGGGAAATGAAAAGAGAATTCTCTCTTATTACCATTGTTCCTGAGGCTTTGTTTTTACGGTATCAGTGCACCAAGCTGCTCTAAGTCAGATTCTGGTCTTGCTTTTCCTCTGCCATCATGATCCACATCTACTATCACTAGTCCCATAAGTGCCCACCATCACTTCTTGGAATTCAAGAGCTGGACAGATGGGCAGATGTGGGACAAAGGAACAAGCAAAGAGAGAACCATACTCTTACAGCGAGTTACTACTCCCCTTCTCTGCTGTTGGAAGGGGGGCACAGAGGAACCCATCACATGAAAGCCAGCTTTATTTGGGAACCCAGTAATGTCCAACTATGTCATTAAGACCTTTTAAAAAGGTGGAGGAATTTGTCTAAGATGGCCATTTATTTATTTATTTTAAGGCGAAAGAAAAAAGATGGTTTTCATGTCCTATTATTGAATTATATATTTCCAGAGTACTGACAATAAGACTTAGCATTTTTCTGCTTTCCCCATTCCTACCTTACCCAAGAGAAATAATCAGAAACTAAGAGGCCCTCGTTGGTTTGGCTTAGTGGATAGAGTCTTCATCGGAGGACTGAAGGGTCCCGGATTTGATTCTTGTCAAGGGTACATGCCAGGGTTGTGGGCTCCATCCCAAGTAGGGGTGGGTGGGTGCAAAAGACAGTTAATCAATGATTCTCTTTCATCATTGATGTTTCTAAAATATCTATTTTTTAAATCCTGTATAATAAAAGAAACATGTAAATGGACCATACCTCCATGATGCCAACCAGCCAATCAGGAGAGAGTATTCAAATTAACCCAACAAAGATGGCAGGTTAATTTACATACACAGGCACCAGGTGGAGAGCAGAGCAAGGAGAGCTGGTGGAGAGTGGAGCGGCTTGGGGAACTTGGCTCCCTGAGCTGCCAGACAGATAAGCAGAGAAGGAGAGCTGGAGCTTGGAGGACTTGGCAGAGCAGGAGGCCATGGGACAGAAACAGAGCAGGAAGGGAAAACCAAGAGTGCAGGGAGCACCAGGAATTCTGGGAATAGTAGTTCTGGTGGCAGCCCCAGGACTGGAAGCGGAAGCCCAGAACACAGGGAGCATCAGGAATGCTGGAATCATTGTTCTGGTGGCAGACGAATCTCCTAGACACTAGAGCAAAGTGAGCCTGGAGCAAGTTACTATTGCAGTAGGGGATGGAGCAAAAGCAAAGGTGAGAGACATAAGTAAAATCAGAGGGTCTAGGAAAAGTTAAAGGGAAGCTTTCTAAAACTTCTAGGAAATCTCCACCAATGAAGCAAAGAAATAAAAAATGCCTCTATTATTCTGTGAGCAACAAACCAAATTGGGTTGGGGTCTCAGACAATTCACTCATATGATTGCAAAGACAGACAGAAACTCTCAGATTGGAGAGGGTGCAGGTTGGGCTGTTGCACCCCCCTCACACACCCCCGTGTACGAATCTTCATGCACTGGGCCCCTAGTAAAATATAAAAATAGACTTTGGAGCCCTCCTCAAATATCTATTTGAAGCAATATTCCCATTATGAAGAGATGATCATTTTACTACTGTACTATTTACTTTCTAAGTGAAAACGTCAAAAAGCCCACTTAGGGGTTGGTATTTTGTAATGGAAAAACAGTCCAGCTGGCATGGCTCAGTGGATTGAGCATTGTCCCATGCACCAAGAGGTTGCTGGTTGGATTCCCAGTCAGGGCCTATTCCCAGGTGCTGTGCTCGGTCCCCAGTAGGGGATGTGCAAGAGGCAGCAGGTCAATGTTTCTATCTTTCTCTCTCCCTTCCTTTCTCTCTAAAAATCAACTAAAACATATAAAAATTAAAAAAAAAATCATTGTCCTCCCTGCTCAGACCTTCAAAAGGAGGGGCAAGAGAGCATGCAAGTGGCAGCAGGCTCCAAAATGCTTTTGATTCCACATGACTGGCTGGTTGCATGTGCAAAGGGGCACCTCTGAGAAACAAAGGAGACCTCAGCTTCAGGCAAGTGACTTCAGAGAGAAGTATCCAGTTCTGGGAGCAAATCCAAACTTTAACTAGTGAACTGTTCAGCTGCTAATCCTTCTTGGTTCCCAAAGGTTGAGATTATTCATGATTTAACCTAACATATTCCTGAATTTCATATCCAGGTTGCAACGATGCATTTGGCTAAGAATCACGTTTGCCAACCTACCCTTTTATTTTGTTGTAAAACTGATTCCCCAAAACTGAACTTGTCACCTTCCCCTAAACCCTCCTCTGCTCTTACGTTTACTCTTTCAGGGAACTGAGCATTCTCATCTCCACCAACCACCCACCCAGAAATCTATGGGTCACTCATGACATCTCCCTTTCCTCCCACACCCAAAATATCACCAAGTTTTGTCAATCCTACTCCAATGTGTTTTTTGTGCAGTCTATTGCCATTTCTATAACCTGAGCTCAGACCACCATCATCTCTTCAGCTGCTTTAAACCTACTGCAGCCTCTTCACTGGGACCCTGCTTTCCCTTGTTCCTGTCCAGTCTGCTCTCCACATTGAACGGTCACTCCAAATCACAAGTCCAACCTTACCCTGAACCTTTCATTGGTTCTCGCTTGACCCAAATGTGCTATAAAACTCTATCAAAAAAGGAGAATTGTAGTGTTAACAGAGAACTAAATCCGGAAACCAAACCAAAGAAGAAATAAGCCATAAAACCCAATGGAAATTTGGATTATGGTACCAAACACAGAGTTTAGCCTGTGTGGCTCAATGGTTGAGCGATGAACCATGAGTCAAGAAAGAGGTCACGGTTCGACCCCAGGTCAGAGCATATGCCCGTGTTGTGGACTCAGTACCCAGTAGGAGGCAATGCATAGATCACTCTCTCTCATAATTGATCTTTCTAACTTTTTCTTCCTCTCCCTTCCTTTCTTTGAAATCAATTAAAAAACAACAACATAACCCACCATATTCAAAACACAGAGTTTAGAAATGCCAAAAATAATCCCATCAAGTTTTCTAAAATCTTTCTATGTATTGTAACATTTTCCTGAGTGGAAAAAAATAAGCTAAGCTCCACATGGTGTGTTTGGCAGGGGACTAGCCTAAGTGCTAGTTACTACATGTGAGAGCAGATGGAGCTGGCTGTGGGGCCCAGATGGGAAGCAACAAACACATTCCTCCTATATCTCACTTCTTCCCTCCCCAGTTCAATGGCCTTTGAAACTCAAGGTTGTGTAAAAATTAATTTGCATTCAATTGCTTAACTACCATAGGAGGCTTCCAGCAGTTTTTAAAACTTGCTTTGAAAAACAAACATTCAAACATTAATGGTGAACTCAGAAGCAAACCAAGACTTCTTTGGATAAATATTTTTAAACATTCACATTAAAGAACCCAGCTTTAAAATAAGTCTTTACTATGTAATTGCTAAAGTCAGAAAATTAATTATCATTTACATATGTTACACATATAACATGCTAGACATTTTGCACTATTGGGTTCTTTAAAGGCTACAATGCAGTGGAGTATAAAGGGCTCTAGCCTTATGACTTCTGTCCCATTTGGGGACAGAGTCATTTACTCCATCAGGACTGTGATATCTTTAACAGAGATTGCTACTTGGCCTTTCAGTATGAATTTGGTCTTCCTTGAGCTTCAGAATGGCCAGGGAGGTATAAGCGGAATTCATAAGGAGGAACTTCTGAGACAAATTTTAAATGGGAATTTATGCAGCTTGGAGGTGCATTCTTTGTCCTTATCTCTCTTTCTTTCTCACTGCTGGAATATTAACACAATGGCTGGAGCTACAGTGGCCATCTTGTAATTATGAGGCACCCCCGAGTATGACCAGGGACTGGGTTTCTGATGGCTATGGAAGTGCCATATCATAGCAACCTCAACTTGACTTCTCTGGGTTATTTATCACAGAGAGAAAAACAAATTTCTCTTTTGTTTAAGCTCTTGTGATTTCAGATCTCTGCCACTAGCAGCTGCATGCGATTCCCAACTGAGAGAATCAATGCTATGTTGTAGGTCTCCATTTTCTGTCTACCTGTGCAGGTGTCAGACGATTCTGGGCATTTTGATTCTTGAACAAATTCCCTGCCTTGGGGAGTTATACGTTAATGTGTTTTGGGCAATGGGTTATAAGTGCACTGTAGTAGACAGTAGAAGCTAAACCAGAATCATTCCATGTGCTCTCAGTAGGCACATAATTCAGGGTCGACCAACAGGCATGCCCCAGGGATTGGTGGAAGGATGGGGATAGGCATCAAACTGAAGCAATCAGAGCTCTCTCTAGGTTTTACCTGGAACTACTGAAGAGGATGTTTTGTTTGTTTTTATTTTTTTGGTGTGAATAATTACTGTAATAAACATGTGATCTTAAAGCTGCCAAGACATGTGAGGAAAGCCTGGTTGGGTGAAGCCAAAACATACCTTGGAGGCAGGGAGAGGGGACACGTGTCTTATGCTGGCCTTTGATTCCCCTAATGCAGCAGAAGGCACCAACCCACTTTACCTCAAAGCTCCCCAGTTACTTGAGCTAAAGAAATTCCATTTCTGTTTAAACTAAGTTAGTGAGTTTCTGGGTTCCAAATAGTCAATTTACTATTGTCATTTATTGTTCTGTCAACGCCAGGAATTACTTGGGATTGACCTACCAACCCCTCAGATTTGAACTGGTGGCTGATGTAGAGGAGTCTCAATGTCCCTAGCATGAACAGTCGAGCTGCTCTCATTCCCAAGTTAATGAGAGCCAGGGACCAGCTAGCAGTTCTTTCTCTTCTCCTTTAACCCCCAGAGTCTGCCAGACTCTTTAAAAGTTTTTTAAAGGGTTGCTCATTCTTAGTATGGGGACTCAGAAAACACTCTGAGAGGATGCCAATTCCTTCTGGCAGCAAAGTCAGCAGGCCTATGAATTCTGGCTTCCAAAAAAGGAGGACTCAAAGGATCTGGTGGCAGCATCCATTTAGCCTGGATTTTCTCTATGGACCAAGAGAACTCGGACAGAAAGGAAAAACAGCAACTAGGTGTTATTTTCTCCTTAGTGGGAATTTAATATTATTCCATGATTATTGTATTGGGTGAGAGTATTTTTCCAGATGGGAAGACTATTTTTGTATATATGATATTTACTCTGTGGATTTGTTACTGTTCAGTAACAGGTTGGGTATATCAGATTTTTGCAAATGTCAAAAAATGTCAGGACTTTGTTTTATTAATCATATTTGATTTCTTAAAACCTAAATAATATGAGACAGTTACCCAAGTAGCAGTAAAAATGATAAAGCTATGGAGCTACTAATGCTTAGTATGAGGCAAGCAAGCTCATTAGAATCTACCGAGAGAATGATTCAGATCTGTAATCAGAATCCTAAGGGCAAGTCCAGCCAAATTATAGCATCGACGTTTGCAACATCGATGTCTAATATCCTGAAGACTAATTATAGTGCTAGTAATAACTTAGGGAGAGGTCATTTTCCTTCCAGGGTCTGAAGCAGATTGGTAGTGCCTGTAAAAGTGAAAAAGCAACTAAGTGTTATAGTGATTTTCTCTTCCTCTTGTCTTTACCTTTCCATTTCCTTCATGATCTCTCAGTTTACTTGGTTAGCTTATTTTATTATAAGCTTAAGGATTCCTTTGTGGAAAATTATATTTACAGATGACATTAACATTCTGAATGTACGAGACAGGGATTTTAGTCTCCTTGGGTTAATAGCATTATTTTCATAATATAGGGCAAGAGTCTTAAATTCAGATGTCTCCAGGACTAGGCCAGTAAAGTTAATGAATGAAATATTCTGCACGATACAGTTAGGAGTAGTGGAGCCTATGGCAAACTGGACATTTTACAATTTTAAAAACAGCATTCGACTAAGTAAGTAAGTCTGTGGGCCAAATCTGTTGTGGGCCACAGCTTGCTTACTGTGATCGACAGTGAGATACATCTTGAATTAACCAGAGTATTGAATGTGTCCCATGTCCCCGGTGCCATGCTAGGACCTCTCCAGATGTGAGCTGATTAAACTCACAACAATGCTGTGACATAAGTCTTCTCTACCCTGTTTTGACAGTCGAAGAGACTGAGATGGGGGAAAATAAGTTAAAAGAGCCAAAGTTTACATGGTCAAGTGTGCAGCAGAGCTGGAATGTCAGTCCAAGCCCCTCTGAGTACAAAGCTCATGGTGTCTTCATGTGAAAGATCTCAACTGGGATGTTGGTAATGACAGGTGACTCACATCTAACTGTGGTGTGTGGACAGTGGACAACTCTTTTGTCCTAGTGTCTGTGACACTGTTTTAAGACAAATTTATAGGAGGGATGTGACCTTTCTTGTTAATGAAGAAACAGCACCTCCCAAACATTAGGTGTGGACAGTGAATCTTTTATTTGTGATACATCTACCCTCTCCTGCCTTGAGAAAACAAAAACCAGGGTTTAAGTAGTAAATAACAGGCAAGCTCAAAGACAGCCAATGCAAATGGAAGCAAAGAGAACTGTCTCCTCTGTTATAATGAGCCCCTCTAGGATCCTGATAGGTGATCCTGTTGGTTGGGTTTTCAAAGCAGATTGGTAGCTAATCAATCATGCTCGCTGGGTAGGTAACAGCTGACTGGGAAAGAATGGCTGCTGACCCAGAAGCCGCAGCCTTTGATGAATGGGGTTTCATATAAGAGGTGGTTGGAACATGTAAGTAAAACACAGCCACATGGTAACAATTCACCTCTCCACACACCAGCATGCTACCTGGTAAAACTGTGCACCTGAGATTTTAAAGAATTAGATAAAATCTATTATTTTTGCAAAGTTCAATGTGTAAAAAAGGGCCATATTTAAAATTTAGTTTGTTGAGTTGCAAAGAGTTGCTTATTATAGATATATGTTTTATACTGCTTACGTGTCTTGAGTCCTAAGGTTCTCTAAACAAAATGGGTAGGGTGCCTCTATGGGACCTCTAAGAATAGATACTAGAAGACTCTATTAGCATTTGCTTTTCTATTTTTTAGCTTAAACTATCATCTCTCAGTATCTTCAGGGGATTGGTTCCAGGACCCGCCTGGGTAACAAAAGCTGCAGATGCTCAAGTGCCTTATCTAAAACTAGAGGCCCAGTGCACCAATTTGTGTACAGGTGGGGTCCCTTGGCCTCCCTGGCGATCAGGGCCTACCTAGGTTCTCTGGCATAACCCAAGGGGAGGGACCACAGGAGGTTGGCCAGCCATGGGAGGTTGGCTATGGGAGTGCACTGACCACCAGAGGGCAGCTCCTGCATTGAGCACCTGCCCCCTAGTGGTCAGTGTGTGTCATAGCTACCGGCCAGTCATTCAGTCATAATTGTTGCGTAGGCTTTATAGATGACAAAGTATTGGCATATAAACCACATACATCCTCCTGTATACTTTAAATCATCTCTGGATTACTTTATAATACCTGATATAATGTAAGTGCTATGTAAATAGTTGCTGTACTGCATTGTTTAGGGAATAATGACAAGAAAGTCTCATGTTCAATACAGATGAAAACATCATAGGCCTACCTACATAGTACATGTCAGCAACAATGTAACTTTTTTCCTTGAATATTTTCTTTTTAAAAAAATATACTTTTATTGATTTCAGAGAGGATGGAAGAGGGAAAGGGAGAGAGAGAGAGAAACATCAATTATGGGAGAGAACCATTGATTCGCTGCTTCCTGCATGCCCCATACTGGGGATCAAGCCACAACCTGGGCATATGCTCTGACTGGGAATCAAACCATGACCTCCTGATTCATATATCAATGCTCAACCACTGGCTTTCCTGAATATTTTCAATTTCCAGTTAGTTCAATATGCAAATGTGGACTTTATAATATAATTTAAAAAGTGAGATTTTGGAGAGAAAGAATAAAAGACAAGAAAAGAATATCTTACACATGCCACTGGGTGTATGGGGAGGATGTTGGATCATTAGCTGGCCTTCTCTTTGTCCACAGAAAGGGGTCAATCTGTCTACTTTAAGACCTGGTAGAGGGTTTGTTATTGTGGCTCTTCTCTACATTGCTAACACCCCACAGGATTAAGATATGGAAAAAGCCCGCATGTGTGGGGACAGCAGAACTAATACTCTGTATACTTTTTAATTACATTTTTGAAGTACCATTAAAGGATGGGAACATTATAATTTTATAAACAAAAACTTCCTAATCAGCAAGAGTTTCTATCTAATATTGGGGAGTTTTATATTAATTTAACTTTCAAACACTGACCACTTAAAATTAAGAAATTATCCCAATAAAAACACGCATTGGATTAGTGTTTGAACTAAATTCTAAAGTTATGTGGAAAAATAAATAATACTCAGAAAATACTGAAAGAGTAATGGGAAGGTAAAACTAAGCTTATCATTAAAATATATTATAAAGCAATGTTAATTAAAATAGTATGACAAGGCAGGAAGATCAATAAAATGAAAAGAGTAAAAATTGAATTAAATTTAAGGGAAATTAGTATATGATAAAGGTGGCCAAGGAAAAAGATTAGTCCAAAAACCTAATAGGATAACTGGGAAACAATCTAAACTAAAGTTGGATTCTGACTTCACACTTTATACCCAACAAAATACAGCAAAGCCAGATGAACTACAGATTACAAATATAAAAATGAAGCCATAAAATACTAAAAGAAGTTCTGAGGATTTAAAAATATAATTTTGGAATGGGAAAGTCATTCTATTTATGACATAAAATCCAGAAGCCATAAAAGAAAGGATTCACAAATTTAATAACATAAAATCAATGTATTTCTGTATACCATAAACAAAGTAAAAAGATAAGTGACAACTTGAGAAAAACATTTGCCACTTTGCTACAGATTAAGCCTATTTCTTAATATATAGTGATCTCCTACAAATCAGTAAGAAAAGACCACCAGCCCAACAGAAAATGAGCAAAAATTAGAAGAGTTTACAGAAAAAATAGAAATGGTTCCTCAGTAAATATATCTAGACTAAAAATGTGATCAGACTCATTTATGATATAGAAAATACAAATAAAAATGATGAGAAAGATTTTGCACCTATCCTATGGACAAAATTCTAGAAGTTGAATGACATACTGTATTAGTAAGGATGTAGAAAAATAGGCAGCTCAGATATTGCTGGTGAGAATATAAATTTGTTCAAACTCCACAAAGGAAAGTTGGTAATATATCAAAATTTCAAATGTCCACATGCCAAATGCCCAATAATTTCACTTCTGGGTATTAATCTTACAAATAAAGTATGAAGATGATGCATTTATAATGATATTTATTGCACATTGTTCATGATAGTAAATTATTCGAAACATCAGTATCCTTAAATAATTAAAAAATTAATTATTGGTTAATACTTTATTCATGTATAAAATCTAATACTCTACAGTTATCAACAAGAATGAGACAGTTGCTATGGACACTGAAAACAATAATCTCAAAAATAGATTGTGAAAAATAAGGTATGGAGTGGGATATACACTATGCTCACATATATATATACATACATATATACATATGTACAATACATATATATGTGCATACACATAAATACATGTATATGAACTCAGTGTATATAAATATATAGATACACTCTATAAAACAGTATATAAACATTATGTATTAAAAGAGTATAAAATACACTGAATGTATGCTTTTTTAAAATTAAATATTTTATTGATTTTTTACAGAGAGGAAGAAAGAGGGATAGAGAGCTAGAAACATCGATGAGAGAGAGACATCAATTAGCTGCCTCCTGCACACTCCCTCCTGGAGATGTGCCCGCAACCAACGTATATGCCCTTGACAGAATCAAACCTGGGACCTTTCAGTCCAGAGGCTGACGCTCTATCCACTGAGCCAAACTGGTTTTGGTTATTTACGCTTTTATAGAGACTACCTTTAGACACATACATAAGAAATTGGTTACTGGTGGTTGGACAGGAATTGAGTACCTGGGGACACTTTTCTCTAATGCTTTTGTTCCTTTTGAACACTGATTACTGGGTGTGTATAAACTATTTACAATAAAATATTATATGTGAAAGTTTAACATGAACTTTTTGATAAAAGAACTAGCAATCTCTGATCATGTGTTGGAATTATTAAGTAACAAGTCATCTAATTATTAATAGTTAAAGAAAGCTTACAAGTACAAGGATAAAAAAGAGAAGTGGCTCATTTCATAAAAATCAAAATAATTTAGGGCTTCACCACCATAATTCAAAAATTGTTTTAGTACCTTAATGTTTGTTGCCATGTTGTGTATAAACCCTCCATTCCCCCTCGAGTCACCAATCCCCAAATAAAGGCCGACTACCTCATTGATCCTAAACATTTCCTCTGAAAAGCGATCAATGCCCCCTGCCTGGCCATTAAATAGATTTTGAAAAACTCTTCAATCCGTATCAGTCTCATATCCTTATTTAGTTGCTCAAATTTGCCGTCAGCTGGGAATTGTGCAGGCAACTGTGATTCTGTTGTGTTCACCACTCATTTGAAGGGCCCCATCCATCATCATTTCTAGGCCTTTTCTGATGCAATGTAGCTTATTCTTTGTCTTTCTTAAAAACTGAATGGCTTTTAAATTATCCATTTATCTTCCTTCAGAGTTTCTGTTTAGTTTCTCAGGCCCTTTCAGGGCTGTCTTTACTACCTTGTTTGCTGACTTTTCATTCCATTGCTCCCATTCGTGGAGGCATCTCAGTTCCCCATGCTGTCCTTCAAAGCAAACTTCCTGCCTCCATCTGTGTTCTGCTTGTTTGACATCTGCATCACCACCACTAATGTAGATTTCCTTTTTAAATCCCATCCCTTCTAGATTGCTTTCAAAACTCTGAGACAATATGTTTAGAATTTTATGGGTAGATGGCTGGGTATATTGGAACACACTTGAAAATACAAGTCCAATGTCTTGGTTCTAAACCTAGTTTTGCCACTATCAAGTCAGGTCACAGTGACCTTTCAGAGTTTTGCTTTCCTCAGCAAGTTTGCTTCCAGTTAAACATGTTAGTATTAATAACAGTATGTTGCTTCTGTTTAAGGAGACCTCATAACCACCTGAGACTGACATAATGCAAATGCCTGCGTACACATCTCAGGTGGTCAAACTGGTGAGGAGCCCAGATGTGATAGCAGAAAGAACCTAAGTTGTGTCACTTAATATCTGTATATTCTTGGGCTTGTTATGGAAACTCTGCAGCCTCAGTTTTCACATCTGAAGAGGGAGTTAAGAATAGTATATAAGTTGATATTGCTAAGAGAATTAAATCAGATAGTGCTGGTCAATCAGTCTCATGCCTGGCACAGAATAACTACTCAAGAAATGCTGTTGTTGTAGACTCATGACAATTCAGTGAGACAGGCACTTTGGCTATTTTTATCCAAATTTACAACAGAGACTACTGAAGCTGAGAGGACATACTCATTATGATAATAATAATGTCTTACGTGTGTGGAGGGATTTAACGCATAATGTTAAAGCATTTCCACATCTTTCAGCCCCCTTCATTCAGACTCTTGGAAAGGTTGATATTAACTATCATCAATTCCATTTGTCCCAAGAAAAAAGTCACTTTTTAAAAGCCAGAGACCTTAAAAAAGTAGCACAGTACAGTTACTTTAGTCAAACCTACAAGGCAGTGGTGATCCAATCACCTAAAGAAAACTTACAATGGACTTTAGGTTTTATGGGTGTGGAGGGCAGATTTGAAAGAGGAAGTTTATAAAACACTCAGCCTTTACTGCCTCATCTTAGGTCTCTTTTCCGCTGTCTCTTTCTCTCTTTATCCTTTCCTATTTAGATTTTCCAGCTGTTCAGATAATCTATAACACTGAGATCACGGTTTACACAGTAAGTCAAGGGTTTGGAAAATAACTCCTGCTTTGCTATTATTTTATGGTTTCATGGTTTGGCCCTCCCTGTGCTTGTAGAAGTTCATATGCTGAAAGTCTTCCCGATGCACGGGGCCATTCTGCACAGCAAGTAAACCTCCTTAGTTTCTCAATTGTGAAATAAAAACAGAAATGCTAATGCCCACCACAGGGCAACTCAGAATTGGCAGGTTATTTTGGGGCACGCGGAAAGATGCCGAGGGAAGGCAGGCTCTTCCTAACCCTGCCACTCTTTCCTGCTTCTGTCACTCCCACACTGGCTGTGTTGCTCAGGCAGTGCCTGGGTCTCCCAGCAACTTACACATCACTGCTCCAGCATAGTTGTGGCACTTAATGTGGCTGAGTAACAGATAATGAATGCAAAGTAGTATAATGTGCTATCATGGGAAAATACAGAGCCCCAGATATCTGGGATATTTACCTCCTGGATGCAATGAAGGGTTTTACAGGAGCCTGACATCTGAGCAGATTCCTAAAGTTAGAATGGGATTTTCTGGGAGAAAAGGAGAAGGTAGGCCTGGCAGAGAGACCTTGTAAGTAAAGGCACAAGGATGTACAGTAGAACATTAATGGGGCAGTCATTTGAGAAATGGCCAGTGACCAGCTATGACAAGAGCAGAGGGTACAAAGGAAGGAGGGAGAGGAGCTAAGTAAGGAAGGGAGGTCTGAAGAACACAATGAGTTTTGCTTTTGGGAGCTACATCTAGTGTTAATGTGGACTAGGGGATTGAGGGTGAGACTGGGGAGGGGCTGCTGAGCATGATGATAAGGATCTAAGTGGCAGCAGCTGGCTGTGGAGACAGTCAGGAGAGCCTTATGAGGACCTGGAGGAGGGAGAAAAATCATGATATGCTAACTTGAAAATAGAGAAGGAAAACAATAGGCATTTGTTCTTGTTATATAACATTTCTGATCTTTGTGATGAGGTTTTCTTGAAGTTGTCATTTTTGTTTGTTTTTATGATGTGTTCTGATTCCTTTCCTTTTCATGTTTTTTTTGACTTGCTTCTATTCCTTTGTATTGTAGGCTTTCCTCAAATATACTGAGGCCTTTCCTTATCTGTTTGCATTTATTTAAGTGGGAGCCACAGAAAGACTTATTCAAGGCAGGGTATAAAGTGGGGAGGGAGAATAGGAGAAGCTGGGACTGGATGAACTTCATTTTAAGGGCATCCTGCAGGGGGAGCTCTTTTACGGAGGGAGATAAAACATCTCCCAAATGCAAGTGAGAAATCCCACTTTTCTGCTTCTGGCTGTTGGTGTCTTGGGAGCAGAGTAGGAGAGTATTTAGGGGTCGAACCAGCCTATGGGATTTTTCCCAATGAGTTCTGTGAGAGAGGAACTCTCTGGTCTCCCAACTTGGCAATAGTTACAGAGGCTCTTTACGTGGCTGGTTGGGAGAGATTCCCGAAACATTTACCAATTTCCAACCTTTCCTCTGGTCTCCAGGCTCATGCCTCAACCTCAGTGTTGTGTATCGAATTGCCTCCCCAGAAGATATGCCTAAAATCCTAACACGTGGTACCTGAGAATGTGACCTGATTTGGAAATAGGCTCTGCAGAGATGTAAACAAGTTAAGACAAAGTCATAGTGGCTTAGACTGTGCTTTAAGTCCAATGGCTGCTGCTTTTTTAAGGTCATGTAAAGATGCAAGGACACATGAAGACAGAAACAGTGATGTATCTATAGGCCAAAGAATGCCAAGGATTGATGGCAATCACCAGAAGATAGGAGAGAGGTATGGAACAGATTCCTTCTCATAGCCCTAGAAGGGATCAACTCTGCCATGCCTTTATTTCAGACTTCTAGCCTCTAGAACTGTGAGAGAATAGATTTCTGTTGGTTTAAACTACTCTGTACTTTGGTAGGCAGCCCCAGTAAACTAATACTGCCCCCGTTCCACCTCCCCGCCAATGGCTTACATGGCTGCTCAGGAGTTACTTCTGAAAGACAGATCAGCTCACTTCCTGCTGGGGTCCCTCCTGCCCACATTCTGGGAAGTTACTTTCTTACACCTTCCACTACTTGAGGACACTCCTCTCACATTCTATTGTCCTTGAGAGTTCTTTTTTAAAAAAGAAAAGAAAAAGAAATACAACTTACTTCTAATCACAATTAATAGTATTAAATGTCAATAAAATATTGAACAAAGGTTTTCATTTCAAAATTATCTCTATTGGCACAAAAAAAGTAGGGAATGACTGAATAAATGATGACAAATCTACTGATTGGAATACTAGGTTGCATTTCAAATGATAACATGAACATTATATTAGGAATGTAGAAACATGTCATTAACTTTATGTTAAGTGACCAAAGCAGGTCACATTAGTGTTTCTGGGCAAACAAGTGTTTGCATGTGGATAATAGCTAGAATGACATGGCAGGAGTATGAATGTGAGGTCCTTATTTCTCCTAACAGTGCTCTCAGTGATTCGGTATTCTCTAAGGCAGTATCTATTTTCTATGCTGTGCTATTATTTCCTGAGTCCTTGTCAGCAGGGCTGACAGTGTTACTTGTGCTAACATTTTGTTCAAGATATTATACACCCTTTCTATCAGGCTTTTCCAAATTCTTCCGTTGCCCAAGGAAGTTTTATCTTTTAAAAAATTCCTTCTTGATTATATTAATGAAATTCTCAGGAAGGTGAAGAGATAAACTAGTGAGGTCATTCCACCATGATTAATTGGCAACATCACCCACCTTGACAAGTAACGTGTTAGATCAGGGACAACTTGATATAAAGTATTTCTGAGAAAGTTTCTATAGCAACCAGCTAAACAGAGTGCATTAGCCCATTCAGTCCTCGAGGAATTGCTCTCCCTGGACTCTCTACCCTGATTCCTGTTTCCTTCCCACTAAAGAATTTAGAGTTTTATTTTGTAGATGGGAGGTTCAGCAAGGTAGAGCATTGCTGGGCAATATGAAATCACCCTTCAATTCCTCAGGGCTGTACAGTGGGAAAAAGCAGTGAAGTAGATGGAGAGAACTTGGCTTTGAAATTCTGGCTCTGCTATTTATTAACTTC
Source organism: Lasiurus cinereus (assembly GCA_011751065.1). NCBI lineage: Eukaryota > Metazoa > Chordata > Mammalia > Chiroptera > Vespertilionidae > Lasiurus > Lasiurus cinereus. The sequence goes on along the minus strand of JAAGEH010000393.1, from coordinate 10,616,233 downwards.
AAGTCCATTAGCTTCTTTAGATTTCAGTTTCTTCATATGTAAAACTTAGACCATTAGACATTAGAGCATTAGACATTATAGGATCCAGAATGGAGTATTTTCTTCCTTCACAAAGTTAGGGTCAAATTTAATTGTTTATATAAAAGCAGTTTATGAACTTTAAACCTTAAGCCCATATCCAGTGACAAATACAATCTACTCCAGTCTGCATAAGGATACTCCTGTATCTCTAGGACTCTGATTCTGAGCCTCTTCTTCAAACTCAATCTGACAGAAGTCTCTAACTCCATTTGAGACTCGCTAACAGACACAACTGTTGGGCTGTCTTATTGGTGCTGCATGAGGTGGCGAGCTTGGCTCTCTCTAGTCACATTGCCATATAGCATCTGCTTGCTAAAAGGAGGCAATGTGACTTGAGTACTTTAATATTTTTATGGCTACAATTCAGATAATTAAATATGAGTGGTGATAGCTGACGATTCAAATAGTGCCTCCTTGAATTCTCTTAGAACACATTTAAGAGAGTCCTGAATGTTATTTAGCAATAGCTTAGTAAGAATGCTTTGTTTACCTCCTGCCTCACTTTGTAGGAGTGCAAACCATGCTGCCCCTAAAACGAACACTAAAGTGCAGGAATTTTGAAGGTGCATTTACAGTACAAGAAAATAATCTTTAAAGGAGGCCTTGATTCATGACCTGGTTTTAAAAAAAGATATTTTTCCTTCTCTATCTACCTGCCTTTGTTCTCTCTCCCTTCTTTCCTTTTTCTTCTGAAGGGAGTCAAAGAAGAGAGCACCATAAAGAAGAGGTAAATTAGCTGTTAAAATATGCTTTCTAGCCTGGTTGGTGTGGCTCAGTGGTTGTGCATGGACCTATGAAGCAAGAGGTCAGGGTTCAATTCCTAGTTAGGGCACATGCCTGGGTTGCAGGCTTGATCCCCAGTAGAAGTCATTCAAGAGGCAGCCAATCAATTATTCTCTCTCACCATTGATGTTTCTATCTCTCCCTCTCTCTTCCTCCCTGAAATCAATAAAAAATATATTTTAAAAAATGCTTTCTAGAAGAACTAGGAAATAACTTAAGTAAAAATAGCATTCCAAGCCTTGTATGAACTTAGTTAAGTGATTTCTAGCTTCATGATTCCAAAGTAGAAACACTTTTTAAAAATAGTTATTTATGCTGGTCAGCTGGATAAGGAGAACTAGATCTTATCTTAAATTCCACCTTCAAAAGCCTTATTAGGGAGTATATTATCATTTTTTTCACTGGAGTCCAACATTTTAATATGGATTCATGATGGCAGTTGTGAGCTCATAAAATACATATGAATAGGGATGGATTAAATGCTACTGTATAAAGAAGAGGTGTGCGTTTTTGTTTTTTTTTTGTTAGTGGCATGAAGTAAAATCAGTGAAAGTGCGTTTTAATTTAAAAAATGTATACAGGAACTGACTGCTTTATGAAGTAAAACATTTGTTATTATTTTTTAAAAATATATTTTGTTGATTTTTTACAGAGAGGAAGGGAGAGGGATAGAGAGTTAGAAACATCGATGAGAGAGAGACATCGATCAGCTGCCTCCTGCACACCAAGGTACATGCCCCTGACTGGAATCGAACCTGGGACCTTTCAGTCTGCAGGCCAACACTCAATCCACTGAGCCAAACCGGTTTTGGCAAAACTTATTTTCTAGAGGTGAAACATTAAAAAATTAAACATCCTGGCATCAGGAAGAACTTTGAGATGTAGTCAAGGATGTGAGATGCCTTCACTGGCTGCATATCCTGTACAATGCAGGGAGTAGCATGAACATCAATGCTCTTCTAGGAACGAGCCCTCTGCCATTCAGCACTTCATCCTACACAGCACATAATTATTTGATGTTTGTATCAATAACTGTTAGTACTATAGGATCTGAAAAGTCTTCAAAGTTAAAAAAATAGGTTAATTTTAATCATAATAAACTTAGTGTGCTTTATTGTATTATTTCTTGAAATCATACATACAATATACAATATAATTTTTGGTATCTATGTTTATGTGCTAGTTCTCTCTATTAACTTGAATGATGACTACATTTTCTGACAACATTGAATAAAGGAAAATTTCATGTATTTCCTAGTTAAAACTCAAAGCCCTGAAAAATTCATGGCTATAAACTGGTCTTTTACAATAGAATTAAGGGCCAATTCAATCATGATGAAAACTAAACCACTTTCTAAAAAGATATGATAGGCTATATACTACTGGTTATGGGTAGGAATATAATAGCACATATTCAATGATATGTTTTTTATATTTATAGATGACAATTTAAAGTGACATCATAACCCAACTTTATACATTCATTCCACTGCTTATAATTAAATCTGCGGTATTGCATCCTATCACTCCTTCTTCTTTTTTCTTCATTCATTTGTTCAACAAATGTTTACTGAGCAATTTGAATATACTGGGCACTGGGCTGGATGGACACTAGGAATACTCACACATGGCACCTCTGTACTGTGATTATCTTTGTGGGGCAAAGGAAGTGGGGAGGGTGATAAGAGATGAGGCCAAGAGGCAGAGGATCTAAATGATAATTTCCTCATTCAGCTTTGAGAGAGAATAACCCTCAGCTGCAGCTTGGTGTGGTGAGAAAGGGGCTTTCTAAATCCCAGAACTCTCTTATCCCTGTTGAGAACCAAGCCTGGCTAAGTCAGGTCATCCAGGTGTATTATTACAAAGCTCTTGATGGAGAGACAGAGGAAACCAGATAAGGGCCATTCCATCCATAAGGAAAAAAGAAATTTCCGAGTCTAACTGGTTTGGCTCTGTGAATAAAGCATCGGCCTGGCCTGCAGTTGAAGTGTCCTGATTTGATTCTAGTTGGGGCATGTGCCTTGGTTGTGAGCACATCCCCAATGCGGGGTGTGCAGGAGGCAGCTGATTGATGTTTCTCTCTCATCAATGTTTCTAATTCTCTATCCCTCTCCCTTCCTCTCTGTAAAAAATCAATAAAATATATTTTTTAAAAAAGAATTTTCCAACTTCCCACTGTCTGTTGCAGGAGCTCCATGACATTTTTATAAAGACACAATACTCTTGCCAAAATTTTCCTTCTTTTAATGGAGGGGGGTTGGGGGGAAGAGAAAGAGAGAGAGAGAGAGAGAGAGAGAGAGAGAGAGAGAGAGAGAGAAATATTACTCTGGCTAGATGCTCTCCTTTTGCATTATCTGTGGGGGAAAATCTATTCCAATATGAAAACTAGTTTGGGGTGAGCTGAAAATCTGATGATGTTCATAGAAAAATTAAGTCCCTCAATCCTTAACAAACAGAAGATTTATAATGCCTCTGTATGTCATTGGAATTCTAGGTGCACTGAAGTTTGATTAAGTCGAGAGTGAAAATAAAGGGCAAAAACATAGCCTGCTACTTCACAGACAACTCAGTGTGACGCTAGGACATCAGCTTTCTGTTTATCCCTAAGGCTGGCGCAGCAATGGCTTCAAAGTTTGATGGTGTCTTTTTTTATTCTTTCTTTTTTTTCCCTTTGTATTTTCCCCCCCTCTCCAAAGACTCTGAGCAGCAGGCTAATGGATCCACAGCGGGGTGCAGAGACAGCAGAAAGCAGGGGAATCAGATGTCAATGTGTTCTCCCAGACACCCTGCTAGGACAGAGCCAGCTACACAGGGCTTCGGTCCTCCCCACCAACACGCTTTGCTGGTTCCCGGCCCACTCTGAGCTCCCTATATGCTTCCTGATTAAAATGCTGTCACAGATAAATCATGACTTCTGCCTGTTAGGACCATTTTCTTTTTTTAAAAAAAGTTTGGAACTACAAGATTAAAAAGATGAGCAAATTCTGGAGAATTATATATTTATTCACTTATAAACATGGCATCTCTCCTATTAGATAACTTTTCTGAAGTTGCCTCTCCTTTATTTATATATTTTTGTGCATTTTCTGTCAGTAACTTTCAATCAATCACTAGAGTACAGAGGTAACTTCCTGTTGAGCAGATTGGTGGAAGAGGGGGAAAGAAAAGGTTTTCCTTGTTTTATCTCAGCATAGTCACAAAGATAAGAGTTTCAGTTTTAAAGGCAACAGATATCCAAAATGAATGGATATAGTTTCTGTGAGTCCCCGTCTTAGCACACAAATAAGTAGCTCTTCAGGCATCTGAGACTAGCTATTATCTTGACCCTTTGCTTGGAGGAGAGACCAAACTCTGCAAACTGGAGCACCAGCAGAGAGTGTGTGATCTATTTTGCCATTTGACAGGCACAGCCCTTTCAGAACCGTAAAGTAAAACTGGATGAGCCAGTGAAAGTAATGAAGTCAAAAGCTGTATTAAAACTGAAAAGGCTAAAAAGGGCTAATTCCAATGTAACCCTGATATTTTTTGCGGGGGTGGGGAGAAAGGGGCTAGTAAGCTGAATCTGTGCCAGCAAGCCCAGTGTACATTCTTGATAATCTATAATTAAGTCATTGCCTCTTTCCCAGAAACCGGTCTTGCAGAACCTGTTATCTAAATATAGAGGCCATAAAACTGTGAACAGTGCACTGCCCCGAAGGGGAGGAGGGTATTAAACGCTGGCACTGGGCCAGACCATCAGATATAGCCTGAAGACCCCAAATACCTGGAGGCCTTCTCGCAAAGCCATGAAAAGGACTGGAAGCATAATCCATATTTGTGGGACAAAGACCCCAGAATGATATAAAAGAGAAGCTCCCTGCATGTTACTTTACTCAGATTTGGGAAGTTATTCGCTGAGTCCGCAGGCATATTAAACAGTGTAACTCCTTTTCTCTAAAAGTATTGCTTGGTTTTTCTTTAGTCTTCTGCAACAAAACCACATTAGTATCTCCTGCCCAGCTGCATCTCTGCCTCCCTCACCAAACTCTGGGTTTGGTCCGAGGGGGACACGTAGCGTGGAGGGCCCTGCCAGACTGCACCTCTCCAGTCTGTTCCATCTGCCAGGGAATCCAGCTCTCCATGCAGCATCCTCAGGCACTGTGAGCTTTCTTGCCACCCGAACCAGCCCCAACTTGGGGTTGGGGCCTTGGCCATTACAATAAATGAAAGGGACATTCTTTGTTTGGTATACATGATTCAGTATCCTTTTGCCCTCTGCCATGCTGACTTAGCAAGACCACAGTGAATTCTTATGCTCCGTGACTCAGACCATATCATTTCAGATTTGGGATCTCTGCCACCTGCATACTTTCCCTTTTGCCTTCTATTTATTGTTGCACTTTGATGTTCAAAATCCCAAAGGACAGCCTGAGCTCCTGCAGACGTTTTGTCTCAGCATTTAGTGTCCTGCTTGGTGAGTCGTTTGCAAAAGATTTCGTGTCTTCACACTAATGGTGATTCTTTTCCACAGACGGATGCCATTGCAGTGCTCATAGTTATGTAGGATTATCTAGTTCAATGATGAAAAAATACGGTGTGTGGGATGGAACAAAATAGGGACCCTCAAAGAGGATACTTAACATCACTCTACCAAGTTTCAGTTTGCAGGCTCCTTGAAATGTTGGTTTCAAACCTTGTGAAGAATTTACAAATGAAACCCATGAGATCATTTTTAAAAATTAGCCATGATAAGGAATTCTAAAAAGAACATGTTTTTTTTGCTTTGTTAACTAAGAAGACAAAGCAACAGGTGTAAAATAAATTTCTTTTTAAAAATATTTTTTTATTGATCTTTAGAGAAAGAGGAAGAGAAAGGGAGAAAGAGAAACATTGATGTGAGGTTGGGACATTGATTGGCTGCCTTGTTGCATGCCACCTATTGGGGATGGAACCCTGACCAGGAATTGAACCACCAACCTTTTGGTACATGGGACGACACCCAACCAAGCCACATTTGCAGGGCTAAAATACACAGCTCCTTTCACATGCCTCTGTAGGATGCCCTGGCTCTTTCCATTTAGTTTAATAAAAAAAGATAATAGGAGAACTATCTAGCAGAGGTAGAGAGGCCATCATAACAAAACTAAGTTGGGGGTGAGCAGGACACAACTCTAATTTGGTGGTAGTGCCACTAACATTTCTATATGTTAATTGCCTGATGATAAAATAGCAGGCATCTAACCTTATAGATAAGTGGCAAAGTAAAACAGATGTGAAAAGTGATAATATTACCACATCACATAATAAACAATGTGATGTGGTAATATTACTCTCTAAATTCTGGAAATTCCTATTTCAGTTTAAACTTTCTTTTTAACCTAAAGATTTCAAAGTGTTCAATAAGGAGTAGAAAATAAGCTCAAATGATTGTGAATCAATAATTAAACAATTAAATAAACATGGAAAAGCACATGCGAGTTCTTTCCAGCATTTACTATAACTAATCACATGGGAAGGCCTGTTTACTTTGGGTTCATTCCAAAGTAGCTTTGCAAACCAGTACTGAAAATTTATCAGCTCCACAAATACATGTCTTCATCCTCCTAAGCTTTACCTACATAAAAGGAATCTATTAATTGCAAGAATAATTTATTCATGCCATTTATTACTTAAGTGCACAAAAAACCTGAATATCGTAAAAATATAATTTAACATGCGCTGTCAAGGTCAGTTTAGCAAAGGAAGATCTTTCTGACCCAACAGCTCCACAACTTAATCAGAGATACCAGGATCAAAGATGAAGAAGACAGAAAGAAAAAGAGAGTTGAGGATCCTCTTATAATTAAGGGTACATCATTTTTGATTTTTCATCCAATCTTTCATTATTAAATAAAAGAAAACTATATTCCAATTATAATTAAAATAATCTATTTTAAATTTTTAAAAACTGACTTTATATGGTTACATATTGAATGGATAACATAAAATAAAAAAATAAATTTACTTTTGTTATTTATAATCATTAAAAAGTTGCATTTCCATCTTCAAGACAGTATTCTAAGTTTGTATTTTGTGTGTGTGTGTATGTGTGTGTGTGTGTGTGTGTGTGTATGTGTGTAAGTTAATGTGACAGGGCTCAACAGTTCCTAAAAGTGTTAAAACCAAGTGGTAGATAAGCCCGATACTTAATGATTGTGAGGTCCTTAAAAAACAATACTGTGTCTTTAATGGAGTTACACAGAGTGAGAAAGTAAAGCAGTTTTGCTTTCCCTGCATGTGTTTCTCATTTGAAGTTAGAAAAGAAGTTCAGTCTGATTGAGCTAGGTGGGGGGTAAAGAATTTACCAGATTTTACACATGAAAGCAAATGCTTAGAAGTGGAATTAAAAGTCAATGTACACTAAACCCTTAATGTTAACTGATGCCAGCCCTAATCCATACTCAGAAAGTGGAGTGTGAACATTCACATCCGATGGCACTTATCTCCTTGCCAGGAGCAGGTTCCTGAACACAGGAGCCAGAGCCATTAGCACATCTTGCTCAGAATTCAGTGATCTGCATCTGTCACATGCATCTCCGACATAGGAATGTTAGGGTGGAAGGTGATTTACAAAACTCCATGGCCCAGGCTATGGAGTCAGAGCAGAAAACTGTGATTCATGGAAACCTCATGATATTCATGAATGTAAAAGAAAATTGTAAAAAAAGAAAAAAAAAAGAAAAGAAAAAGATTTTCACAGCCAAATGTTTGAGAAAGTTAGAGTTAATCAAGATCCAACATGTTTCTTTCCTAAAGGACTTCTCCCAGGCTTCAATATTTCGATGTACAAGGGAGTTTCCTAGTTATTGGGTCTGAGAGCCCTCTTTGAAGAGGTATCTATTAGGCTATGGCTAGATACTGTGTTCCATGGGGCACAATTTGAGAAACACTGAGAAAAACATTATCATCCCTGAATTATAAATGAGGATATTGAGGCCCATGAAGATTATGTCCTCAGGTCTCAGGCTTCTAGTGCCAACTTTCTCAGGGCATGATAAAAAATCTGAGAAAAGGTCTACTGTAACCATGGTTCTTAGAAACGTATATACCCTTTAGAAGAGGCTCCTAAAACTAAAGTTGAAAGTATGATACATAATACACTCCTCTGGCCCAGTCAGGCCACACAGACCCTCCTGAATCGTGAGTACCTGGTACAGAGGCATGCAGATGCTATCGATCCACTCCAGTTGCAACCGAGGCAGTTCATCTTTCCGGTTCCGATCAAAAATAGCCTAGGATGGGGAAGGACAACCTTGCTTTATTACACCTGAGAGTTTTACAGGTGCTTTGTCAAGTACTTTGCCACAATGATCCAATTTTTATCAACTGTACACTTCACAAATCACAATCAATCTTTACACATGTTTTCTTTTCTTTTATCTATGATGAGAAATAAAATATTTTCACCTCTTTTTATGAGATTTGTAAGTGAAGTTATTTGAACTTTACAGCATGCAACTCCTTGGGGCCAATATCGGTCTCCAGATACAAGTAACTGCCACTAAATCAAGTCATCAGGTCACTGGGAATTGGGTACAAGTTTTATTGCCACCAAACTAATGGAGGCTTTTATTTTTACAGTGAAAGAGGGTGGGATAGATTAGAAAAGATCCTTGAAAACAATTTCACTTTAAATGGGGACTATTTGTATTAATTTTTCAGGGCGGGGTGTTGATGTGGCAATTCTGTGTGTTCTTCAATAAGGTTCTGTCTGTCATTAATAAATTCCTAATTTTTTAAATCTATCACTGAATGGATGATGGTAGAAGGTACCCATTCTCTCCCCATTCCCAGCCTTTAAACTGTATGATATAATGTATAGAAAAGTTGGCTATGTTTGTGAGAAAAAGAAGTGACACATATCTATATAGCAGATATGAAAAAGGAAATAATCAGTAGGAATTGGATGGGATAATATAGATTCCTTGACCAAATAGTGCCATTTTATGCCATAGAGAATGTCCCTCCTTTGTTCTTAAGGGCAAAGACCAGGGTCTAAGAAACAACTGACCTTGCCCACATTACTGTCTTTCCTCTAGATAAAATGTACCATTCCTATCATTTTGGTGTTCACATAGGTCATGAGGGCAGATTCAGGCCACCCTCTCAGGAATATAAATTGGTGCAGCCACTATGGGAAAAAGTATGGAGGTTCCTTTAAAAATTAGTAATAGAGTTACTATATGACCCAGCAATCCTTCCTCTGGGTATCTACCTGAAAATTTTGAAAACATTTATTTGTAAAGATTATATATATATATATATAGTCCTTGATCATTGCAGCATTATTCACGGTGACCAAGACATGGAAACAACCCAAGTCTTCTTCAATATATGATTGGAAAAAGAAGATGTGGTACATAAATACAATGGAATACTACTCAGCCATAAAAAAGATGAAATATTGCTATTTTAGACAATATGGATAGGTCTTGAGAATATCATTCTATGCAAATAAATCAGACAGAAAAAGTCAAAATCTGTATGATTTCACTCACATGTAGGATATAAAAACAGAAAGCAAAAAACAAAACAAAAAACAAAACAGAAACTGTTTCTTTAAAGGGAAAAGTTTTTATTTGAAAACTAGAGACCTGGTGCATGACATTTGTGAACTGGAGTGGGAGGCGGGGGGGGGGGAGGTGTCTCCTCAGCCCAGCCTGCACCCTCTCAGAGTCTGAGACCCCATGGGGGATGTCCGACTGCTGTGGAGGCGGGAGAAACTCTCACCACTGCTGCTGCACTCACCTGCATTGAGCATCTGCCCCCTGGTCGTCAGTGTGCATCATAGTGACCTGTCATTCTGCTGTTCAGTCAATTTGCATATTAACCTTTTATTATAAAGAATAGATATGTGGCTAAGAGAAAAAAATGTCAACTCAAGAGGGTAGATACATCAAAATAAAAGGATGAGCTTACTGAAGGGGTGAGTTTGAGTTCTGATCTCTCCCGATCTCCTTGTTCGAAGAACTCACTGGTTACAAGTTCAGCCACCTGAAACATGTAAATATTTCAATTTATGGCTATGTCTAATTTATCACCAGACTAAGAAGTTATTTCTGGCTTATGTGTATGGCAATTATCTTCAACACAATCATTTAAAAAGCTTATGAGGAAGTACATTAACCTTTTGTGTTTGAAGGTATTATAGAAATTAATCAATGAAACAGATTTCCTTTTCATCAGAAGAACCTATGCAGTGTAATTTTAGATGCATGCCAGTAGACAATTTCCAACAGCATGTAAAGCTGGCATGTTTGGGATGAAGCAAATAATAAGCTAATAATACTTATTATATTATTAAATATATTTGTTATAACAATTAGTCCACTTTTGGTTGTTTCTATGTAGATACTTTACATTGTTGCACACTTTTATCTTAATCTGGTTTAATCCTGCCCTCACAAAAACTCCTGTACTGCCTCGCCCTATCAACATCTGTGTGCATTCTGGAAGGAGTAACCCTGGGCGCACCCTGCTTTCTGCTGGGGTAACCAGTCGAGGAGCAGGAATAATTCAAGAGTCACTGCTCATACCTGACGTTTACAGTATGCCATGATATAGTTTAAAGAACGTAATTTGCTCTTCAGGCTATCTGAATCTATGTACTAAAACTGTTCATTTATGGCAGGTTCTAGTTGGTCCGAGCACAATGAAATGACTATTCTACCCCAAACCATAGATATTTGTCCAAAGCAAGGACCTATATTTTCCACTTCTCATCCATTAGTGGATGATCAGAAGTTACTGATCATAGTCAAGCTAAAGAACTCTTTTCTGAGTCCTGTGCTTATCAGGATAGCTTTATGGGAAGCAAATTGATATACTAGGTAAGTGTTGAACAGGTATTTGCAACAACACTGTGGTGTACCTCTAGAAAATCTCTGAGATGAGCTAGCTGGATTTACAAAATATTGGAAGAGCAGGAAAAAACAAACAAACCCTAGACAACCTAATAGCAAGAAGACCTGGATCCCCATACTAATTTTCCCCTGTTCTAGGCTCTCATAAAGGTGAGGGTCTTAGGTCTGGCAAAGACTTGAATGGCCTAATTTTGATTAAGTGCATAGCATGAAGATAATTACCTAAGTGTATCTTTGAAGAGCCTTGTCAACCATAAATCATAACATTGATAAAACATAAAAACATCACACACACACACACACACACACACACACACATACACACAGAGAAAGAGAGAGAGAAATCTGAGAGTAGCAAGTATACAGCCATTTATAAATAAATAGAATATTTAGTCAGTTCAGATTTTAAACATTTAAAAAATTCAACAGCATAAAACTAGTTGGAACCAAGTTTTTCTGGGACTTATTTCACTTCTCTGCCACGACCTTTCACTTTAGTGCTCAGATCTGTGTTGTTTGTCTCTGGTCTTTTAAAGAAATAAATGGTCCACTCAGAGCCTGGCCCTATTTATTTAGTCCCCAGGACTCCCCCTCAGATTGCTCTGAGGTGTGTCTTTTGCACTGAAAAACGCAAATATACAATCAGGTCACCCAAGGCGGGAGTCCTGCGTAGGTGTGTAGCCTCTGGAAAGCATAGAAATTAAAACAAAATCTTGTCCTGGATCTTTCTAAAGTGGTCCTGGGTGTCCCCCTGTGCATCTTTCACAGCTCAACTTGTACCACTGTGTTCTTTGTCCTTAAAAACCCAAGCAGTAACATTAAGTGGCTCCTGATTGAATTTTGTATTAAAGAGGGAAATTGAGAAGCTAATCAGGCCTTGGGGGATCACTGGGGAAATCCACATGCTTACATGCTTGCAATCATGTTTGTGAGGAAGGAAAAGTGGAATAGACACCAGTAAAAAAAAAAAAATTAAGAGGGAATTAAAAAAAATAAAATAAACTTCTAGGAAATTAGAAATACATTTATGTTTTTACTTATTCTTATTTAAAATTTTTTAAAAATTTATTTTGAGAGAAAGGAAGGGAGAAAGAGAGCATGAAACATCAACTGTCTGCCTGCTGCATACCCCCACTGGGGATCCAGCCGGAAACCGAGTATGTTCCTTGTCTGGGAATGGAACCGGGCAACCCTTCAGCAACCCTTCAGCACATGGGAAAATGACCGAACAGCTGAGCCACACTGGCCAGGGCCATTTATGTTTTTAAAAGAAGGTTCCACTGTTTTTGTTCAAATAGTTCTTAAAATAATGAAAGTGATTTTTTAAAAGTACCTTAACCTATTCAATTTAAAGACAAACAAATGAGATCTCCAATTTAGAGATGTGACAAGATTCTGATGGAAACATTTGGGAAAACATGGCTTTTGGATTTATTTCCTTCAACTCTTGAGATTCTGCATTTTATCAGCAACGTTCACAGCCTAAAATTAACATAATATTTACATCAGTGACCAAGCAGACCATCTACAAGTGGCCAGTGGCCTCTCTGGTCTAAAATATCAAGCAGAAACTTGTTTCTTCCTACTACTTTGTCCTGTCACTTTCCTGCCCCTAAGTGGCTCCTGCTCCTTTAGTTCCTTCTTGACATGCATTTCACTGGAGTTTCTGAAGGCCTCGGCACATCATCCTCACCCCCTCCCTTCCCAATCTTCTCTATTTCCCCCCCTGGATTCCCTAACTTTCTCCCATTCTCCATCCCTCCACTCCTTTTCCATCCTTATCATGGTGCTCCCTCCCTGCCAGGACTACATTTCCCCCAATATTTACCTCTTCTCTGCAGTTTATTCTGGGACTTCACTGTAAGAGAGGCCTTCCCACATTGGGAAGTAAAGGGTGGGCAGAGATGTAAAAATAAGCTGTTCATCCTCACCAATTGTGTGTTTGGGGTGCATCAGAATCTATATTTTGGGTGTGTGTAGGTCTTTAATGTGCCTCCAGGCCTGATGTAGAGATTAGCAAATATCACCCAGAGATCCTGACCTTTGGGCTTGAGATCATGAATTGCTGGGGCATTTGGTAATCTCCCTTGGGGAGCAGGTGAGCATGTTTTGCCTTTTGCCTGCAGGAGGAGAGTGAATCATATTTTTGGTGATTAAAAGAGCTAATTGCGGTAGTCATGTTTTCAATCATTATTTCTGGCTTTTTTAATTTATGGGCATTTGGAAGGATTATATTTCCTTGTTGGGCAGGGTTTTGTGACAAGTTCTGGCCAATGAATTGTTGGAGGGTGGGGGCTTTCATTTCCACTGCAAGACCCCCAGTGCATCTGCTATAGTGATACAGACAATGGCTGCCCCTTTAGCCCGTGTCCAGAATAAGGACAAAGAGGTAAGTGCCAGCCCACCCTGGATGCATACATTCAGGAGTCATTTGTTGGTTTAAACCACTGAAATTGTGGGTTTAGTGGCAATATCACCTATCCTGCGGACACGCATCATTTAAAACTGCTGACTGAGGCATCCTGTAAAAGGAAGCATAAACTGCTGGAAAGAAAGAAGGCTTTGGAGCCTAATGTGCTAAGATTTTAATATCTAGCTCCACCATTTGCTAAGCCTCATTTTTCCCATTTGTGAAATAGGAATAATTACTGCATTAGGTGTGGTTTCTTGGGGCTGCAATAAATTACCACACACTTGGTGGCTTAAAACAACAGAAATTTATTCTCTAAGGGTTCTGGAGGCCAGGGGTCCAACATCGGTTCCCTGGACAGAAATCAAGGTGTCAGCAGGGCCTCCCTCCCTCTGGAGGCTGTCGGGCAGAATCTAGTCTTTGCCTCTTCCACTGCCAGCATCCCTTTGTTTGTGGCTGCCTCACTCCAATCTCTGTCTTGTCTTCACATTGCCTTCTCCTCTTCTTAATGTGTCATCTCCCCATGACTGTCTCCTATAATGCCACAGGTGATTGGGTAAAGACACCTGGAAAATCCAGGATGATGATGATGATGATAATGATATTTATGGTCTTTAACCACATCTGCAAAGACACCTTTTCACTTAAAGTGAAGTTTACAGGTTCCAGGGACTGGGACCTGAGATCTCTGTGTTGCCATTATTCAGCTTACTATAGTAACCACACCTACCTCAAAGTGGGTTTTGAGGATTTAAATGAGATCACACATATATGTGTATAGCCATCATTTAACATTTGTTATTTACTTATTCAATCAATAAGTATTAGCTATGCATTGTTATATGAATGTATCATATTTCCCTAAAATATGAAGTCTTAAGACACCAAGTCACTATCTTAGACCTCATAGTTCACACAGTAGGTGTCTCATAAAACTTAAAGAGATATTAAACTCAAATACTATTAGTAATCATGGATTTTAAATTGTGTAATTATGGCTTGAAAACTATTCTTGTTTTAGAACTAACAGTTTTTTTGGCAGTAAACCAGATAGTAAAGGCATGATTTGGGGGATAAAACTAATTTGGATACTGTACACTGTGGCCAAAGAGCTCTCTGATCTTGAAATAGTATTTAAAAAGAAAAATAGAATTTTTTATTTACCTCCTTGGATTTTTATTTCAGATGTGAAAAACGGAACCTTATGCTACAACAGAATTACCTATTCAAAAACACTACTTTTGAAACTCATGCCTTAAGAAATGGTCAAAGTGTTATTTGGATTTAGTGCATTAAAAATATATTCCAGAGTCAGAAATATTATTAGTCAGTGGGAGTACAATAAAGGAAGGCTGGGCAATAAACTATGTGGAGTCTAAGCCTCCCGCTATTTTTTGCACTATGTTAATACTGATGTAAATTGACTGGGGTTTCAGTGCCTGGTAGTCAGGGCTCTGGGAATATCGTGCCCCCCACTATCCCCCTCCCCCCAGTCCCTCTCTGCTGAGCCCTGCCATTAATCACTACTTGCCTGTCTCGAGATCTCCCACGGTTTGGTCACGGCTCCAAGGTCACAGGCTGTCATTAACATTGATCTGAAAAACAGAACCAAACAAAACAGCCTGAATAATCTTTTGTTGCATTGCTAAACAAACCATCCTGGATACATAAATAAACAAAATGGAGCGGAGGCAAGCTCACATCTTTTTCTCAACAAGGAAGCACTGTTTGTGGTCCCCATGTTTAGCATCTCTATCCTGAGACCACAGAGCTCAGGAAGACAAAGGTCGAATGCTCCCTTGGCTGCCCTTTGTTTTGTCTGTAGCAGATGGAGGAAAGCAAAGAGTGCCTTTCTCTACACCTGAGCTAAGCATCTCTGCCTAAAATAATTTGTAATGGACAATGCTTTGTATTCTTAACTATCAGCGAGGGAGTCAGTATATCATACTGTATACATAGCTGATGAATCTAATTACCAGCTATCACTGATTGATGGGAATGGAAGAAAATCCACACCAAAGAGGTGAAGCGCATGTTGCATTAGAAGCTCCTTTTCCTCTCCTCCAGGGAGCTAAGATTTATGGGTGAGGGCCACACCGTTTTTCTCCAGTTTCCTGCCTGGCTGCAACCATGTGTGATAAGGGTCATGAAGAAATATTCAGCTACAGCTTTCGTGAATGTGAGCATGTAAGAAAGCACAGGGAAGATCCAAATCAGATTATGGAGGAGCAGATTCCTATTGGATTTAACTAGAATTCACACTGAGCTGTGGAGAAAATGCAGAGGACAAGTCAAATTGTAGAGAGCTCAGGGGTTTATAATTGGATATGGTGGGAAAGGGAAAAATAAAACACACTCTTTGTCCCAAATCTGCTTTCTTTGTACTAAGAACAGCAGAAAGTGATGAAAAGTATTGATGGATCCGGGCTGGGAAACCACATCTTATCCAGCTCCTTTTGGAAGAGAGGGTGTGTTGTTACAGGTCAGAGGGCAGTCCTGATGTCAGGTGTTAACATTCATACCCTGCAGATCCCGGGGCCTTGGAAACATGTCTGCTTCCCAGATGGCGGAACATGCCTAGATGATGGTGGGCTTTGTGTAACTCCACCAGGAAATCCCTCCAGGGAACAAGCAGAGGGGCTAACATAGGTCATTCAGAACACAGCCAGGCACACCAGCATCAGCAGTCCTCTGGGAGCCAGGTGGCATCTAATCCCAACACCCATGTGCTAGGTATGAGAGACACCAATCTGTCTTCATACTTGATCTTCTGTAACAAGCACTTCCACAGCTCATAGTTTGCCTCTCTCTGTACAAGGAGGTCTACTAACTAACTCCTAACTAAATGAATCCTTATCACAATCCTCTGAGGTAGGCAGACCTCAGACCTCCCCTTGCTCCATTCAGATGCTTCTCATTTTATTTATTTATTTTTAAATATATTTTATTGATTTTTTTACAGAGAGGAAGGGAAAGGATAGAGAGTTAGAAACATCGATGAGAGAGAGACATCAATCAGCCACCTCCTGCATACTTCCCACTGGGGATGTGCCCACAACCAAGCTACATGCCCGTCAGTCCGCAGGCCAATGCTCTATCCACTGAGCCAAACCGGTTTCGGCAAGATGCTTCTCATTTTAGGTTCTGCTGGTACCAGAGGGGAACATAACTGTAAGCAATGCGTTAGAATTTGCTGTCTCTCTCCTGGGCAGGAAATAATCTCTCTAAACTTGCCTATTTTTACCATTACTTGATAACTTAGGTTCCATCTGCTTGAGAATTTGAAACTTATTTATCAAATTCATATTCATATCAGCATTAATCAGTTAATCAATAAGTTCACTGTGTATGTGCTAGGTTCTCTAATGATAATTCTAATAGCTACCACTTATTGATCAGGCTTACAGATAGACATACAATTATTATCTCTATTTTACAAAGAAAATAATGTTTTTGCATTCCTTGATCAGAAAGGTTAGGTAGCTTGTGTGGAGAGCGGCTACAGTGTTTGGACAGGTTATGGTCCGAACCTGTGGTTCCACGGGGCTAAGTGACATAGGCTGCGGAAAATGCGGTAAGTAAACAAATCTTGATCAGGTGCATGTAATTGAGTAGATTCAAACCTCATGAGAATGTTGTAAACATCATGACCATGCCTTTACTTTGACTTGTAGAATCTGCCTATAAAATAAAGACTTGGCTTGCGGGCCATGGCACTGTCTCTCCCATTAGAGAAGCAGTGTCCTATCTAGACCCAGCTTTATTCTCTTGTCTATCTTTCCTAAATCCTTCACTGTCCCTCTCAGGCTCACCAAACCTGGCTGTGCTGGTGCAGCACAAGCTTGCCTGATATTACAGCTAAGAAATATGAAAGCTAGGATTGTGATCCATAAAGTCTGACAAAAGACTCTCTACTTTCAATGAATACTCGGCAGTGGAGCAGAAAGTCTATATAGAAAAGGAAAACAGAAAAGGGCTGGGGGCAGGGAGGGAGGAAGATGGGGTGTCTGAACCCCTTATTTGATTGGCACTGGGGAGTTAATTAAGGTTGTGGACTCAGGAGGGACCTGGTGAGGCCTTCAGGGAGAGAACTTGAGGTGGTAGATATGAAAATAGTTTGAGTAAGGAGAGAGTGGAAGCAGGGAAACCAGCTGACAAGCGTAAGTTGATAAGGGCCTACAACAAAGAAGGGCAGGGGGAATGGAAGGGCAAGATAGGGTGGGGGATTCCACAGGATGAACTGAAGGAGAAGAATGAGCAATTTTACCTTGTTTTAATCCAGTCTCTGCATGAAGTTTACAGTTTTGTTTTGTTTTGTTTTTTTGTTTTACTCAGAAGAGAGTGGGGAGGGGTTTTTTACCAACTGCTTTAGTTTCATAATTCTAGTCCAATTTACAGGTAAGTGGTGTCAACCTGTTCAGTGCGATTGGACAAATGAGTGGTCAGGCACGAGTCTCTATCCTAGTGGGGTGGGTGAAGGATGGCACTGTATTTAGACACCCAACCCTCACAGCAGGTCATTTTTATCACACCTCTCTACATGCCAACAGTAGTTCCACAAGGATCTTTCTTGACTTGTTCTCTAGTTTTAAAACAATTTGCAACCTAAAAAGAATAAATCTTAATTTTAAAGATATATTCAAATTCAATAAAAGATTTCATGTATGAACTGAATTTTGCACTTATTAAACAAAAATATTCTCTCTATCATTGCACTCTATCATTGCTTTAGAGTATAAACACAAATAACCATCTCCCCTCAAATGGTCCCATAAAATGACAGAATTGAAGAACTCAAATTTTGTGTTTTCCATCTTACCACCACTGTACTATCATTGTTTGTTCTGAATATATTGTTTAGAAGCAGGGCCGTGACACTCCCAAAGGTTGGAGACACACAGGACATCCGGAGCCAGTGCAAAAGGTTCTGAGCCAATAGGAACTAATTCTTAAGTGTGTCCACCTGTCCCGTGGACTGACTGTATACTTGGATGTTCTTGGGATTAACTCACGTGTACAATACATGTATAATTAATGCAAAAGTAATAATGTGCAACTTTGAAGTTTTCCTATAAATTATTTTGATACTCAACAGTAAATGTCAGCAATTGTTTACAACTCGTACGAACAATATATTTTTCTCAGGAGTATCTCATCACTGACATTGTTTAGATTGTGCAGGCACATGGTGATGATAAAAAAAAAAGACTGACGTTTAGTTGATTTTATTGCTACTCTAAAATTCCCTAATAGTGCTCTCCAGAGGAGCCTCCCCTGCCGCCCCGCCTTGGTGCACATGGTCAGAGTCTAACCGCAAAATGAGGAGGGAGTGCAGAGCTAGGGGGATGGACCTCCTGGAGCACCTCTATTTTACATATACTACTTCCAGGTTAGGTGTTTTTTTTTTTTTTTTTTTTTTTTTACATATGAGGTCCCCTGCCAAAAGTATTTGAAAATCTGCAAGAAAACGCCCACGTGGAGATGAGGAATTAAGCACTGGCATTTTAGGAGTTATGCTCAGAAGAGGCCAGGCCCAAGAAAGTGGGAGTCATTTAAGAATAGATGGCAGCAGAAGCTAGAGGATGCTTAGAAACAAGAATAACAAACCCAAGTCCTTGGGGGATAGTTACACTTAGGTGGCAGTGGGAGGTGAAAGCCTGGATAAGGACAGAGAACAAGAGTGAGGAAGAGTCAGAAAGAAAGAGGCAAGTCCAAAAGAGCATGGCTTCGCAGAATCCAAGGCAGGAGAGTTTTAAGAAAGGAAAAGCCAACACAAGTAGTTTATGAAGAGATCAGGGAATCAGAAAAGAACAAAAGCTGTAGTATTAGATTCCTGGGAGCTGACTGATGGCTTTCAAAAGGAACAGTAATCACATTCATAGACTAAATTCCTCTGTAGGGAAATGGCTAACTACTCTGTGCTAAGTGTATATTTTGGAATACTATGGAGCATTAAAAGATGATGAGGTACGAACATGAAAAGAATTCCAACACGTATAGTTGAGTGAACAAACAAGTTCAGATTTGACATATAAATGCAAAATTTATTTTAAAACAGATAAATCCATAATAGATAATGTTTCCCTATGGTTCATGTGTGTGTCCATGCTTTAGAAATGGTCTGATACAGCTATGCGGCCATGTGGGGATTAGGGGTGAAGCTCAAAGGAGAATTGGAAGTTTATCTGTAATGGTTTAATTTGTTATAGAAAAATACATTCCTATATTATTTGCAGAATGAAAAGTTATTTAAAAAGAAAGAAATTGCCTTGTAAGAAGTTTATAGAAGGTGTGAGGGAAGGAGAGAACTAGAACTGGAGCTTGGGAAGAAGGTAGATTTCAGGGATGAATTTTTTGGCTGAGGAGATGGAAACATATTTTTAGAAAAGTCACAATGGAAAGAAACAGCAAATTTTGAAATTGCAAGTCAAGAGAATACAAACAACAAGGTCGGGATGCAAGTGGTGGTGGTGGAGGGGATGGAATTAGGACACAAGTAAAGGTACTGGAAGGTTCCCCCTCATCCTCAGGAAAGGGCATAGAAAAGGTCTATAAAGATAACAGAGAAAGAGTAGTGCAGGGAGGGGAAATAGGAGGGCCCCCTGGGGAGATAGCGTGAAGAGGTTGGCTGCAGGGGTAGCTCAAGTTCTGAAGGCAGAGGCAGAGGTTTCAGAAAGCAAACATGGGAAGGGGAGGTCTGATGGGGTTCCACTTGGGGTGATCTCAGTGGTTGTTTGCTGTGGAGCAGTCACAGCAAACCATAATCCTGGCCTCACAATTCCCAGGAATAGTCAACAGCTCTGGAGTAGGAATAAGACAGCAGAAGGTCCTAGATGGCTGAAGTAGGGACGGCAGAAGGCAGGGGATGGTATGACACAGAGAGACATAGAGTCTTGCCAGCTGGCGTGGCTGCAATTGGTGGTTAAAATGTGCCACATAAAAATGTTTTGCAGCTGTCTCTTCTAAACAACTGGGAAGAAGTCTTGTGAAAAGTCTAGAACAAACTCCAATTGGCATTCTAGCTACGATACCTATTGTCTCTAAAGAAAAGCAACAGTGAACTCTGCTTTCTTTTATACTGTGTAACTGTTTTCTGAGACTCAAACACCGCCTCCCCTTCTTTCCCTACCCACTGGCACACCCGCTTTCTCTGGGAAAAGATGAAGTCATGGGTTGCTGAAACTGAACCAATTTGAATATCATTTCTAATTCTGAATGTAAATTTATGGAGAGGAGACAAAAATATAATACATTAGAAGACAAAAAGACATTGTCTATCTTTTCTCCAATTATTCAACTAATCTCTTACTGTTTGAGTATAAGCTAAGATTTGTTGCTTTAAAAATAATTTGTGTGCTCTTTGCACTGTCAGGAAAGCAAAGCTAAATCTTCAAATAAAGAAGAAACACAAACAAGAGCTTTCTCTTACCGAAATATATCACGATGGGGTTTGATGTTCCAATCATATTCTCCTTTACTGACAAGTTCAAAGAACTCAGTTCTCCTCCTGCACAAAATCAAATGAAGAAAGAAAAACACACACCTGGAATGAAATTTCTCAGTCTGTGGGTGACATAATCACATTTATGGGAAAATATAAGACCACCCGAACCAAGTAACTTAATATTTGAAATCATGAAGCTAAAGCACTATCAAAATAAATCACTTCTTAAAAAATGTTGAGGCTTCAAGAAAAAGCCACCATCATTTCTGACTATATTTACAACAGAGAAGATTATTGAGTCATAAAACTGAAAACATTTAGGATTACTTGCTGGAAGCCCTTGCGGCACCGAAAGTCGAAGAAAGGCAAGGACAAATAAAAAGCAGGAACAATTTTGCAATGTTCTTGGGTCACATAGAACTGAGCTGTATGATGACCCAAGATAAGCTCCTCTCCCTGGTAATAAATTTGGGACGAATACTTTTTTCAAGGTAAGGAAATAACTATTTCAGCACTTTAGTGTTTAAACACATGAGCTACGGAGTGAAAAATAACTACATTTAAGCAATGGGTCAGGCACCTACTTGCTGTGCAACTTTGGGAAGTCACTCAAACCTTCTCAATGTCAATTTCCCAACCTCTGACATGGGGATTGGGTTTGCTAACTCGAAGTTACTGTGAGGATTACATGAGATGACATGCAAAGCCCTTAGCAGTGTCTGCACATTTAAGTGCTAGACACACACACACACACACACACACACACACACACACACACACACGGATACACATTTGGGGCTATATAGATATATAAAAGACAAGAGGAAATACTCCACAGTTGTGAAAATAAGGAGGATTTATTTCTATTTTCACAACTTTAATCTAGTTAGGTGACTTCATTATTTTTATAGTGAGAAAGAAAAAAAAAAGAAACAGCACATAATTTTAAGTCTTTAAGAATTATTTCCTATGGTTTCACCTTCTTGGATCTTCCTAATGAGAAATTATTTAAAGGATTCTGACATACCATTTCCCAAAGTATATCCCACAAAATACCAGTCTTAGGAAGTACTCCATCTAAAGTTACTCCCAGCCAAGTGAGTTTGGCTTTCTTATCAGTAAAGAATAGTATTAATAGGATTTACATTGTTAGGGTTGGTAGGAAGATTAAATGAAATGATTTATGTAAAACACTTCATAGGGTACCTGGCACACAGTAGGTGCTCAGTAAGGATTAACTAGTATTATGCTCAGAAGGGCTGAGTTCACTGGCCCAATGTTTTGCAGCTGGTGAGCAGCAGAGCTGGGCTACAAACAGCCTGTTAGAATAGCAGCTGTCCCAAGCAGCTAAGATATGTCCCAGGTGTCCTAGGACAGTGGTAGGCAAACTGTGGCTCATGAGCCAAATGCGGCTCTTTGGCCCCTTGAGTGTGGCTCTTCCACAAAATACCACGGCCTGGGCAAGTCTATTTTGAGGAAGTGGTGTTAGAAGAAGTTTATGTTTAAAAAATTTGGCTCTCAAAAGAAATTTCAATCTTTGTACTGTTGATATTTGGCTCTGTTGACTAATGAGTTTGCTGATCACTGTCCTAAGAGAACAAAGTAACCAATCAGCTCAGTTTGAAAAATCATAGATCATGGAAGGCTTTCTGAAGAAGCTTGTCATCATTCTTGTCATTGTACCTGGGTGTTATATCTATCCTATGAGCTATTCTAAAAATCATCAGAATGCTAGCTCCAAGAGGACAAGAATTGGTCCATTTTTGTTCACTCCAGATCCCCAGTGCCTACAACAGTGCCTGACAAGCAGAAGGTTAGTAAATGTTGAATTGATCTATGAATGAAAAAGATAATCTCATAAGACTATTCACATAAAAACATAACTTTCAGCTACTAGTTTCACCTAGATTCTAATTGTTCTGAGTCTTCACAGTTGCCATTTGGAGAAATTGAGATAAAAAAAACAACATAAAATCTATCAAAGAAAAGCCCTGTCAGATTCTTGAAGACTAAATTCTAACTTGAACTATGTGGACAACATAATGAGTTCTAGGAAATTTAAGAACACTGTTGTCTGACCTTCCTTCCACTGAGTATTGTTATGTCTACTGAGAGCATGTTAGAGATATGAGAAATGACATTTTCGATGCAAAGTGGAGGCATAGCCACCTAGGTGGCTAACTAAATACAAAAAAATATTTAAAAAAAACCCACAAATCTATGACATCTAACCAAAGAGAATAAATTCCCCAATGATGGAAAGTTTAATAGCTAGAGTCGCTGGTGTGAAAGTCTTAAATCAACTGAACCCCAAATCAGTCCACCGACTTTCCATCACATTATAACAAAACTAGATTTTATTGACAAAAGGGAATATCCACTATCCCTAGAGGACGTGGAGAGAGGCGGGCTGGAAGAATTTCTTGCTTAGGGCACAGAAGGATGTGGCATACTAATTTTATTTGTCCCCTCCCCCACTGCAATTTCTTAAGAGGCTCTATTCATTCTGGCATCTCAAGGTTTGGATATGACCTCATATGGGAGTAGGAGACTTCCTGCACACCATAGTTTTTTCAAGATGAAGATGAAAAAAGTCCAGTCATTGGTGGAACTATGTATATCATACATCTGATAATATATTTAGGCATATAAATGAAAATAGATGCTTTAAAGTTTAAACCAACATACATTTAATTTTTTTTTAAGTTTCTGGAAATTAACGTCTTGAAAGACGGAGATGGGGTTCAACATTTTCATAAGGCAAAAGGTTTTTTGAAGTGATGATATGCAAAGGTCACATAACAATATATGCCTCTCTGTCTCTGTCTCTCTCTTTCTCTCTAAACACACACATATACACACACACGTTTGTATGTGTAAGGCTGCTGGGTCATAGAATGATTTATTTTCTATATTTAACTTGAGTTTTCATTATTATAGACTGTTAGAGGTATACAGGATAGGGCAAAAGTAGGTTCACAGTTGTTTAGTATGTGAAACTAAGTTAATTCTTATATTATTATTTATTAATTATAATGTTATTTCCTATATGAACAATTTGTAAATCTACTTAAAAATATATATATATATTTTATTGATTTTTTACAGAGAGGAAGAAAGAGGGATAGAGAGTTAGAAACATCAATGAGAGAGAAACATCGATCAGCTGCCTCCTGCACACGCCCTACTGGGGATGTGCCCGAAACCAAGATATGTGCCCTTGACCGGAATCAAACCTGGGACCTTTCAGTCCACAGGCTGATGCTCTATCCACTGAGCCAAACCAGTTTCAACTGTAAACCTACTTTTGTCCCACAGTGTATGAAACCTTTGAGAACAATTTACTGTAACTCTGTCATTTTGTAGGTTAAGGAAACTCAAGGTGAAGAAAGACGAAGCTGAATTGCTCAGGTTCCCAGGGAAGTAGTGGGAAGATCTAGGTAGATTCCAGGTCCCCAGCCTCCCAGAAATCCTTGCATGTTGTAAGGATATGGAAAGCAGTGGCTGAGCCCCTTCACAGATGCCATTGGCACCATGGACTGCTGTGCTAGTATCCAAAGAAGAGCTGCAGATGGCCTAGGCCAGCTTGGATCAAGGCTCCAGG
The DNA here is from genome assembly GCA_011751065.1 of Lasiurus cinereus. NCBI lineage: Eukaryota > Metazoa > Chordata > Mammalia > Chiroptera > Vespertilionidae > Lasiurus > Lasiurus cinereus. Next base: position 10,592,030 of record JAAGEH010000393.1, on the reverse strand, counting down.
TGGTTTATTTCTGAACTCCATCTTAGTGACAATCATTACAGAACAACAATATGAAATTCAAGTGCTTTTAAAAAATGAATTTGCCCATAAAGCCTTTTAGCATCAACATGTGTATGTGTGTGTGTATAGATTTTTACAGAGTCCACAATCCTATCTAATAAAAGAGTAATATGCAAATTAACCATCACTCTGTGACAAAGATGGTGGCACCTATAGCGGCCCTGGTGGGATGCTGGTGGCACTGCCCCAGCAATGTGAGCCCAGCAGGCAAGTGTGGCCTTCAGGCAGCACCTAGCAGGACCTGCTTGGCTGTCACCAGGGCTACCCACAAGCAGGCAAGCGCGGCCCGTAGGCAGCACCCCACAGGGCCTGCTTGTCCATCACCATGGTGTGGAGCAGGCAGGCCCTGCAGAGAGCAGAGAACCATGGGGAGTGGGCCTAAGCCATCAGTAGGACATCCCCTGAGGGCTTCCAGATTGGAGAGGGTGCAGGTCGGGCTGAGGGACCCCCGTACACAAATTTTGTGCACTGGGCCTCTAGTATTACATATAAGACTCCCTGGATCTGGACTCCTCTGCCACAGGGACCAATTTGATTATCTTCTCAAGTACAATACTGAGAATCTTGTTTTTCAGGGATAATGGCAAATACCTCAGCTAGTGAAAAGCAGCTTACTGGAAAATCTCATTTATAATCAGATATCTTTTTATTAGGCTTTTATCCTGCTCTTGATATATGTCCCACTCAGAAAAATATAGCGTCTTTACAAAAACATCATTTGAACAGAACTGCTAAAAAATAATTGTAAAGTTTGGTTACCAGTCACCCATCACTACACTGAAAATCTTTCTGGTTTGTAATTTATCTGCAAGGCACCCTTTGTTGGTAAAGCGAGAAATCACTATTCCTGTGCATATTTTTTTTGTAAATTTATATATTACATACTCTTTCCCTATTTATCTAATTGTTCTGAATCTACCAAGAGTCTAAGAGCCCAGGAAAGTTAGGAGAGGTGGCAAATCATGATTGTGACTCTCCTGAAAGTCCAGCCCCAGGGTCATCAGGCAGGGAAAGCAGGAGTGTGTGTGGGTAGCTGGGTGGGTGCAGGGGACGAGCTGGGTGTTGTTCTCTCAGTATTCTCACAGCTCATTCAACAGGCAAGGTTACATCTGCCACTGATTGCTAAATGCAGATTCTGAGAGATTCGGGACTTTAGATGTAAAAGCACTGACGAAGAGTAAATTAATATGCAGATGTTAACTCCAGTAATTAAGAAACAAAAGTCATATATTTAATTTGGAAAATGAATTATGTTCCTGCTTAAGTAGTCTGATAATACAAGGACTAGCTAAGAATGAAATGACCTGTCTGATGCTGTGCTGATGTTGACAACACAAATAAAACTGGTAAAATGCAGGAAATGGAAAGACTAGAATGACTTTGAATGTTAAAAATGGCAGAAGATTAGACAATACAAGGACCTAACCATTAGTTCCATTAAATCATAATCACCAGGTGGAAGTGGTTTAGGGCACTGCTATATGGCACATGTCCCAGTGGCCTCTAAATTTACTTTGGCTGCAGCACTTGTCATGCTTTGGTGTTACTGTTTTTCTCTCTTCTCCACTGAGCTCTGAGTCCCTAAAGGTAAGAAACATGACTTTTCTACCTCTGCATGCCCAGCAGCTAGCACAGAACCTAGCATAAGGAGGCATAACAAGTGTTAGTGGATAAATTTCTTACTTTTTTATACAGTTGCAATATTAGGTGGATGGGAATGTGGGCATGACTATATGTAAAATTGCTTTGAAATGCATTAAGAAGTACCAAAAATATTTCTTCCATCAACCTGCCATAGGGCCTGTTGTGCTAGTAGATTAATTTATCAAATTCTGCTAGAATACAGTGATACCTCAAGATACGAGTTTAATTCATTCCGTAACCTTGAGGTGTGGAAAACTATGAGACGCTCGAGTCGCCGTAAACTGGTGGGTCGTGTGCAGCCGGCCGATCCACGCGATTACTTGTATCTCAACTGTTGCTCATATTTCAAAGCAAAAATCGGTCGCTCGAGGGCTCGTATCTCAAAACCTCGTATGTTAGGGCACTCGTATCTCGAGGTACCACTGTAGTTGAATTGCTATGGCTTGTTGCCCACTGTGCTTGGAACTGGCCTTGGACATGGGCATACTCAAGTTACTGCTGACTTCAATGTCTGAGTGTTCCCAGGATTAGCCTCAGTGCTCTTAAACTAACAATCCCATAAGTGCAGAGAGAATGGCAGAGTAGTTCAAACATTTTGCAGCCCAACTACTTGGCATCACTCTCAGCTTTATTATTAATATTGTGAGCAATTTATTGAATCTCTCCAAATCTCAGTTTCCTCAGGTGTATTTGAGCTCAATCATAGTACCTATTCTTATGGGACTGCTCTAAATATTAAATGGGATAATGTGTATATAAAGCCCCCAAGTAAGCATTTGGGAAATATTGTTTTTATTAGTGTGAAAGCTGTGAAAGTTGCATAGGTCATCTTCGTTGACTTCCATGCAAATAGTACAGAGTATTGTGATTTCCCATTGACATTTTCACTCATATAATTTTGGATCTCTCTCTCTGCAGACCTCAAGTGTCATCTTTAATTACAGAAATTTTATTTAGCTTCTGGCTCAATGGATCTTTTCTTTATAAGGTATTTTAAATTATCAATGTTATCAAATTTAAATTATTTAAATATTAATTTTTAAAATTATTTAAATTTTACTTATTTAAGTTACCAAGTTATGTTTCAAATAGGTGATCTCCTTTGACTATCACAAGGACCCTAGGGTGTGGGTGAGGTGCCTATCCCCATAATGCTGATGAGAAAACAGACAAACGGAGATTGAGTGACCCTCAATGTCACATGGCTGCATACTGATAAGGTATATCTAATTCTTGCTTGGGATGCTGAAATTACTATTTAAATATCAAAGCCTTGTTCACTGCAAGGACTTAGAAATAGACACAGAAATCATTTTTAGAAAATCATTCAGCAGAAACCGAAGAAAGTTTTAGTGAGTTGGAAAATTAGGTTGAAGAATTGATCCCCAGATTTAGATGGTGAAACCTAGAAATTCACACTGAGGTTTTTGTTTTGTTTTGTTTTTTAAACTTGTGAATTCTGCTTTTATCTGTCACTTATAGGAGAGTATCTTGAGGACACCTAAAACCATTAGAAATTAAAGTTACAGGGTTTTGTGATTATTTTTAAAGAGGTCCCATGTTTCCAGAAACCTTATGTTTTTCCTGTGGGTACATCACAGGAGACCCTGTGCCTAGGAATAAGTCCTACACCCCTCTCCAAAGGCCTGGCTCTTCCTCTAGCCAGCTTTCCCCTTCCTAGGGGAGGAAAGCAGTGTGTTTCCTCTGTGGTTGACCTCTACTGTGTCCTGACTTTGGATTTGAGTAGCCAGGGCAGAAGAGCCCGTGCTGATCCAGACCTCCTCTGGGGCTGCCTCGCATCCTCCCGGCCCACCTTTTTCAGCCATTGCTGCCTCAACCAGCCAGTGCCCAGCTCCCAGTTCACCGGCCTTACCTATCATGCTTTCCGTGCTGTCGCTGCTCTGACCCCAGCCCTGTGGGACTCGATGCTGTAGGCATCCCCAGCCTTCAGGCACAGATGTCCAGAACTGGTGTAGGAATTAACAACCATAGAATAACCTTGGCTGGTGGAACGTGGAGGCTGGTGGATAATTTTGAGGTGCAGCATAGGGTCAAGCCTGGTTGAGCACAGTGGTGACCAACAAGGGTCTGGGTTCTTACAATAGCTTTCCTACTTGCCGTTTTACTGTGCTAGTCCCCTACTTCTATTTCTGATGTCACCTCTAAAACGAATCTGCCCGCCTGTAAGCTCTTGTCTGTGCTTTGGAAGAGACACGGGGAACTCAGGCTGCCCCTCAGAGTAAACCAATTAATGTACAGCTGGAAAGGTCAATATTGCTGTGGAATTTAGCCCCAATTGAAATGACAAGTCTTTTTGATTTCTTTAATTAGAGAGGAGTAGAGTAGAAGAGATGGATATAGAGGAGGCTTTTTCCTGTCTCTGACACTTGCAAGATTTTGTGTAATTTTTAGCAGTGTGCGTTCCAATTTAGTTACTAATTATATATGAACCAAACTATACTCTTTAACATTTTTGAACTCAGTATGTGATGTACAAGAAAAAGATGACTTAGATTACATCATCTCTAACATCCCTTCCAGCCCCACACTATATAATTGTGAAATAAAAGCAGCCGGTGGCTGTTTGTAGTAGTTGCTTCCCCCTCATTAACTCTGGGATTGTTTTGGCTAAAAAATATAGCAGCACCTTAATGCAACTTTAGACAGGCAAGTGAATCAGCCTCCTGAAGGTCCAGATTAGGGAATGAACAGCTATTCAGAACCTCAGAAAACAATAATGGTGACAAAAAGAGAGCTAGCAGCTTCCTTGGGAGTCAGCAGACATTAGCAGTGGCTGCAGCATTAAGATAAGAGCAGAGTAATGAGAAAACGAGTTGCAGCCACTTCCTTGACTGCATTCCAGCGGTCACTTGGTGATTCGTCACATGGCTAACAGGACTTGATAAATGGACTCTAACTGTTGAGGTTTTTTTCTCTCTTAGAAATTACTTGGAAACTTGGCTTGGGAAAATGCTTCTACTTTGAGGAAAATAACATAAAATCTTACAAGTGTCAGAGACAGGAAAGAAAAATATTAAAAGGATACAAACTTCGATAAATCCCAAATCAAGATGCATCCATTCAGAAAAGGAGGGAAGATCATGATAGTTAAGTGAAACATGAAAGCCACTAAACATGTAAAATAAATAGGCTATAAAGCAAATGAGGCTGTAGATGTAGCCATTTATAAAACATACAAGACATTTACAAGACATAAGACAGATAACATAAGTATTATCTCCATTTTACACATGGAAAAAAAAGGCTCAGAGAGGTGTATCATTCATCTGATGACACACAGCTAGGTAGTGGTAGAGCTGGGATTAAAATGTATATTTATTAAAGTAATGCATGCACATAGTTAACAAATCAAACAGTCCTAAAAATATTACAGTTGAATCTTGAATAATGCTAGGGTTAGGGGTGCCAACTCCACACAGTTGAAAATTTGCATATAAGTTTTGACTTTCCAAATACTTCCATCACTCCTTGGAGAATTGGTTCCAAGACCCTTCAGATATGCAGAGGCTCAAGTTTCTTATATAAAATGGTGTTGAACAATGTATATCGTCAGCCCGCTGCATCTGCAGAGTCCCAACAGAGGACTGAAAATACTGTTTTAGATCTACAGCTGGTTAAATATGGGGATGTGAAACCCACAAATGCAAAGGGCTGACTGTATTTATTGAAAAAAAATCTGTATAAGTGGACCTGCACAGTTCAAACCTGTGTTGTTCATGGGTAAACCATATAATAAAATAAAAGCAGTGTTTTCAATAGTTTTGCTTTATTGTTCTTTGATTGTATTTCCCAATGCTATCATTTGATTTTTTACTTTGGCCATTATGTTTTTAATTTCCAAGAGCTCTGTCTTCTTCTATGGTTATTCCTATTTTTTTTTAAGCATCCTATTCTTGTCTCATGGATGTAATATCTTGGCTCCCTAAGGATATTAACGATAGTTTTTGTTTTCTTCCTCTCCTCTTTTTCTCTGATTCTACTTTTTTGTTGGTTGTTTTAGCCTCTGTGTTTCATATCAATGTTGTGTGATCCTTGTTATCCTTTTGTGTGCAATAGTAAGACATTAAAAGATTGAGCTGGAGTTGTGTGTGTTCCACGCATACATTGCATGGGATATACTTTACTAAAAACTATTCATTTGATTATCCAAAATGCAAATTTAACTGGACTTTTTGAATTTCCATTTGCTAAATTTGACAACCCTGAGTGTGCAGCTTATAGACTTTTAGCTTCTGGTGACTGGACTAGGGTTGTCGGCTTTGAATGCAGAGACTCCTTCCATTTTGTGTCATCCCCTCTTCTGAGCTTTGCATCTCATTTCTCCACTCCAGAGTTCTTTCTTACATTTCGGCAGAGAAAAATCCTTTGGCCTTCTGCAAGTTTAGGGGAAAGGAAGTTATCAACTATGCTGGTGGAAGACTTCATGGGCGCTGGGTGTTCTGTAAACTGACTTTCTAGTAATCATTTTGTCTTAAGCTCTAAGTGTCAAATCCACTGTTCATGGTGCCTTTGTCTCTAAGCCCCCAGTGAGGTTCTGCAGGGCCAATGGGCTTGCTTCTCAGAACTGTTTTCCTCCATGGGTCCTACTTTTCACTTCTACTCTGCTCAATCAGTTACCATTCATCAGCTGGCCTTCTGTTTCCACAAATGTGTTGACATCTCTTATCAGTTATTGTGAGCCCCCCTATCTTTTTCCCTTACAAATTTGTCCCCCTTTTTCCTTTTTAAACTCATTTGCCAATTCAGTAAAATTTCAGGAGGGAGAAGAGACAGACACTGGGGCTCAATACACAGGTTTAATTAGAATGCAAGAATGAAATTTAAGTCCAGACCAGCAATTCTAAAGCCTTTACTCCTTCCACTATTTCCAGATAATAACACTTTCATCAGGAGCCAACAATAAAAATGTGTGGCTTACACTGTCAGTTGTCTACTCCAGTACCTCTCTTCCCTTTCTTTCTTAGTTATAGAAGTCCTAGTTTTTAGTGGGACAGTGATTACAGTGATGTGCTGCTAAACAACAGCGATCCCTCTGAAAAATGTGTCACTAGGCAATTTCATTGTCATGCAAACATCACAGAGTGCACTTAAACCTAGGTGGCACAGCCCACTACATACCTAGACTATATGGTATACCAGTTGCATATGCTGTCTGTTGGTGACCAAAATGTTGTTGTGCAGCACAGGACTGTACCAGAATTAAGGCTTCCTTTCCAACCTTCCTTCATGCTAGGTATGGCCAAATTGACTAAATTCTGACCAATGAAATGTAAGTGGAAGTGTTCTGGGGAGTTTCCAGAAAACTCTCTTAAAAGATAACTTGTGTCATCTTTTGGTCCTTTTTTTCTTCACTCCTTCCTTCTTTTTTTGCTAGCTGGGAAGTGGGTGGACATTGAGTAGCTATCTTGGACTAAGGTAAAAATTATGTGTTGAAAGTAGCAGCACAGAAAGACCAAAGTAGTTTGGGTACCTGGTGACTTAATGTAGTTACTCTACCAACTACAGATTGTTTATCTCCAGTCTTCTTCTGTGTGACAGAGAAGAAAGCCACTGTTATATTTTTGGTTCCTTGTAATTGAATCTAATACTAACCAATATAATGCCCAAGTGCAGTAAGATTACAGAGAGAGTAACATAAGATTCCTGGAAAAGGTGGTAGAAGAGACGAACCTTGAAGGGTATTTCAGCCAGATGGGAAACTAGAGGGATAAGATTCCATGTAGGAACAGTAATATGATTGGGGTATAAGGGGCACTGCATTGGTGTTTTCAAAGGGTAACATGTAGACCAGTCTGGTCAAGGAAGACAAATCATGTAGGAGAGAAGTGGAATAAAAGAATGAAAAAAAAAGGTTGGGGGCAGAATTATGGAAGGGCTTGAAACTCAAACCAAGTTTAAAGGTTACTTTGAAAGTAATGAAGCCTCTAAAGGCTTTTGCAACAGAAGTTAGAGATACATGTCTTCTATAATATAAAGGTATTATAGAGATACAACCAGAGGAGTGAATCTAAATAGAGAAAGAAGAACATGGGTTCAAGGACTCATCCAAAGGAGTAAGGAGAAAAGAAACTTAAAAAGGATCCAGAAAAGGGAAGAGAAAGGAAGCTAGATATTGGGGCAAGAAAAGAGAGTAGAAATTGTCAATGAGAAGTCAGTAAATCTTCATATTTCTCTAAGAAGTTAGAATATATTAAAATGAGTAAAGGACATTGAATTTTGGGACAAGGAAGTCTCTGTTGACTTCTGAAAGTCTAATTTTGATAGAATGTGGAGGTGAACACTACTCTTTAAGGTAAAACGGATATTAGGAAAATAAAGGTACAAATGTGCTCCATTTATTTTAAATGGTAAACATTAAAAGAAATGTAAAATGAAAAGCAATTAAGATCTCCATGGGGTAAGTGAAATAATTTTGGAAGGAAAAAAAGTTGTTTGGTCTTTAAGAAAAAAACTGTATATCAGCAAAGGAAGATATTTCCAGGCTTCTGAAAGAGATGGTACCTTTTAGAGCAGGTCTTAGAGGAAATGAGAGGGATGGGATTTCCAGCTCAGGTGGAGGTCTAAAACTGAAAGAAAAAAAAGTGGGGAGGGGACAGCTTTTCTAAGAAAGAGAGTTAGAGGAGAAACAAGGAATTGAAGGCTTGGAATTCTAGTCAATCTTCCAGCAACAAACCTTTTTCAATAGCATCAGCAATGCCATTTTAGATCTGAAGCGAAATAATTGTCTTTAAAATAAAATAATTGTCTTTAAAATCATAGTCTTTAAAATAAAAATGACCATCACTTATTTTCAGTGTCAAGAGTTCCACACAAGGACAATAAAAAGTAAAGAAAGCTCTAAATCTTGTGGTGGTAGCCCTGATTTTCATATCTTACACATATCACCTTAATAAAGTTTATTTAGATGAGGGAAAAACAAAGCAAAAAGTTTAGCTCATTTACCCATTGCTACCAAGTGCTAGAACCACAAGCAACCCCCAAATTGCACCTGGAAATTAGTTACAGGATAAAACTTTAGATATCCATTTGTCAAACAGACCAAATACCGATACCTACTCAAAGTACAGTGTGAGGTCTGTTGCCAATATTGACTGCTTCAAAAGCTGCATGAGGTCACTGTAATCCTTGGAGGACAGATTTGCAAAGATGTTGTGACCCTGTAATGAGAAAGTAAAAAGTCACAAAAAACCCCCATTAAATATGAGTTTTAATATTAAATATTAAACATATATTGCATATTTTTTCTATATTTAAAGTATATATAGGAAAAATGTGACAAACCATTTTTTAAAAAGCTTAATGAAATTTTGCACAAATACAAACATAGTCTCTGGCAAACATAGCAAAGCCAGAAAGTGCAGTCATTTTTGCGAAGGACTACCAAGGGACACTTTGTTACGTCTAGTCTTAAAGAGCAAACTGAAAAATGTTGACCTTGTCTTACTACTGGGTGTATGTGTGCTAACAATTCCATTTGACTGCCCATTTCCTGTGGAATTACTGAATGTAGAAGTTAACAAAACATTTGGGAATCTTTATGACCCTAAAATAAATACTAATTTCATTAATTAAAACTCAAGTTGGCGTTTTGGAAGTACTTGCTATGTCAACAAATGACTTTAAGGAGGAGAAAAAAAAACTTAGACCAGAGGTTCTTAAGTGGGGGTGACTTGAGCAATGGGGACGTCTGGCAATGTTCAGAGATATTTTTGATTGTCACACTGGTGGTGGGTGCTACTGGCATCGAGTGGGGCGAGGCCAGGAATGCTGCTACAGGTCCTGCAATGCACAATTTGGCCTGAATAGCAAAGATGAGCCAGGCCCAACATGCCAGAGCAGCTGAAGTTGAGAAACCCTGTATTAAACAGCGAAGATCATCTTGGTGAAGCATGTGGCAGATTCAATTCAGTACATACTTCCTGAGTAGTTAGAAGGTATATGATATTGTTCTTAGCATAGTTCTTGATACTATAAAGATGACTTTCACCTAGGACAGTGGTCGGCAAACTGGAGAGCCACATGCGGCTCTTTGGCCCCTTGAGTGTGGCTCTTCTACAAAATATCTGTGCGATTGAAACGTACACTGTGATTGAAACGCCGTGGCCCATGCGCAGAAATCGGTTTTCGGCTCTCAAAAGAAATTTCAATTGTTGTACTGTTGATATTTGGCTCTTTTGACTAATGAATTTGACGCCCACTGACCTAGGAAAATGTGAAAACACACCTGTATCTCTATACCTTTGAAAAGAACACTTCGTCAAAACGTGTTTTAGCTACACTGGCAGCTGTACAATGGTTTTAGTGAAGTGGAAAATCCTTTTGTAAAGTGATAGACAATCCACTTAATTTGCTTTGAAAGTCAGGACTTCTCTTTTTTCAGGTTTTCTTAGCATGAAGTACGAACTCATAAACACAGGGCCCGGGAACTGGACCAGTCTGATACCTAGTGTGGAGAACCGAAGATGGTGCAGAAGGAGGGGCTGAAATGACTGCCTAAGAATAAACTGTTTCCCAATGAGAAGTAAATTAATTATTTCTGGGAACCAGAATATCAATTAGTAAATTACTGCCTACCAGGCACCAGATGAAAATCTGCTTTCCCGAGTTAATTTATCTCCTTGGGTGAACCCACCACTTGGTAAAGACTACAGTATATTGGTTCCACATGGGACCAGATCCAATATTATTAATAATTTTCAAATGAACTCTTCCAGACCCTTAATTCAGCCATTAGGAAGAAGAAAAATAACTAAAGGAATGCCATACCATAATTCTGCCCTGGTTTCTTTGTCCGAGCCTTGCCCTGTGGATCAATCACAGGCTGGTATATTGGGGCCTGAGAAAAGGTGGTTGGAAGCTACCGGCAAGTAGTGCCTGGGATTCAGCCACATGTCTAGTATCTCCCAGTGAAAGAAGTACAGGCACTTCTCATTTTATTGTGTTTTGCTTCATTGTGCTTTACAGATGCTGCATTTTTTTAAATAAACTGAAGGCAAAATCCTCCACCAGCAAAACTATTATGACTCTCTTTACTGCGATGGTCTGGGAGTGAACCCATGATATCTCCGAGGTCTGCCTGCATAGCTGTTAGGAGCAAGTCACAATAAAACTAATGTGAATTCCAGGAGAAAGCTGGTCTGAATTTAAAGATCTTGATTATTTTATGAGAGTGCATTTTAACAGTTTTAAAAGATGTATAGTAACTAAGTCAGTTACTAACAGCTAACTGAGAGACAAAGCTAGCCAGATCAGCTGAATACTGATAAGAAAACATTAATTTGCAATCAGTGTATTGTTTATATGCATATTGGTGTCTTCCAGTGCCTCAAGAGTTTGGTCCTGGAAATCGATTTGTGTCTTTGAAATACTACTTCCATTTTGTTTAGGCACAGGGATGGAAAATGTTGGGCCTGAGGGCCATATAAGGCCTGCAAAATCATTTGGTCTGGCCCTGTCAAGGATTAGGAGTGAATTAAATGTTTGACTAAATATAGCAGGTTAATTTTTAAGTTGATAATTTTGTACAGTCCACAAATGATGCTATAAAAATCCAAATTGCCTTGGCAGAAAAAAAGGTTCCCCACCCCTGGTTAGGGAGAAGGGTGGTATTGATGGAAAGAGAAGCAAGTGGAGGAAAAAAGGTTTGGGGTACTTTTGCCTGCCTACCTAGCTGCTCTGTCCTTTGCATTTAGGAAGTGGGTGATGATGACATCTGCAGTTCTGCCCTTCTGAGGTCAGAATGGAAGGGGATGGGGGAGCCCGGGGCAGGGCCTGCAAGCACCAGTTATGCTCACTGCATAATCATGTTATTATTCTGGTCCTTCATAGTGAAGTCTTGAGTGAAGGGTAGCCAAGGTATTTTATTTGTCTGAAGACAAATTATGTGTTAGTGGGATTTGTTTGCACAAACAAACGAGTGATCTTTCAAGAAAATTTTGATATCCTGTGTATAACCCCTGTTATGACAAAGGTGGATTGCCTGGAATTTGAGATATAACCCATCCTATTACTAGTGCAAAAAAGATGGCCTGAACCCAAGTTCCTCCTGTCCCTGCCTTCCTTTGCCACAGCACTCGGCTAAAACATGGCTTTCATAGGTAAATTCCTGAGCCACACATGCCTGATACTGGTTTCTGTCAGTTACCAAGAGTCTAACTGTGTTGCTTTCTTCCCAGCTGAAGAGAGGTCTTCCCCAGAGTTGGCCTGCCCCCAGCTACATTGCCCACTCTCTTTATGGGGCCGAACGAGGCCTTTATGATGTTACAAAAGACATGCTTTCCTAAGGTAGGCTGGAGGAAAAAACCTCCATATTGAATGATGCTATTCCAGCCACACACACACAAACAGTTTGAAAGCCTGTGCCTGCAGAAAAGTGAATAGATCCTTTCCTGGTGATTTCAAGTTCATGCCGCCTCAGCCAGAGTCAGTAGTGGTTTTCCTTTTCTCCGTAGGAGCTAAAAGGAGAAAAGCACTTCCAACTCCTGCCATCCTCTGTCTCAAATGTAGCTGAGATTCTCACTTTCAGAGTGATCCCGCCAGCAACTTTGTTTATTTTATGTAGATATCTCAATTGTACTAATAGAGTGGAACTTTATTATGCTGTTTCTACCTTCTTTTAATGGGGCTGTGAGTTTCACCCAATGGGAGGGTTGGGCCACTCACTACTTGGATCAAGTCCCTAAGGAAGGTAAGCAGGTTAGAGGCCATCTCCTCTGCTAAGTAAATGGGAAACGCTTCCAAACCAAGAATGAATCCGAAATGAATCAGCTCAGAAAGAATTTTTTTTTTAAACGGGGTTGTTTTTTTGTTTTGTTTTAATATTTTAATTTTATTGATGTTTTACAGAGAGGAAAGAAGAGAGATAGAAAGTCAGAAACATTGATGAGAGAGAGACATCGATCAGCCGCCTCCTGCACACCCCACAGTGGAGATGTGCCCGCAAGCAAGGTACATGCCCCGGACCGGAATCGAACCTGGGACCTTTCAGTCCGCAAGCCGACGCTCTATCCACTGAGCCAAACCAGTCTCGGCATCTCAGGAAGAATTTGAACCCGTTCCTTGGTCAGGCATCTAACTGAATAAAAAAAGCCACACAAAAGGGTCTAATAGTTTGATTTAAAAATCTGTTCCACTTTTCTGCATCTACCTGTGGCATTACAGAGAGGTCAGAGGCATGGTTTTATTGATTTTCCATCAAGGGGAGAAGCCAAACGTTAGGGCCATACCTCACTCTGAAGGATCATCACTGCATGGTTAAAATGGTGGTGCTCTAAGGTGGCGGAGGTTCCATAGAGTTGAGCTAGGGCAGAGCCGCTCCTGAAAGAGGACAGAAGGGTTAGTGACCTGTCAACAGTTCTCCACACCAGCTCTTTGGATCAACCTGTTTTCCTGCTTTGATACCAAGGACCATAAGCAGATACATTCACAGGTAACTGCTTGTTAGTTCACTAATCTATTAAGTAAACCTTTCAGGAACCTTCTCTGTGTTAGCCTAAATGCTGTGGATGATACAGAAATGTGAATAAGACAGAATCCATGACTCTAAGATATTTACAGACTAGTAAGGAAGATGAGAAGTGGTCATAAGGAAAATAAGGCACATAGCACACAACAGAAATACTACAGAGGTATTCTAGGTGCAAGCAAAGTGCTTTGGGTGCTCTGAGAACAAGAGGCATAATTTCTGGCTCTGGGGATGAGAGTAGACTTCATGAACTAAATCTTACACAGCTTCTGAGTGTCAGAACAATTGTCTATACCAAATGTATTTGGCTCTCCATGGGAAAAGACCTTGTGAATATTTTGCCTTTATTTAATCTACTTCATGTGTATGGATGATAAGCTTATATTGTGGTTTTCCAGTCCATTGTTATGCTATGTTATCTCAGTGTAGAAATATGAAAAATTCCCTGGATTTAGAGTCAGGGCAGTTACTTGGTCACATGAAGATGCAGTGGTTTTTTTTTGTGTGTGTGTGTGTGTGTGTGTGTGTGTTTTTTGTCTCTAACAATATGGTAATACTATCTACCTCACCTGTCATTTATGAGAATACAATTAAATACTTGAAAGTAACTACAGTGCCTGGCAGCACAAAGATATTCCCATTGTAAATATATGGTATGTTAATTACTTGATACTTGGAAGGATTTTTTTAAATTACCTTTAAATTTTGCTTATGTAGAACAACCCATTCCTCAATAGTTTCAATTTGGCAAAGTCTTTGTTTAAATGCTCAAGTGTGTTCATTTCCAATTCTTTTGGATTTAGAACATCTTAAGAGTCAAGAGAGCTCCAGAGAATCCTAGGGTTTAAAGCAAAGTCATGGGATTTAGTTGAGGATCCATCTAGGTCCTTGTGTTTACTGCAAGGAGATCAGACATTGGAAGGGCAATTTGGCCTTAATTTGAAAACACTGGAGATGGATGGCTCATCATCTTCTCTGCTAGTGAAAGGAGCAAAGAGTGCATCCAAGTGCAACATGAAAGATTTTGGTCATAAGCTGCCCTCCACCTCCAGAGTGAAGCAGTCCAAGATCATGATCAGTTCAGGAGCCCTTGGAAAGACTCAGTGCTAACTACATGTTGGGGGAAAAAAGCAGTTAAATACTGTAGGGTTTATTGTGAATAGGGTTTCCCAAGAGGATACTAGATTTTAAAGAAGTGGAGGTTTGGGTTACTTCTTTAAATCTTACCTTAATCTATATCCTATATAATAAAAGCCTAATATGCAAATTGACCAAATGGTAGAATGACTGGTCAGCAGAGGTTGGTGAGCAGGTGGCACTAGGCAAGCCAAAGTGGGTGCCAGCCCCTCAGTAGCAGAGGGAGGGGATGGCAATCCGGGGAGGGAAGATGGCAGTAACTGGCTGTGCAGAGGGGCGATGGGGGTTGGGGCCGGTCTCATGATAGGCTTGCTTGTTGCCTCCCACAGAGGGAGGCCAGACTGTGGCTTAGACCATCAGTCAGACATTCCTCAAGAGCTCCCGGACAATGAGAGGGCACAGGCTGGGCTAAGGGACCCTCCCTCCTAGGTGCGTGGATTTTCATGCATTGAGCCTCTAGTTATTTAATAAATGAACATGTTAGGCTAATCTTAATAACCAATGACTAATAATGTTATATATTATTTTTAACATAGATTTGATTTTTATGAAAATACATATTTTCAAAAAGCACAATGTATTGTGTCTTAGCTATCTTTGCATTAGCCTTTGAAATTCTAGAATGCTTCATATTTACATGTGGTATGCATATGCTTGGCATGGAAAAGGTGTTTAAAAATATTAGCTGCTTGGTTAATAAGCTTGCGGTGGTATGTCTGAAATTATAGTTAAAATCAGAAGGATGCTCATGATAAGTGTGTTAACATATTTTATAATAGTGTTATTAACAATGATAGCTATCATGAATAAGTACCTAGCATGCACTAGGCAACAGATTAACAACTTAATACATTATTTTATCTGGTCCTGAAAACAACCATGAAATAGTATTGTCTTTTCAGTTTACAGATGAGGAACCAAGGCTCAGAGAAGTTATGCTACTTTCCCAAGATCACAGGACTAGTAAGTACAAGTTCTGGATTAGAATCCACATTTTTAAGCTTCTTCTCTTTAGATAATGAGAAAGCTGATTGTAACTTATACATTTCTGAAATTCGATTCTCAATTTTTGTCAAGCTGGTTGTTACCAATGAAAGAATATTGCCAAATTTAATTCAGAATTCCATTAGTATAACTACTAACCGCAGACTCAGATTCCTATGATTCGTTTCTAAAGATCAGGCATCCCTGGATATGCCTTTACTGATAGCAGCCATTGATGTAAAGTAGGGCCAAGTTGCAATATATTGTCTCTCCCTTCATCACATTGATTTAGCAGAATCCACACAAAGTTAAAGCAATTAGATGATCCTAAATCACTTTATCTTTTCTTTTTTACAGTATGAGTAGGCTGTTTCCTCTTTTAACTAGGAAACAGCTTATAACAAATACACCATTGCCTCCCATGCTGCACCTCTCCCCTCCCCCGCCCAGATCCACCTGTTTTCTGAACCGCAATATTTCATCCGAAGGACTCTCAGGGTGTTTGTGCAGGTGCAGCCTTTGACTTCTGTGGTTTGAGCATCTTCATCCTCAGATTCTCTCTTTGTTCTCTTTCATAATTCCATTTTACATTTCCCATCCTCACACAATACTGGGTTAATCACAAAAATGTGTAGATTTTGCAGCCAAACCAGACTAATGCTATGAAAATGCTATGAAGACATGTGATTCATTCATTGATTCATTCATCAACAAGTTTTGATTATAGCTATGATGCCAGACTGCAGGCATGTGGAATACAAAGGTAAGCAAGGCATTGCTGTTACCCTCAAGGAGCTCACAATTCCCTAGAATTGTGTAGGACATTTTCTCTGACCAGACTTACACTAACAATGCTCACCTTCCCAGAAGCAAAATGTCATCTTCGAATTACAAACACATATGCTACGAACCTTGTAAGATGGCGAGGGTAAAGTGCACAGTCATAAAATTTGATATTAGTAGCAAAAAAATAAAATAAAAAGGAAATGTATCTCTAGGATAAACTTTATTAAAATATTCTACAAAATATCAGTTATTTGGAATGTTAAATGGCATTATGGACAGGAATAAAAAAGGACCCATGGTCAAATGCATTTGGAAAATGCTGGGTCTACAGTAAAAGTTAAACTGTTTCTTCATTGTAAGATTTCCCAGAATGTAAGAACATACATTGTGGATCTGCAGGAGAGGAACATAATATGTAGCATTAACCAATCTCACCTGATCATAAAATCAGTTTTTTAAAGGAGGCCATATCTTTCATGTAATACACTTTGTGTAAAGGTACACTTCTACTTTTTCATATAAATATTAAAAAAAAAAATAGTACAGCCGAAACCAGTTTGGCTCAGTGGATAGAGCATCAGCCTGCAGACTGAAGGGTCCCAGGTTCGATTCCGGTCAGGGCATGTATCTTGGTTGCAGGCATATCCTCAGTAGGGGGTGTGCAGGAGGCAGCTGATCGATGTCTCTCTCTCATCAATGTTTCTAACTCTCTATGCCTCTTCCTTCCTCTCTGTTAAAAATCAATAAAATATATTTAAAAAAAAACAGTCCAAATCAATAACATATGGAAAAAATGGACTTCTACTCCACACCGCATTTTTATTGTCTGTGGTAAGTATATACATTGTATAAATAGCTTTGGGGCACACATGCCTTAATAGTGAATATACTATTTATATTTATGTATATATTTATGCAGCATGTGTGGAGAGAGGAGGAGAGAAGGAGAGATGAAGAGAAGGGTCTCCAAATTCTAGTACTTATTCATGATGCTTATTACTGCCTAGGTCATCCCAACACACCAAAGTTTTTCCATTTTGGACAGGAGAGACTTATTGAGAAGGAAAGTCAAAGTAAAGCATTCTGTCCCTACAGGCATTCAAGCACTTTGCACAGGCACCAAAAACAGCATGCAAAAGGAGGTGTACCTTCAGAAAGTCTCCAGATGTGCATATGCTTTGAAAAAGCGGCTTAACGGAAGTGTGTAGCCATGACTTATAGAAAACTTAAAAAAGGAAAACTATGAAAGGTAATTAGGAAAGTGAGAATTGTTGGGAGGTGGTGAGGAATGGGATTAGGCTGTCATGGCAGATTAATGTGCCCCAGTATTTCACTTCTGGGACCTGGCCGAAAGCGACAAGATGGGTTTTCATTCCCAAGAAATGAGTATAAGAGATTATGCTATAAATGAACAGAAGTCTCCTAGGAGAATATACTACAAAGCTGCTCGGTACTGATATTTAATCATCAGGGGCAGCTGTAATAGAGAGGGGGATGAGTGGGAAACGCTGTCCCTGGAGAAAACAGGAGAGAGGTGTTAACAGAGCAATTTCAAAGCACTGTGGTATTGCTGCCCTCTCTACCTATTGATCATTCATGGCACGTACTTTAATACTTAAAAATTAAGAATAAAATATGAAAATGCAAAGGTTCATTTATCAGAAAGGCTAAGAGAATAAATTATACTCTGCTATAACCAACTTTTTATTGTAGAGGCATTTTGCATTTTATATAGTAATTTGTCCCTTGCTAAATGTCTCCTGTTTTTTTTTTTTTTACAGCCTTATATATGGGGAAAAAAAGGTAGCATATACTTTGCTTTACATAATAATTGGTGCATTTAAATTATATTTCCAAATCACTTGAAAGGTTGAAGTTCGACTGTGAATACTTTAAGGGAAGGGACTGTTTGTTACACTTCTTTATTTCTCTCACAATGCCTAGCACAGTGTCTTGCACATACAAAACACTCAATTATTGGGGAATAAAGAAGGAAATGAGGATGTAGATTTCTTCCTAGGGATTTTCTAAACAATGGCACACACACTTAGTGAATAAATCTTATTCTAATCAATAAAAAGATAGTTCCTTCACTGTGTTGTAAAAGGTCTCTGTCAGCATTCATTGTCAAGGGAAATTTTAATGGAGATTGGGTGGTGGTGGCATTCGGTGTCCCAAGTTCAAAAGTGACTTTCTATGATAGGGGCAGGGCTGATGGATATGCCATCTCCTAATCATCTTGAGGAAATACATCAGATTATCTCAAAAGAGGCAGATTTGATAACATAATATGAGGATACAAAAATAAATTAAAAAATAAAAGTGAGTTCTAGTACCAGCAACTTAATATCTATCTAATATTTTTGAAAACTGTTTAATCTTTCACAAGTAACTGAAGATCTGGGTATATCTATTTCCATTTTTATAAATGAAGGTGTTTAAAAATATGACTACCAAGGTCTAGTTCAGTTCTATGACTTTATAGCTCCATGCCTTAATTTTCTGGGTGTCAAATATATTTAAGTTTTCCAGAGCTCATGTATATATGTCAAGTCAGCCAAGAAGCTAGAAGCCCAAAGGCCCAAAATAAATATCACGGAGTCATGAGGGAGTATGATTGTGGTGGTTAAAGAATGGCTTTTGGAATCAGATAGCCCAGGTCTAAACACCACTCTATTGCATTCTGGATGTATGAATTTGTTCAAGTTACTTAACTTTCCTGAGGCTCAGATCCTCCCATAATGTGGAGACAAAAATACCTACCCTAACCACGATGTGGGAGAGCACTTGAGAGAGTCAACAAGAAGTAAGTTGTAATTCTTTTCATTGCCTCAGAGACTGTTAGTTGCAAAGAACAGAAATAAATCAGAACCAGCTTCCCTAAACAAAGTTTGATGAAATGATACCAGGAACTCTGAGGAAGCCTAATTATCATAAGTATGGCTGAGTGTCCTAGCAATAGGAGTGGAGATGTGTAAAGCCAGAAATCAAGTCTTCTCTTTCTCTGTTTCTCTAGGATTATGCAATCTCTTATTTCTGCTTCTCTCTGAATATCTAGTTTCTTTCCTTCTCTCTGCACATTTCTCTTATCTGCTTGGCATGCAGTCATTGTAGCTCTCCCAGAATGGCAGCCTCAGTTCCCAAGTCTGCAGTTTAGATGTCAACAATAACTGAGCAATATCATGGTAATTCAACTCCAAATTCCTGAGAGATAAAATATGATTAAGTGGGTTTTAATTAGGGGTGTACTCTTGGTCTAAAGAGCTGAGAGGTCAACTATCAAGAAGGTCTGCCTCTCAGTGTGATAGATAAGCTCTCTCAAGGAGAGGAGAGGGCCAGTGGTATCTGGGTACAAATACTATATACTTGACTCTTAAAAGAACTCACAGGGTGCTCACTCTTATTTTATAGAGACAATTATAACAAATATATCTTTTCTTTATGCAGAAGTGGCAGAATGGTAGGGGACTAGAGAAAGGATGCAAGAGGAAGATACAATTATGTCACTGCCTAAAAGAGAAAGACATCCTAAACATATAATGAAATGCAGATGCAGAAATATAAACATAAGGAATTGTAAGTATATGATGAAAGTATATCCAGTTGACACTTCAGTAGACTCTAGGGATTGAGGAAGTGAAGGTAACATCAAATCTATGACTATAAAAACTGTGTTTATAATAATCTTTAAAAAGTTATACTTATTTAGAGCTCAACAGAGAGGCTTCTGTGGTTTTGCAAGTCTGGTATCATAAGGCTGAATCCAACACAGAAGTTCTCCCAGCATAGTGAAAATGCCGAGACAAGGGAAGGGATCACAAACAAAAAAAATGGAGGAAAACAAACGACTTGATATAGAGTTCAAAACCACGCTTATAAGGATATTTTTCAAGAATATCCTAGAAAAGTTGGATAAAGTTAGGGAGACCCAAGAGGAGATGAAAAAGAACCAACTAGAGATGGAAAAGATCCAACTAGAAATGGAAAAGGACCAACTAGAGATGGGAAAGGTCCAACTAGAGATGAAAAAGGACCAACTAGAAATTAAACATACACTGACTGAAATAAAAAATATTATAAAGAGTCCTAACAGCAGACTAGAGAAAAGCAAGAATCAAGTCAAAAATTTGAAATATAAAGAAGCAGAAAACACTCAACTGGAAAAGCAAGAAGAGAAAAGAATCCAAAAATGTGAAGATAATATAAGGAGCCTCTGGGACACCTTCAAGCGTACCAACATCAGAATTGTGGGGGTGCCAGAGGAAGAGAGAGAGCAAGATACTGAAAACCTATTTGAAGAAATAATGACTGAAAACTTCCCACATCTGGTAAAAGAAATATACTTACAAGTCCAGGAAGCACACAGAACCCCATATAAAAGGAATCCAAAAAGGACTACACCAAGACACATCATAATTAAAATACCAAGAGCAAAAGACAAAGAGAGAATATTAAAAGCAGCAAGAGAAAAGGAGTTCATTACCTACAAGGGAGCACCCATATGACTGTCAGCTGATTTCTCAACAGAAACAATGCAGGCCAGATGGGAGTGGCAAGAAATATTCAACATGATGAATAGCAAGAACCTACAACCAAGAATAATCTATCCAGCAAAGCTATCATTCAGAATTGAAGGGCAGATAAAGAGCTTCACAGATAAGAAAATACTAAAGGAGTTCATCAACTCCAAACCAGTATTATATGAAATGCTGAAAGGTACTCTTTTAGAAGAGGAAGAAGAAAAAGGTAAAAGACAAAAAATTATGAACAACAAATACATATCTATCAACAAGTGAGGTTAAAAATTAAGTGAATTAAAAATTTGATCAACAGAATAAACTGGTGAATAGAATAGAATCAGGAGCACAGAAAGGGAGTGGACTGATAATTCTTAGGGGGAAAGGAGTAAGGGGTGTACGGGGAGAGACTGGACAAAAATCATACACCTATGGAAGAGGTCAATGGGAGGGAGGTAAAGGCAGAGGGAAGGGTGGGAGCCGGGTGGAGGGGTGCTATGGAGGGGAAAAAAGAGAAATAAATGTAATAATCTTAACAATAAAGATTTAATTTTAAAAAAGGAAAAGTTATACTTATTTAAAAGTCAGAAATCTTTATTGAAAAGCTATAGTAATATAGTTAAAATCTTATCCATTCATGCAGCAAACATTCATTGTATGTTTATTATGCTCCTGGTATTTGTTTTATATTATGAGAACTCAAGGAGTAGGGGAGACATGCCTGTTAATCAGCAATTAAAATAGAATGAGAGGCACACTTTACAAAAGCTCAACTTGGGCATTATGTGGGCACAGAATATTGACAAGGAGAAGTTGCAGCAGGGATAGAACCCTAGGTAGTGCTTGCAGGGGAAAGGAGAAGATGGGCATCCCAGGCAGGAATACTGGGGAGCAGGGGGAAGTGAACTAGTTGGACCCTACTGAACACTTCAAGTTGCCCCTTGGGTCTTGAGCATAGATGTGTGAGTGCAGGTAGAGTGGAAGGGGTGGGTGCTGGGCTAGAGAAACCGACAGGAGCCTGATTGAAAAGGGCCTTAAAGGGCTAAAGTAAGGAATTTGAACACTATCCTGAAGCCAAGAAGGTTGGTGAATGACTTTTAAGCAGGAGAGGGGGCTGAGCTTTGAGAATTACAAAGATTATTCTGGAGTGCCAAGGCAAGAAGCCTGGAGGAGAGAGTTGGGCTGGTTGTTGTAGCAACTCAGGAGAGACAGAGAAGCAGTAGTGACTTAAGAACACAGAGATGTTGACTTTAGGAGTACTAAGGAGGGAATCTGGATGGCTTGTGGATCTCTGGTGGTGCTATTCATTGAGAGAGAGAAAAGAAACCAGTATAATCAGAAAGACTGACATGGAGGTGACTGTGAGATTTCAGTAGGAGGTGTCCCTCCAGTTATTGGAATCAATGTCTGGAGAGAAGAAGAGAATTATGGATCCAAGATTTGGGTTTGAGGCTGATTAGCAGATAGGTGAAGGCCTGCATGAAGGATCACGTAGAGCAGGAGAGAAACAGGAGAGAACATCAGGAGTGCTGGCTGCAACAGGAGGAAACAAGCCTTGAAGCACACTGATAAGAAGGGCTAGAAAGGTAGGTGAAATCCTTTGGGAGGCAAGGAAAGAGAGAGTTCTATGAAGGAGGGAGCAGAAAATGGTCTGGTAGCAAGGGTCAAGAAAGAAGAACAATGAGAGTGTCCAGCAGCTCTAGGAAAAGGGGTCGTTGATGGCATTTCCGGGGTGGGAAGTGGGGAGACAGTTCCCTTTGTGAGGTGAAACTGGTTGCCCTGTGGGAGGACAGGCATTGGGGAAGTGAAGATAATGAACTCTACAAGAAGACTGACTGGAAAGGAAGAGAAATAGAACAGAAGCTAAAGGGAGAAGCAGGGATTGAGGTGGACTTTTTCAAGAAGGGGGGAGGGAATTGTTCATATTAATAGGATGCTGAGAGCTAGTAGGAAGGGGAAGAGAGATACAGGGCAGAGACAGAGGAAGATTAATGGAGCAAGGTCTCAGAGGAGGGAGCAAGGAAGGGATCCAAAGCCGAGGTGGGAGGATTAGCGTCAGACAAGAGGAAGGACAGCATTTTCACTGAGATAGGAGGTCAGGAGGAAAGGATGGGGCCAGACAGATAAGTTTGTACATGGCAGGGGAGGAAATTGAGGGAGTTCTCGATTGATTGCCTCAATTTTCTTGGTGAAGGAGGAGGCAAGGTGATCTGCTGAGGGGAGTGGGGGAGGTGGTCGACAGGACATGGTTTAGGAAGGGAGAGTGTTTAGTATATAGAACTTCTGGAACCGCTAAGAACAATGGGGACACAGAATCTGGGGAATACTGAGTATCTAGTAATGCCACCAGTTGGAGGAGTATGTTTGGTGTATCTCAAACTCCCACAACTATGACATTTTCTACTAAAGCCTTTAAAAACATAGTCAGAGTCACATGAAATTGAATTGCTAGATTGAACTGGGGCTGAGTTTTTGCAGAGTGGATGTCACAGAAAGTTAAGAGTGTCAAGAAACTATAGCATATTAAGAAGGCAGGGTTGAAGTAATGTCTGTAAGAACCAGGATGGATAGAGAAGGGCACACAGTCAAAATTCATTTGCTAGATCAGGAGCAAATATAAGTGGCCAGGACTCCAAGGTCATTAGGTAAGCATTTTGAGGAACAGAAAGGGATATAGTCTATTGATGTTTCAGATTATGAGGGTACACCTGTAGGGGACTTCGAAATGGGTCATCTGAAAGTTAATTATACCATTTTGTTGAAGTCTTTCTCCACTACCAAACTTTTCTCTCCAGCCTCTGAACTCACATAGCATTTTGTCTGCAGATAGGTAGTGAGAACATTAAAACAGGACCCTCAATATATGACTCAGGAGATCTGGGTTTGGGTCTTATTTCCAGCACCCGTATTCTATGGTCGTGGCCACTGTGAGCCACAAAGCCACAGCTGTCTTGACCAGTCCAAGTTTCTTAAGGACAGATTATTCTGTCCTGTGCACGTTATATGCCTTCACATACCCAGTATTGATGCAATCTCTTTGTTTCCCACCTTTTTGTGGGAGGAGCAGAGGCCTTATTCCTCTGGCGTTGCTTTTCTTCCCTGCAGTTTATATGCTATCCAACTTAAAAAAACACCTGGAAGAGGTTCTACTGGGGAAGGAA
The DNA here is from genome assembly GCA_011751065.1 of Lasiurus cinereus. Classification (NCBI taxonomy): domain Eukaryota; kingdom Metazoa; phylum Chordata; class Mammalia; order Chiroptera; family Vespertilionidae; genus Lasiurus; species Lasiurus cinereus. Next base: position 10,568,256 of record JAAGEH010000393.1, on the reverse strand, counting down.
GAGATATTTTGCCTCATAAAATTTAAAATTTTTCTTAAGCCCAATTTTCTTCTAATAGTCTCAAAACCAGTTTTTAGTGTAGCAAGTCCAAAAGGCTTACAAATGTCATGAAAACAAATATTCTGGGGGGAAAAAATAGGCCCTTTAAAATCTGCTTTGTTATCTGACTGAGCTCAAGGGAGACAGACCAAATCAACAAGCATGACATGAAGGGCAAATTTGCAATTAAAAGAAGAATAGGGAATTATAAAGATGGATGGGCCCCTTGGCACACGAGCCCAAGCCTGCATGGCCTTGGCCTCAGATACCAGAAATTAATGCTTTACTCTTTAGCACTGGTCACCTTTGGCTCTGAACAGAAAGGAAAATGCATTAAAATAACAACAATTAGAACACTTACTTAGCTTGGAAGGCATTGTTGGTTCCCCTGTGGTCGAGGTCATGACACAGGCATCCCACAATCACCGCGAGAATTTCCACCTCGGTCAGAATCTCTTGAAACCCGGCGGTCTGGGAAGAAGAGAAAATGGCAACAGTCACTGCCCAGGGCAGGAAGGATGGATAAGATTCATCTGCCCAGCAATAATCAGCTCTGTTTTCATACCCACATCAGTTAAGGAAATGATTAACTGCCACCCCCTTAGATGATAGTAAGTTGGGTGGCCACTTGCACAGCCTTGATCCTACAGTGATGGATTAGCTCCCTGTCAAGTTGCCCCATGCTGGACTGCCAGAACAAAGTTCAGACCATTGTGTTCCCCTTTTAGAGAAGAGGCTGCACTATCCAGATACAGTGATGGTTTGACAAAGGCCCAGAGCAAAATGTATTCTGTGACTCTACATTTCAATGATGAGCTTCTAGTGGTAGGAGAGAAGGGGCTGTGAATTTAGAACTGAATGTTATATCTACTGGATGCCACTCAAATAAAAACCTGCAAAAGAAAACACTCCCACCCTTCAATATTAAAAGAAGCAACTTAGAACTATTGAAATGGTTACATGATGGTCTTCTAGATGTTATTCTGTAAGTGCCTTCATATTAGCTTGGTGGACAGATTAAATTCATACAGATAATAAGGCAATATATGTCTTGATTAGGCAACAAGATTGAGCATCAGCTGGAGTATCATTGGAATTCTTTATTATCCTCTGCAGCTTACTTGGGTAGTGCATAGGCGTAGTATGATTTCTTTGGTACAACATTCTTGTTTATAATTTTTTTATAGCAAATATGGAGATTTATTGAAGATCAAGTACAGACTCCCATGTGGGAAGAGGGAAAGAGTCCCACAGAATGGACTCCCAAGTAGGGAAGGGTCCCCTATAATTTTCTTAATAATTTTCTCTTCACTATTGTTTTCTGTCCTGTTTGACTGGAACTCCAGTTGGTTGGAGTTCTTGTATTGATTTCCTTGTTTTGTCTTTTTTCTCCCATTGCCCATATTGACCTTTTCTCTCTTACTTTCTATGAGTAATAATATTTTTCATCTAGAAGCATTCATTTGGTCTCTGTTCCTATTCTAATAGCATTCTATTCTTCTCTCATGGATGCATTATCATCTTTTTTTTTGAGGATATTAATTATTTCTCTAAAATTCTCTCTGCTCCCTGATTGCCTGTTTCCTCTGAGCTCCTTTTCTATGTTAGATGGTTTCCTCACGTGCCTGATAGTTCACACACATGAGTAAAGCATGCAGAGTTCAGCACACACCAGTAGGGGCGAGCAGGTGGACGGCCGGCTTTTGGCTGAGATCCCCATGTGTCCATATCTAAGTTCATTTCCTCTGGACTTTTCAATCTCTTGTTTGGAAATGGCATAAACAGGCTTGGCATTCTGAGAAAAGAGAAGGTAGCTTCTCACTTTTAAGGATATAGACTTTAACTTAATTTTCTTATTTTCAGAGTGTATCTCACCCTAACTTTTCTGTTGCTGGTTTCCCCACATCTGGGGTTCAGTTTCTCCAGCAAGTATTCTGGTTTCCTGAATAGGTGAGGGAAGAGGAGCCCTTGACTACATGGAGAAGGGATGGGGACTTGGGGATGCAGAGCTTTCATTGCCCTTACATCCCATTTCTGTAGTATCTGATACATCCAGTTCCTGAGTTCTGGTAGCATCTGGGGGCTGTTGTTTCTCATGTGTTACTCCTTCCTCTACCCACTCACCTTGAAGGCACTTGGGTTGGACTTTCCTCTTTTCTGACAAGCTATGAACTACCCTCCCTCCATTTTTTATCTTCATTTATTAAGATTCCATGACAGATGGAATTTATGTTTGTTTCTTCTTCTCCCTGTTATGTGGGGTGATTTTTGAAAGGAAAATGGGACAAGAATATCTGTATCTGTCATCTTGAAACTGTAAATCAGTTTAGTTGGGTTTGGATCTTGCTAATACTAAGTAAAACCTGAAAGTCTACCAGGTTTGAAAGTATGAAATATTATTCATGATACTTCTCACAAGGGTGAGAAGCTACATAGAAACTGGTGCTGCAAACAATGAAATGGCACAGAAATTTAGAAATATTTTATCTTTGAAAATGCTATTGATTAGAACTAGCTGATGCTTTAAAACAGTAATAATAGGGATGGGATAATGTTAAACTAAGGTAATTTGACTAGAAATTTCGAAAAATCTAAGTTAAATGTCATTGAATAGACTCAATATCAAATCTAAAATTATTTTTAAGCTATCACCCATTATATAATGTGATGGGATATCTTTTACTCTAACGTTCTTCTATGAAGAACATCTTCCTTCCCACCCTTATCCCTTCCTGAAAATCCAGCATCAAGTTCTCAAACTATTTGTATTATGGATACTTTTGAGAATTTGATGAGAGCCATGGACCCTCTTCCTAGAAAGTATTCTATGATTTTGTAGTGTTTGAAGACCATGGAACCCACCTCTGGATGATCCTCAGAATAAAGAAACCCTGAGAAACAGCACACGTAAGTTACACAAAATATATTTGCCTCTCTCAACCATTATACCTGAGTTACTGAAGCAGCACCTATCTCTTGACTGTGATTTAGAGCTGCCTGGTAAATGGTTTTTGAGAGTCATCAGGCCTAAAAAGTATCCACCTGCCATTAAGTGTCCATTTGCTTCTCCTCCCCCCTCATCCATCTTCTTTCTAGTCCTATCCCTTCCAACCTACAGTTACATTGAAGAGAAAAATAAACCGCCTGCTAGAGACAATATACTTTCAAAAGAGAGCAGAGTGGAATCTATAAAACAAAATAAATGAATAAAAAACAAACAAACCAGAAACAAACTCATAGTTACCTGGAACAAACTGATGGCTTCTAGATAGGAGGAGGTTTGGGGATTGGGTGAAACGAATGAAAAGATTAAGAAGTACAAATTAGAAGTTATAAATTAGTCATGGGGATGTAAAGTACAGCAGAGCGAATATAGTTGATAATATTGTAATAAATATGTACAGCAGTAGATGGGTACTAGACTTATTGGGGGACTGCTTTGTAAGCTATATAAATGTCTAAATGTTTAGGTATAGTATGCTGTACACCTAAAACTAATATAATATCGAATGTCTACTGTAATTGAAAAATTACAAAATATTAAAAAGATATAAAATTTATAGTGATGAGGCATCAGGAAATTTGAAAGCATTTATTCTATGCTCAACTCTATTTTAGTTTTTTATTTTCAAATAATATATCTTTTCTGTTCCTGATCTAATTATTACTTATTTTAATCTGTCTTCTCACCTGTATTCCCTCATGGTCCATTATCAGAGATGTAAAGCAATGAATACAATATACCTAGGTAAGGAGACATTCAAGACATGTTGACCTAATTCCCACATCATCCTCTTTGGAGAAGTCTATGAGCACCTCTGAGAAGGCTTCCAACAGTCCTCTGTTTGGCTAAAATGTAAACTGGGATAACTCTATCCCCAGCCACTAGAGCATATAAACACTGAAACTCCAAAGGACCCAAACAGTAAGAGTGTTTCTCAGGGTCCCCTGGACTACCCAGTATTTTCCTATCATTTGGTCAACATAAAATTTGAACCAGATAGAAAGTGCCCTATTTCAAAGCTGATCCTGTAATACCTTAGTAAACAGGAATATCATGGCTGGAGAAAAATATGAGAGAGACACATCGATTGGTTGCTTCCTGCACTGCCCTGACCAGGGCTGGGATCGAGCCTGCAACCAAGGTACATTCCCTGGACTGGAATCAAACCCACGGCCCTTTAGTCTTCGGGCTCTAACCCCTGAGCAAAACCGGCAAAGACACACAATAAGTGTTTGTAGAGTCTTCCTTCTCCCTTCGGCCTTTTCTTTCTTCTGCAGAAGAGAAAAGCGTACAGCTCAGACAATTCCTAGGGGTTTCAAGAACATGGTTTCTCACGGAAAGGCCTCCTCTAGATGAATCTGTGCACCATGTCCCTAATCTGTCATCATGTCTCAACCAATCTCTAGACAACTTCAAGTTGGAAGTGTGAGCTTAGGGCTGAAAGGCAGTATTTCCATTTAATTTCTGGTATTCCTTAAGTTCTAATGTGCAATATTGCAGGGTCACTGTCTGGGGCCTTTGTTTGGTATATTATTAAGATTAAATTTACTTTAGTTCAAGAGTGCTCTTTGAGGGTTTCATGTAAATGCCACATACAAAATGCTGGTGTCTTCTAACAGATGCCCCAAATTGCAATGTTGATGGCTGGCCCTGCTCTGCTAGACCATCCTTCACATGAGGTGTCTATCAGTGAAAGTTCTATGAAAAGACTGCCTTTAATCATTACTACCCCAGTTGTGAGTAGATCAAAGTGGTGAGAGCATTGTTAAGACACATGTTTGGGTTCCACGGACATTTACAGCTTGCCCCGCATGCTTCTTTTTAGGATTCTATTTTGTTGGCTTCAGGATAGAATGGCCACCTCTCAACATGCAAATCCTAGGGCATGCTGGTGGGTATCAGTCTATTCAATATGCTCCAAAGCAATGGTTTTAGGCAGAGAACTTGATCAAGTTTAAGGTGGAAGCAGATTTCAATTGCTTACCAAGAGTGCTTACAAATAAATTGATGCTGCTGCTATAGCCTATCTTCTTTTCAAAAATGGATCCTATCTTTGCCAACCAGAGATGGCGTGTGATGAAAGCACAAGGGAGACAAGAGCAGGTGTTCCCAACCATGATCCTCTCCCGTGAATAAAACCCTCTGCACACACCGCAGCATCTAGGTTGAATGGTCATGCCCCCTTGATGTTTACAGTAATGTTTATCTGCCAATATTTAGATCTGCTAAGCTAAAAAAAAATAGGTACCGCTATCTCATTTTGTGGCCCAAAGACCAGAACCTTGCCAGGTGTTAGGGAACCACCATCCAGCACCATGTTTACATGTCTCCTTCACCAGAGAATACTATACAATACAGAGCAGTTGTACTTTGTCTAATTATCCACAGGAGTGGGATAGTTTTGTCAAATTTGCTTTTCTTTCTGTAGTCAAATCTTGATTTGATATTTATTGAATATTGATGAAAATCTACAATAATCCTTTTCTTACTAAGCTTAGAGTTGGAAGGACTCTCTAGTCTACACTTAAATACTTTGTTTTACAACCAGAACCTTCTCAAGGCACTCATTACCAAATCATAAAACCTAAGTTACACTTTGGATATATCTTGTCTCTCAAATCATATTGCAAATGCTTGCCCATATACATCTCAGAATGGCAAGGCTGCAAAACTTAATGGTGTGTCAGGTATAATTATATGTGTTAAGTAAATGATACAGGAATAAAAAAATTGGATTGATTTTAATCCGTTTTATTTAGTTATTTTTAAACAATTTTCATGACTTAATTTTTAACCTATTAGTTACTAGTATGGTAACTTTTTAAAAATTATTCATTTTGGAAAGTCAAAAGCATACACAAAATAGAATCTGGTAATGAACCTACATGTATTCATTACCTAACTTCAATAGGAATCCATGTGTAGCCAGTCTTGTTTCATCTATATTTTTACATGCATCATTTTGTTTGTTTGTTTGCTGGAGTATTTTAAAGCAAACCTTTGGCATCTATCAATATGCTTTATTTCATTCTCAAGAAGTCCTGATGGGGTCAAATAAAAACCATTTAATATATCTCTCCTCTTATATTTTGATAAAAGGTGCAAAAAGATATACAAATGGTATAAGGAACATTTCAGGATAAATATCTTAACAGGATGTAAAAAAAACAAAACAGGCTTCTATTTCAATTTAGATAATACAAAAAACATAGCTCTATGTATGTAGCACACCCTACTGTATTTAAAAAAGAAACCAAAGAAAATGCATAGTAGATCCTAAGGACTTAACTTTCAACACTAAAAATATATGTACTGTATGATTTTTTGAGAACCAAAATGGCATATTTTGTTCATGTTTAGAAATATAGTTTGTATTTTATGATAAATTACTAGTGAATTGGATATATAGGCTAACCTGTGGTTGGTGAAAACAGAAAATAAAGCAGATCGCGAGGTCAGTATTAATGGTGCCGAGAGGCAGCCACCTCCCAGAAACACTGGAGGCCAGGTTGATGAAGTTCAAGAATATGAGACCTCTTCTAACCTTCCCCAAATTTTTACTAGCCATCCTTCAGCCAAAATTAAACATGGAACTCTTAAAAAATTAAAACTTTTTAAAGGTCCCAGCTGGACACCCTCAGGTGCCAGGTTTCAGCCCCAAGAAAGTGCCACTACTGAGTCATAAACCCTGGAAATGGAGGCTGTGATAAACGACCCTGGCTCTGCTGTGAGTCTCCCTGACCTGGAGGATTCGGCTGGCGTCATAAAACACAAAGTGACAGATTAAGCAGTTTACCAACACCATAAAAATCTCAAGAATAAATTCACTTTAATCAAAAATGCTATATTGTAACTAGGCAGCCCCAGTCCCCAAACCACATACATTTCCTTACAAGCCCATGTCCATGAGTAAGAGCTTAGCCTTTTCCCCAAACGCCGGGCATGGTTATGTTCATACGGTTTTACAATTTACATGTCCTAAGAAAAATACTCAGCCCTGGCTGACGGTGCGGGAGAATTTATTTTCACTAGAAAGGGAATGACCCATAACTCATGAATGGCAGCGCTTAAAGTGAGTTATGGAGGTTACTCTCTTGTGTGAGGAAATGGATTGGATTATCCTTCTGCCCAATTGTATGTTTGGTTATTAGCGCACCAGGTTCTTAATTATATGTGGCTTTGCCTTTTTCTTTTTATAAAATAAATGTGGATAAAGGAATGTCAGCTAGAAGCATGGAGTGCTGATTATGTGGCCAGAGAGAATAAAAATAGAAACCTTCTTATAAGATTAAGAGGCAAGAGTCTTAAGTATAATTTAAACAATGTATTCAAATAGATTAGCTCCATAGTTAATTTATAATGCCCCGTGTTGATATTCTGCAAAAACATTAAAAATCACTCCTTTTTAAAAAATTTGCCATTTTGGAAGTTATACTGGAAATCAATCTTTCTTACATGAAGATTAAAGAACTGATTTTTCTAACATACAGATTTTATTTTATTATTATTAGAAGGGAAATGCAATGTAAAATGATGTTTGATAATTACAAATATGACTCTTGTTTTTTTGTGTTTTTTTTTTACTTTATTACAGTCTGTTATAGAATAAAACTTGTAGCTCTTTTTATACTTTTCAATGTTATAATCTAAAAGCAATTATTTTTCTGTTGAAATTAGGATTCTGGTTATTGATAAAAAATATTTCAGTTTAAAATTCAACTGGTTCTCTTCTTCTCGGGAAAAGGAGTTCCTATTGTGTTTTTGAGATCTTTCAGAAGAAATTTGCCACCTCAAAAATCCAGGGCTTCCCCGAAGACGGCAGACGGCAGGCAGCAGACAGCACATTTTCCTCAAACTGGCGACTAGGATGGATTTTTCTCCCTAGACGTCCCTTCTGCTCTCTAGTTTGAATTATCAATAAAATGGCTTGGCTTATCTGTGAAAATAATCTTGTTGACAACACAAATATGGACTTAAACATGCTACCTCCACGTTTAGAATTTAGGAAGCCCCCAGGAAATGTCAGGGGGTGTCAGTGTGTTTGCTGTGATATTTGGTCATTATTAGTGTTTAACTGCAATTCCCCACCAGCGCCACGCGGCTAGCAACGCTATAAATTTTAATGTGATCATGTGCTCTTCTCTTTTCATATTCAGTGAATTCTGCAAGATCATAATATTCTGTATGAACCCTAGCTGAACCTCAGTGTGATAGGATGAAAGAACAAGATTTCTTGCAGTGATAGTTGTTCATCATTTTATAGTTGTTTTTTTTTTGAAAAAAACAAACCAAAAAAAAAAAACTGGACACTGAACAACATGATTCCTTGAATAATATTACCCCAAACTAAGTCCATGCATTCAATGCATCTTTGTTGAACCCTCCAGGATGCAGGGCACAGCCCAAAGTGCTAATGACTACATTTATGGGATAGTAAAGAACACTGACTCTTAAGGAAACCTTCTCCCCACCCCCCACTCTGGAAAATCTGTCAACGCTCGTACATCATTTATAAAACCAAAAACTGTCTCTGCAACCTTGGCTCCACTACATGCCTGTTATTTTGCAGAGTACAAACAAAAGCATGGCTGTTTCCTTTATCTGGTCTACACTGTGAATATAAGAAGTGTGTTTGTCACCTTTCATTATGCATGTGCTCGATGGAATCTCTACTCTACAAGCCTCTATAAATAAAGAGAATTTGTATAATTATTCTTCACCTGCAGGTTTTTATTCCTAGTCTTAATCACAAATTATGAATGGCACTATATACTCTGTTTCTCTGAGAAATTAAAAATATTTTGAAAATTTCAGCTATTTAACTATCTCTTTAGAAGCAAAGAATAATGTTGAAGCTTTCATTTCAAAAATCTGGAATCCAGAGGCATGGAATAAATGAGTGATTAACAAGGTTTCCAGTGAACTAAATTTCCACCATTTTATATAAAATTGCCTCTCCCACAAAGAAGTTTGTTCTTTTTTTTTTTTAATTCTAAAAGAACAAAACTGCTTTGTTATCTAGACAGACGGTGGAACACTTTTGCAGAACATAATTCTTCCAGTCAATAGTTTATTCTCTGTGTTTGAAATGGTTTTAGGGTTAAAGGTTAGGAAACTGGTGCATATATTTATCATTTGCTTGTGCTGTTGTACATAGTGTCATAATTTGCTCCGCAATGACACACAACTATGAATTTTTCCATTGCCAGAGACAATGGGCTTAAAAAAAACCCCATAGATGTAAGGTCACAATGAGAATGCCTTATTATTCATGCTAACAGCTCGGAAAGAAAGGAGGCGGATTTCTTCTGATGGGAGGGGCCCTTTTGTACAGATTGGCTTTGTTGGTGTCTCTTTTAAGACTAAAAAAGAGGGGTGGAGGGTGGAGTGTACCTCAATGTCTCCTGTACTCTAAGAAGCACTTCCAAGGAAGGTTGTTTAGGTGTGGCGTCCCTCACCCCTCACTCCTCCCCCACTTTCCTTCCAGCTGGCTAAGAAACTTTGCCTTGGAGCGCCATCTAGAGGAAAATTTAGCGCACATACACCATGTTTTTTGGTTTTGTGATTCAGACGGAATCCAGTACAGTAGTTGGATCTCCCTCCCAGATTAATAGAGATTTTGGCTTTATCGTAACACATGGAAACAGAATAAGATAGAACTAGAATGTAAATAGAATCACTTATGAGTAAAGAACAGTGAACTACCCTAGTACTCTTCAAGAGTGTCCTTTCATGGGAAAAGCTAAGTTATCATTTTGCCATAGACCGAGGTCATATTCCAGAAATTAGGATTGATGAATGAATTAAATAAACTTTTTTTCTTCAGCTATCAAGTTAACATTTGGTAATTCTATAATTGTTTCATTAGTTAAAAAATTCCAATGAACTAGAATGTCCATGGTCAAGACCGAGAAGATATTGCTTGTGCTAGGAACAAACCAAAGCTGACATTTTCAATCTATTGTAACCCTTAGTCAAGTACAGCAAAATTTAATGAACAGAACATGATATTTTTTACAGATGTGGTTACTCCTTTCAATTCCAGAGAGAAAAAAATAACATTGACCAACATATTCTTTCCAAAGTCATGTTTTTATTTTGCAATACTCATCCCTTTAACCACAAGGGAACTTAAATAGCAAGCTCTCTCAGTTTGTCTAGCATTAATACAAAACCAAAACCCAAATCTCCTCAAACAGTGATACTCCTCAAGGTTGCTGAGCAGACTTGCAAAAATAACTATACCCTTGAAAGTACCACCATGGTGGTGACAGAGTTTGAGAGTTCTGCTTTCTTCAATTTCTTGAAAAGGATCAAGATGGTCCATTTTATGAGAACATTTACTCGACCACTGAGTATGCATTTCCTTTTACTCCTAAGTGTCCACCCTTATCTTGTCTTTCTTGCCAGCTTTCCCATCCCAACTATTTTAAGGCTTGTCATGAAAGTCTGCTTCTACCTTTGACCTCTCTAACTCACAATGTCATGGCCAGCCATTCCTTTCCCTTGGTTGATAAGGTTCCTGTTTTCTTATTTTGAGAATTTGCTATAAATTCATAGGTTATCCAAAAGAACAGGTTAATAATTTCTTTATTGAATGTCCTCTCTTTGTGCCAGACCTATGAACTCTGCACACAGAAAATTATTCTTTGCCCACTGAGATCTGATATGAGAAAGCAAAGTGAAAGTGGTTATTATTATTATTTTTGAGCGATATTCGCACTTGAGCAATTAAGGCTCAGTTCAAAGCATCTTTCTCATGTGACAGGATGGTGTAAGATACAGAGGATGGGGCCAGTCCACTTTTCCCAGCTAGTCTTCCTTATGCAGTTGAGGATCCAAAAACAAGTCCTTGAGTGTACACGTGAAGACATTTTGGTCCCATCTTCTTGTGCTATCGGCACATTTGAGTTTGTCAATCCAACATTCATCTCTTGAAAACATACCATGTGCGTGACAGAGTGCAAGGTGCTGGTGAGGATCTCAATAAACAGGTGCTGAGCCAATAAGTGAAAGTTATTGAAAGAACAAGAAATTATGTCTTCAGCCTCAAGAAGCCTACTCTGTAGGAGAACAGGAGACTGTAACTTAAAACACATGGCAGACATAGCTCAGAGAGATAAGTGATTGTTGGCGGATGCTTGGGAAGAAGAGGGAAGACTTTGTGGAAGAAACTGGCGTTAGATCAATGCCTTAAAGCATGAGTAAAATTTGAATTGGCAGAGAATTTCATGAAGAAACAGAATAATCTCCGCTCATTCGGACTGAAGGGAAATGTATGTCGTTTGGAATTCCCTGTTTTGGATTTAAGTTTTAATCTGGGTGCAGAGATGTAAGGTATTTAGATTTCTGTTATGTGAATCCAAAACTCATGTTCTCTTTTCATTTTATATACTAAACATGTGCACACACGCATACACATGTGCATGTATACAAAAGAATGATATGTAACAGTGAGGCTAAAGAAATCAATAAATTTAAGCCAGGAAACATTTTATTAGATGATAGCTTAACAGTCTAAGTTGAAAAATCAGGCCAAAACAAGCCTTATCTCTTGCCAGCAAACGGAGATGAATAGAGAATTTTGTTTCAATCTTTGCCACAAACATTTGCTTTTAGATAAAATTCCAAGGCTTCCTTCTGGCAAGCTGCCCTAGTTTCCTCCATAAAGAAAGATTGCTTATCATGACTGGGTTACAACCCCTGGAGCAGAGATTTCAAGCCTAGTGCACCCCTTCACCCCGAAAACATCCCCTCCCTCTTCTTCCTCCCTGGGCTTCCCTTGGCCGCCCTGGCCATTCTCCCAGATCAGTCTTCTTAGGATTTCCGTGTCCCTGTGGGTAATGTTCACACACCCCTACTTTGGCTTCCCACCAGCCAGTCTTATCCAGAAATCTCTTTGTTCAGTTACTCATCCTCGTATCTTTTGCAAAATGATTACTTTGTAAATCCAAGCATTTCTTTGGTAAAAAGAACCAGATTCCTAAGATAAAACATTGAAGAGCCTCAAGTAATCATTCCAAGACTGCACCTGCTTCAAACGTCAGGGATGCCACAGCATAAAAGCTGAGACACTGTCATGAAACATGCCCTCCCATAACCAGGTAGGTGAATTCCATGTAAAATAAATCACACGTCAATGTGTCACAGACATGGAAACGTGAAGAAGGAGGCCTGGAGGCCCACATAAATGACAGATGACTTTTACTGTCACTAAACACACTTACAGTCAACATCGCAAACATCAGCTGGCACACGTTGAAGGCGTGTCTCCAGTTGTGGTACAGAACCATTCGATAATTTTTCCTCACTGTTAAAAGCCACCGGCACAGTGTCTGAAATGGGGAGGGAAAGGTTGTGTCAGGCAGTTGTATGTATGTCTTGGTGGACCATTACCAAAACGATGCCTCGGAGTCATCTTGTTCGATGCAGATCCCTTCACAAATATCTCGTGTAATTTTTTCGGTGATCCTATGAAGTGTGCAGGGAAAGTAGAATCATCCCCAGTTTGCATTTGGGAAACCAGAGGCTCAGAGTAGCTACCTTGGTGTCCCAAGTGCACTTAGGACTCACCCAGGACAGAACACCTTACCTCGTAGTCGATTTTAAATTTCTGAACCATCCCCAGCTCCATGAACATCCGAAGAGCAGCTGTGATCATGGCATCAACGTCGAGAGAAAAGTCATCAAAATGTATGTCATCAATGGCAAGTTCTGACACCAAAGGGATGTTGGCTGCCTACAAAAGCAAAAGACATAAGTCAAGGCAAGTTCACCAGCTTTTCCAAGCCCCTCATCTCGCCCTCCTCTCCTGCTTATCTGACGGGCCACATAAATCAGACCTGACCTGCACTTACACCCTGATGCAGCTAAACTCTGAGCTGGAAATGTCTTTTGTTTCTGAACTGCAAATGCCCCAAGCAAATGAAAGGGGGAGGGTAAAAGGAAGGTAATCTGAAGAAAAAATATACACACTGGATCTAGTCTGCAGAATTTAGAATACAAAGCTGTCTAGTTTACTGAAACCACAGGCATACAATATATTCTGATGCATATTACAGAGCAGTAAATGCAAGAAACATCTGGGCAGCCAGCAGCTGTGAATTTTAATTGCTGCTATTCAGGAGAAGGACATGGGGATACACTGCGCTGCCTTATTGTTTGTATCCTTAAATCCTATAGCTGTGCACGTGCTCTTTGTTATACTCATTGTGTATATTCATAAGGATGGAAAGGATCAGAGAGTACATCTCTAGTGCAAAATGTGTTTTCTTAACAAAACAAATACTTGTAGGGTTAGTATAGGCATATGCTTCGTTGAAGAAATAAATTTTCAAGATTGTTTAGCTTCATTATCTCTAAACCATTTGATAATTTTAACATAATTACAATAGTGATTATACAAAGTTGACCCTTTATATCTAAGGAGAATTTGTTCCAGGAATCCCATAGGTACCAAAGTCCATGGATGCTCAAGTTCCTTATATAAAATGGCATAGTATTTGCATATAACTTACATTCATCCTCCATATACTTTAAAGCAGGTCTAGATTATTTACAATACCTAATACAATGCAAATGGTATGTAAATACTTGTTATATTGTTTAGGGGATAATGACAAGAAAAAACTTTGTACATGTTAAGTTCAGACGAAACCCAAAACCATCATAGGCCTAACTACATAGTACAAGTCAGCAACAACATAACATTTTTGTTCCAATAGTTTCCATCTACCCTTGGGTGTAGTCCTCAGATGTGAAACCCCTGGATATGGAGGGCCAGCTGTAGTCTTTGTTTTCAAAGCACTCATGTTAGGCAGCTGTCAATCAATTGTCCCACACAAATTTAAAGGTGGGGAAAAAATCTTTCTGATTTTATTGGGTTTACCGTATTTTTTGGGCCCATCTTGGTAAGGGAATAATTTCTGTTTTCAGGTTATTAGGGACCACTCTGTTTCCATATTTCTAATCTATTCCCTGAACTACAAATGCCCCAAGCATATGAAATTCCCAGGGAATATCTTATGCCCTTGGACTAGTTTGGCTGAGCAATGAAGTACAACTCTGATGACTCTAAGCATCCAAGAAACCATATAATCGGCCCTTTCTTCCCACCTCCACCTTCCTCCACAGGCATTTACATCTCTAGGCTAAAATCCAAGCACAACATGAAAGAACAATGGACAAATACATAAATTACAAGACAAGTTACATTCTGCAGATTGGTTATTTTCATTAAAAAATGAATCAGCTTATCCTTCAGTGAATCATTGTAATATATTAATATGTTTGTAGACTCTAGTTCCTTGGAATTAAAAAGGTAAGACTTGTGAAATTCAAACATGGTGGTGGTAGAAATAATCTGTGTATGTCCTTATTCGAAGTTCCTGGCCTTATGCTAAGCACTTCATTACTTTGTTTTTTACTTTAAAAATATTTTAAAATCCAAGTTATACATGCACATAATTTAAGAGTTAATTAGTTCTGCATGGCTAGATACCTCCCCACCCCCAACACACATTGTGGAACTCCTCTGGCCCCAAGATTTTTAATTATTTTGTTTTAAGTATTTTTATTAACTTCCTAACATTGAAGATGAAGAGGAAGCTATCTAACACTTTATCTGTAACCTCTGTGATCTTCTACACTAACCCTTCTTACTTCCCAATATACAGGGCGGGTCAAAAGTAGGTTTACGTTGTGAGTAAACAAAACACAGAGTCCAGTCGTGTATTATTATTTATTAATTATTGTATTTTTTCTATACTAATAACTGTATACCTACTTTTGCATCATCCTGTAATAATATAATAACTTTGTTTAGAGAAATATTCAGGGTTATATTATCACGGCTATGTAAAAGATAGTCATAGCTAAGTCATTAAATTTACTATAATTATTTTTTCTTTTCTTGACAGCATTTTGTATTTTGCAGTTAATAATTATCTTTTTAAAATCTGTGCTTAGTTTTCTATATATTTACCATTAATTCAACCCCCTAAACTCTTCACAATTATCTAAGTCTCATCTGAAAAAAAAATGTGATAGCATCTTAATTTTGTTTCATGGATACAATATTTTCTCTTACCTCTCTGATGGTGTTAATGATAATTCTACTTGACATTTTCTTCTTCCTTCATGACTCATAGTTTCTGCAATCTGTACTGGTGGGCTTCTATGCCTGATACCTAGCTTTTGTCCCAGTATGTTCCTCTACCATACTTCCAGGGGAGCCTCCATCTCTCTTTTATTTCTATATCCGACATCTCTCTTTTCCTTGTTTCTCTTCTCAACAGTTTCCAACAGTTTCCGACATCTTACAACAGTTTCCCAAGAGAAAGTGTGTGGTAGGAAAATGTGTGTGTCTGATTGTTTTCATATTATGGTCACAATTGATTGATAATTTGTCTAGTAATAGATCTCTAGGTTGGAAATAATTCCATTAGAACTTGGAAGGCACTGCTGTTTCAGCGTTAGATGTTCCTTTTGTTCAGAGTCACAATCCTTTGAAAAGGACTCCCTCTCCTGGGCCATTTTTGTAGACTCTTCTTTTTTGGCTTCCAAAGTTTTGAAATGTCATGAAAATGTGTCTAGGTATGACTTTTATTTTCATTTACATTCCTAGGTACTTTTGAACCCTTTAATCTGGAAAGTCAAGTCCTTTAATTCCAGTAAAAAAAAAAAAAGTAAAATACTCTCTTTGATGAATCCAAAAAATCTTTCCCTTCTTATTTTTCAGGAATTCCTTTTGTTTAATCTTTGACCTGGTTTTATTTCCTCTTTGGCTTGGCTCTTCTTTTCATGTCCATATACTTTTTTTAATTGTTTAAAAATGGCATCTATTCCTAGCTGGTGTGGCTCAGCTGGTTGGGTGTTGTCCTCTTACTGAAGGATTGCTGATTCAATTTCCAGTCAAGCACTTGCCCAGGTTTTGTTTCAATCCCCAGTTGGGGGGCATTCAGGAGGCAGCTGATGGATGTTTCTCTCTCAAGTCAACGTTTCTCTCCCTCTCTCTCTCCCTCTCCCTCTTCCGTCCTCTCTCTCTCTCTCTCTCTCTCTCAAAATCAATTTTTAAAAATATTTTTAAAATAGTATCCTAATTTTGTTTCATGGACCAATGTCTACTCTTGCCTCTCTGAGGATAATAATGATAATTCTAATTGACATTTTCTTCTCCCTTCATTTGTTACTTTACTCCCCTCACTTTGTTTTAATTGTGATAAAAATACAGAACATAAATTTATTCTTTTAACATAAATTTAATTTTTAAGTGTACAGAACAGTATTGCTAACTATCTGCACATTTTTGCACGGTAGATATCTAAAACTTTCCATCTTGTATGACTGAAACTCCGTATCTAACAAACAACTCCTCATTTTACTTTTCTGTTTCTATGATTTTGACTATTGTAGATACCTCATGTAAGTGCAATCATGCAGTAGTTGGCTTTTGTGATTGTTTTATTTCACTCAGCACAATGTGTTCAAGTTCACCCAAGTTGTACCTGGTGACAGTATTCTTTTGTGTATAAGGCTGAATAAATATCCCGTTGTATGTGTCCTATTATACCACATTTTTGTATCAATTCATCTGTGGAGCAGAGGCTGTAAAGGCAGTAGAGGCTTTGCCTGGCGGAGTGGTAATCTTTATTTTTCTGCTCCTGTTTAAGCAGGACTCTAAAAGCTTCCATTAGAGTGTCTGGGGGCTTCTCTGTAAAGAATCTGATCAACTGTATCCTTGGGGAAGCCACCAAATGTTGGTATCTTTGGGACTTTGCTCTTTAGCTATTCAGATTCCCCAGGGAAGCATCTTCTGGCTGGAGATGGTGGGGAAAGGGAGTGGAGGAGGAGCCTCAGCACTGGTTAATAATTCTTCATCAACTCCTTGCACTCCCACCTCAACTTTTGCACTGGGGTCCCCCTAACTCGAGGACCCGCTGTTATATCCTCTTTGGAGGACGAACCTCCAGTCTTATGGCGTGAAGGAATGAGACAAAGGGTCTAGAGATCAAACTGTTTCTTAGATTCTCTGTTTATCTGTTTATAGTCCCATCTTTATCCTTTCTTCCAAATCAGCCAATTCCTGAGTTACGTGGGCAAGAGTCTGTGATATAAATCTGTTTGCCTTTCAGCTTTTCCCATTGCTAGATTATGTTGTCTTTCTTGGTTTTGCTAAGTTACTTAACACTTGTCCATTCCTTTGTTTTTGAGAATTTATGCTTTTAAAAAATATCCTGGCCTTAGCCAGTTTGGTCAGTGGATAGAGTGTTGCCTGAGTTTCAAAGGGTACCGGGTTCGATTCCAATCAAGGGTACATACCTCATTTTGCAGGCTTCTCCCCAGCATAGGCCCTGGTCAGGGCACGTGCAGGAGGCAATTAATTGATGTGGCTCTCTCACATTGATACCTATCTCGGTCTTTCCCTCTCTCTTCCACTCTCTAAAAATCAATATCCTTGGGTGAGGATTAAAACATAAATAAATAAAAATTAAAAATATCCCTTTATTGTTGTTTTAATGTGGTTGGTTACAGAACACAATGAAGTTAGCGTGTTTACCATCTTTACCTAAAAGTCATGGAAATTATCTTTCTTGAATGTCTTAAATAAGCATCTTGGAGAACTCAGAGGTAAGCCAGCCTTCAGTCCAGTCCATAGTCCTTTTGCCTCTCTGTGCCTGGGCCTGGCTGCACCGTGTAGACCTTTCTCTTGTTCTGCACCTGTGTGTTCACTCTCATCAACCCCGACCTCGCTTCTTTGGCTGTGACAATCTTAGAGGCAGGTACCATGTTTCCTTCTCTTAGGAAAGCTCTAGAATGACATTCTGTCTTCATCACACGTTTCCAGGCTGAGCAGACAGAGAATGCCATGGACTTAGAATGATCTGTGCTTGCTTTAATTTGTTCAAATTAAAACTCAAATACAACTGGAAACCCATTTTCCAAGATGGTAAAAGCCCGGCCCGCAACGACACAGGTAGCTGGTCTCCCAAGAGTCTGGCAAAGGAGGCCTAGCAGAAATAGCAGTGGAGATGGCATTGTATCTCCCCAGGTGGCCCTGTCCTGTAGATTATTAATGTGTGTTTCCTGCTGCCATTATAAATCCTCTATTCTGCAAAGGCACTA
This sequence comes from Lasiurus cinereus, assembly GCA_011751065.1. Taxonomy (NCBI): domain Eukaryota; kingdom Metazoa; phylum Chordata; class Mammalia; order Chiroptera; family Vespertilionidae; genus Lasiurus; species Lasiurus cinereus. The sequence goes on along the minus strand of JAAGEH010000393.1, from coordinate 10,550,090 downwards.
AATTCATTTAATTATCTTAAAAATTAAAGAATATAGGCATTTTTTCATTATGAAATGTTAATGGAAAGGAAATAAGAACATTAAGTTGAAAAATGTAAGATGACCTCTGGTTCACTAGACCCACTCTTATTGACCTTGTCTTTTTCTCCCTAATAGGTTGATTGATCCCCAGTTAAATCATACCAGTCTATAGATCACCCTGAGCCCTGTCGTAAACCCTCACTGGCACTTATAGATGCAGAAAAAGTTCCAAGCCTTTTAGGAATGACCATTTTCAGCTATTTTGAGACATATGGACAGTTTGCATCCACGTTCCTAAATCCAAGAGCAGTTTCTGGAGGAAAGTATGAAGAATAAAGAGCAGTGTGTATTCTGAGGAGGTGTACATGCAAGTTTAGGCTGCAAAAGATTCAGGTTAAGCCTTTGTTGCTAGATTTCCTTGTTATGGACACACACGCCTACTATCTCTTCTGATAAGCAGACAATGGGATTGTATCTTCCAAACCTATAGTTACTCTAGCGATAGGATATTAACAAAACAAATCAAAGTCAACTTCTCCAAGTGTCAGTCTTTGACTTCTAAATATTTTATAAGGCACCATATCTCTAAATCAAAGAGGAGTGCTACAATCCAAAATAACTACTGAATTAATAGCCAGGAAATAACATTTGGATAAAAGAACCATTTACTTTATTGCAAGCGATAAATGAAAACACAGAATTATGAGTCTGGAGCTAATTTGAGTAATGTTCCAGAATTAGGACTCTAGCTGTCTGGGAGTACCTGGTATCCTTTGACCATTCCTCTTTTTTGTTTGAGTCTTAATAGGTAAATGGTTATCAAAGTGAGTCATAAAATTGCCTCCTCTAAAATTGAAAAGGTAGCTTTACAAAGAGGCTATAAAATGTTAAAATGCAATCCTGGATCCTTTGACACATGAATATTACATTTTGTATGCTCAAATAAAAGGGAAGAAACAACAATGTGGGCAATGGTCCAGCCCTCATAATTCAAAGGAGAACTGACTTGTTGCCAACCCAGCCCACTCATTCACCCCTCTGAACAAAGTGGGGGACTTTCGGATTCTTGGATTAATAATGACAGGAGGCTAGGCAGTGATGATGAGGAAGAAACTGTAAAGTCCTTTGTTTTGCCAGCACTGTTATAGCATTTACCACATGCAAGCTCTGTTCTTGCACTTTCTATACTTATTAACTCATTTGGTCTTCATAGGACCCTAAGAGGTAAGGAATATTTTTAATCCTATATTATAGAGGAGGCACCTTATTCAAATTTATTCAGTTGCGATTAGCAGAGGGTGAATTTGAACCTGGGGAGGCTGGATCTAGAGCCCGACTCTGAACTGCTGTATGCCTAAGGGCTCTCCATTTCTGTATGATACAAACGTTCTTGATGTACCATGGACAGTGCTTGGGACTCAGATGCAAATGGACTAGCCTGTGAATCCATTTCCATAATGAGCAGCCTGGATCCGGTCCTTACTTACATGAATCCATTTGGGGAAATCTCCAAACTTGAAAGTGACTATAGAATAAGCCCCAGTTGTTAACTTTGTTTTACTAGAGCAAATACAGAATTAGCTCAATCTTCCCAAGACTATCCTGCAAAAATAGCTTGTCCTTGGAGGGAGCAAGAGGCAGACCTCAGGCAGAGGCGAAGGCTCAGTCAGACCAGCCAGCAGAACACTTCTGGACTCTGATATCACCATGGTAAAGTGGGGCAAACAGATATCATCTCAACATGGGTTGAATGGGTGAGCCAGGCTGGGGGAAGAACTATAATCCCAAGTGGGCTCTGTCTCCTGCCTGCCTGAAATATCATCACCATTAGAGTTCCTTCGATATATGTCAGAGACTTCTTCCCTATTAAAATGAAAATACCTTTGATGCAATGGGGTGGAAAGAAAGGCTCATAAAGCAGGTCAGAAAATGAGAATAATTCTTTAATGAATGAAACAGTAATTTAATAATTGTTTCAACAACTAGACAGAAAACGATGAAAGGAGAAAGAAGGTGATAGAATTTTTGTACCAGCAAGAGATGAGGCTAGGACATCAGTCCCTAGTGATGGATCAGGGTTTGGAAACCAGTGAATTGGTCATGTACTTGATTAACAAACAGCTAAAGACTAAGAAGGAACATCAAACTTTCTGTTTCTGTAGTGTGAAATCACAGGTTTATGAAAAAATTGATACTGAAAAGAATTCATAGGGACAAGCGCACACTAGTACTGAACCATGATACCTAAAGCACAGGGGGCAGCAAGAGGCATGGAGCCAGGAGGCCTATGAAGTCGTAGAGAATGACAATGTTGGAGGATCAAAGGAACCTTGAAGCTCAATGTCCTCTCTTCATGGTTTCAGCAAAAGTCCAACTGTTCCTACCCTGCATGTTGGTATGATGTGTCCCAAAATACTGTCACAAAGTTTCACACCCACCAGGGGAGCAGAGCCAGGTAGCAGCAAAGCTGCATATTGGGATTAGGATTAGCTAATGGCAACAGTGGGCCACCCTAGGGGTCAATAGGAGGGTGCGGAGCCACTGACCAGGGTGTGGTTTAGTTTGGGTTTCTTACATCAGGAGCCTTGTCTTATATTCCTCTACTCTGGTTCCATATCTTGAGCCCTATCTTTTTGTCCTGCTAGTTGGGATTAAAAGTGCAATCTGTCACCGTGGACAAATGTGGCTGGCCACCCAATCATCACTTTCTAGTGAGCTAGTGAGAAGAGGTATTTCAATATTCATGCCTCCAATAGAAACAATTTCTCATCCTATTTTGGAGAAAAATAATTTCAACTTTCCAAGTTTTTCTTGGTTTCTCTCTGCAGCAAGATAAATAAGAATTTATATACTTTTACTGATATATCTGGGAAATATTTGTATTGGTTTATGCCACAAGAGCATATGAAGCATTATACAAATGTTTCCATTCTTAGGGCTGAATAAAGAAATCACCTTCAGTGAAGAAGCAATTTCTCAAGTGAGGCAGGGGGTATAGGGCCCATTCCTCAGCCACAGTTTCCTGTCTTGAATCATACCTAGACTTATTCTCATATGGATGAATGTTTCCCCCAAAACACACTCACACATCATCCATGCACACAATGTCATGAGCACACACACACCTTTATTTTAATTTGCTTTTTTACTTCTATCAGATATCTTATTAGTTGTTTCTATCAGACTGTCATCAACACTGACCAACATTTTAATTTTACTCTGACTCTGTATTGGTCATGTATGTTTGACTACTTGACTTAAGCTAAATATGGTGGATAAAAAATATTTTGGAAAGAGAATTATAAATTTAGAAACCCCCATTTAAGAGTTAGTGAAAACTAAAAACCAAGATGACGGCATAGGGGAACACCTAAACTTCTGCCTCGCATAGAAATTTCAAAACTACAGCTAAAAGACAAAATGAACATCATTCAGAACCACAGGAAAGCTGGGTGAGTAGAAATTCTATAACTAGAAGGAAAGAGAGGAGCTCACAGAGACTCAGAGGAGCTGCAAAAAGCTGAGGTACAGAGATACACATGTGGAAAGGATGGGCGGCGGAGTGCCTAGCTGGCTTCCTCTAGCGGGAGGGAGATAGAAACTCCCGACTGCACTGAACCCCATTTCTGACTGCACTGAACCTCAGTTCTGGGTGAGACTCATACAGGAGGAGTCTGGACTGTCAGAAAAAAGGGAGAGTGCACAGAAACTTAGGGGAGATGTGAAAGGCAGAGATGTGGAGGTTCGTGCACTCATGCATGCAGAAAGGACTGACTGCTGATTGTGCTGCTGCCTTTCTCTAATGGAAGGAAGATGGAACCTCCAAACTGTGCTAAACTACACTTCCAACTACACTGAACCCCAGTTTCAGGGGAGACTTTGGGGACCCAGACCAATATGGGTCCCCAGGGCACACAGAAACTCAGGGGAGCTGCAAAAGACAGAGGTCTGGAGGCACACGAGCACTAGTGTGTGCAGAGAGTGATGTAGTGATTACCGAGGGACACTGAGACTCAGAGACTGCATATGGCAGGACTGATGGGAAGCCAAGGCTGTGTGCTCAGCCCAGAGACTCTGCTCCATCCAACCTGAGCACAGAGGCTTTTGTAATTTTACAAGTCTTGTCTCATAAGGCTGACTCCAGCACAGAAGTTCTCCAGGCGTAGACACAGCTGATCCTCACAATCAATTGGCTTAGAGGTCAATTCTCTCCAGTGACACCAACAACAATCAAGACTTAACTGCAACAAGACTGTGCACACAGCCCACAAAGGGGTGCACCAAGTGAGTCCACCTCAGGTAACTGAGGAGGCTGAGCCACTGGGCCCTATAGGACACCAGCACACAAAGCCACTCTATCAACTCAGGGAAGCAGCCAAAATGCAGAGACAAAGAAAACGATAAAAAATGAAAGAAATGGAGGAAAACAAACAACTGGATATAGAGTTCAAAACCACGATTATAAGGTTTTTCAAGAATTTCCTAGAAAAAGATGGATAAATTTAGTGAGATCCAAGAGGAGATGAAAAAGGACCAACTAGAAATTAAACATACACTGACTGAAATAAAAAAATATTATACAGAGACCTAACAGCAGACTAGAGGAACCCAAGAATCAAGTCAAAGATTTGAAATACAAAGAAGCAGAAAACACTCAATTGGAAAAGCAAAAAGAAAAAAGAATCGAAAAATGTGAAGATAGTGTAAGGAGCCTCTAGAACAACTTCAAGCATACCAACATCAGAATTATGGGGGTGCCAGAAGAAGAGAGAGAGCAAGATACTGAAAACCTATTTGAAGAAATAATGACTGAAAACTTCCCCCACCTGATGAAAGAAATAGACTTACAAGTCCAGGAAGCACACAGAACCACAAACAAAAGGAATCCAAAGAGGACCACACCATAATTAAAATGCCAAGAGCAAAAGACAAAGAGAGAATATTAAAAGCAGCAAGAGAAAAGCAGTTAGTTACCTACAGGGGAGCACCCATAGGACTGTCAGCTGATTTCTCAACAGAAACTATGCAGGCCAGACAAGAGTGGCAAGAAATATTCAAAGTGATGAATAGCAAGAACCTGCAACCAAGATTACTCTACCCAGCAAAGCTATCATTCAGAATTGAAGGGCAGATAAAGAGCTTCACAGATAAGAAAAAGCTAAAGAAGTTCATCACCACCAAACCAGTATTATATGAAATGCTAAAAGGTACTCTTTAAGGAAAGGAAGAAGAAGAAAAAGGTAAAGATAAAAATTATGAACAACAAATACATATCTATCAACAAATGAATCTAAAAATCAATTGAATAAAAAATCTGATGAACAGAATAAACTGGTAAGTATAATAGAATTAGGGGCATAGAAAGGCAGTAGACTTATAATTCTCAGGGGGAAAGGGGTGAGGGGAGTGTGGGGAGAGACTGATCAATAATCGTACAGCTATGGATGAGGATAATGGGGGGAGGTAAGGGCAGAGGGAGGGGTGGGAGCCAGGTGGAGGGGAGCTATGGATAGAAAAAAGAGGAACAATTGTAATAATCTGAACAATAAAAATTTATTAAATTAAAAAAAGAGTTAGTGAAAACTTACCCTTATTGATTAACATTGTTAAGTTTATTCAGAAATTTAACAACATTAATAATTTTCATTTAAACAATTAAAAACTTGACCATGCTTTGACAGATTGGCTCTTTCTGTTGGTGCTCAGGAGACGATACATTAGAAGAATGCTTTTTCCCCTGTTGTGCATTACTGAGATGTATGATGTACCAAGCATCATACAAAGCACTTTAATGATCTCATTTAATACTCCAATAGATAATGCTCCATTATCAGGACCAATTTATCCCCTCTAGCACAGATGAAGAACGGAGGTCAAGAACATAAGTAACGTGCTCAAGGTCATATAACTAGAAAACTGCTGAATCTGCCTCCTGCCTCTTATGTTTATAACTTCTACCCTGTGTTATCTTTACAACTGTTTGATGTTCTCTTAGCTTAGATTCATTGTGGCTTTGCCATAGCATTATTAAATCCAGGTGTTCTTGTCCATGCAGTATTTATTTATTTTCCTACTTATCTTTGTAAATCTGTCTCTCGTCATTTATAAGTTCCTTAAGGAAAGGAGTAAGTTTCTCCAATGTCAGCAATTATTACAGTTTAAAATTATTTCTTAGCTAGTATTTAATAAATGTGAGTTGGTGGTATTCTAAGTGCATAATGTGTGGAGCCAAACAGCTGTACCTTTGAATCTGAGTTTTGCCACTTGCTAAAACTGTGGCTTTAGGCAACTATTTCCTCTTCTGTAAAAGGAATATAACAATAATCATTTACCATAGTCATTAAAATCATTAAGTGACATAAAATACTTAGCACAGTGCCAGGCTCCTACTAGGCCCTCAATATACTATGACAGTATATTAGTTTGCTAGGCTGCCATAATAAAATATTACAGACTGGGTGGCTGAAGCAACAGAAATTTATTTCCTCACAGTTTTGGAGACTGGAAGTCCAAGATCAAGATATTGGCATGTTTGGTTTTGCTTGTGCTTCTTTCCTTGGCTTGCAGATGGTGCCTACTAGCTGTGTCCTCATCTGGCCTTTCCTCTGTGTGGGGCATCCCTGGTGCCCTTCCTCTTCTTATAAAGACAACAGTCATTTTGGATCAGGGCCCCACTCTTATGATCCCATTTAGCCTTAATTACTTCCCTCAAGGCCTCATCTCTAATATAGTCACATTCTAAGGTACTGGGGTTGGCTTTCTACATATGAATTTTGTGAAGACATAATTCCACTCATTACAGATGATCATCATTGTTGCAGACTAATTGAATACTACATTTCCAAAAATTCAAAACAAACTCAAGAATGGTGGTCCCCTTCAAAAGTATCCTGATTGCAATTCTAGTCCTTCCTCTCCCTGGTTCTTTAGAGAAGGCAATCTAGGCTCTCTCCCTATATTTTGCCCCATATTCCTTTTGGAAAGAAATATATTCAGTGCTGGGATTGGAAGATACACTGGGAGGAAGCATGATTCATCAAGCTCAGACTAAAAATAAGGATCGAGGGTGGGGGTTGGGGGACTGTGAAATCAGGCTTCCTGTTCTGCCAGGGAAGGCCATCCTCTCCTGAAGAGCTGGCAGCTGAGTCAGTCTTCAGCCTAATGTCTTGTTGAACAAGTCCTACTATCTGTGTTCCTGTCGTTGTACTTCCCTTAGAAAATTACTGCATGGTTCTGCTGTGAGAAAAGGCGCAGGAAAGATGTCTCATTCTCAGAGCCCCAGCATGCCAACCTCAATGTGTCTCACCCTGAGGGGCTCAGCAGAACTGGGTCTGCGAGGCTCTGCTTTATTGCCTAGCGATGCCCTCACCAGGGCCTCTAACCACCGGCAGTCTCTTGCATGAATTATCCCAGCATATTCTGTACTTTTCTCTTCTACAGCATTTACCATCAGCTGCTCTTCGTTCAAGTTACTGTGTAGTCATTCTCTCATTCATCCATTCAATAAATACTTAGCGAGGGCTTACTATGTGCCAGGTACTTCGTAAAGTGCTGCATAGGTATCTATTTATCCTATTAGACAAGGACTCCCCTAAGGACAGGACAGAACAGAAACAGTGTCTGCTCCATTTTTGTACCACCCAGAGGACCAGCCACTTGGTAGGCTTTCTGTAGATGTTAGCTAAATTCCTTTGACAGAGGTAAAAGGATACTTTCTCTGACAACACTTTCCTTGGAAGGAAGGGGTGATTAGGAAAGTAAAAGGAAGAAGTACTTTGAGGTTTAAAGAAAAGCTCCATTTTCAATAGGCAATAAAAGTTTGAACTTTCAACCTATTTCCTGAAAGAAGGATCCTCAGGGAAGTGGGGGCATGGCAGAGCCAGCATGAGGGAAGTGTGAGGCACCAGCCTCATCACAGGGCCATCACCAGGCAGCTCCATAGATGCTGTTCATGTCCTCCTCTGCTGCTTCTGGAATTTGTGGATAACGTGTTTCTGAATTGACATCCCTCCTATGTAAACAGCTAAGTGATTTAATGCTGTGAAAAGTCATTTGATAAAGGCATTTATAATAGTTTTACTTTAGTTCTCTTTGGGACAAGGAGAGAGATAGAAGAATCAAAGCTTAGACAGATGCTGATAACAGACACCAGAAGTAAAACCTAAGTTTCAAATAATGGAACTTTGCTGCTTTCATTATTTTCTGTTGAAATCTCATAGTCTAAGATCACTAGGATCATCAATTGTTAGCCCCATACAAAAGTTAAATGTGCAAATGCTGCTTCCTTGATTTGGGCTCTGAAGGAAAGGACATGAGGACAGGACATATGCAGATGGCATGGAACTTACAAGGTGAAGAGCAGGAACTGAGGGATGAGGGAAGACACTGCATCAACTGCTCATTGAGCATTTACTTTATGCTTTTAACTATACAAGCATCAGATAAGAGGGCACAGTGTAGCCTCCGAAATCAACCTTCCCTGATTTAGGATGGCCAAGAAATAGTTCACTCAGAACCTTTTAAGAGAAAGAAAAAGGAAGGGAACTAGTATTTTCTGAGAGGCTACCATCCAGTGGAAGGCTCTCACTGAATATGCACACCTCTCTGAGGTCCAGCAAGGTTAACCAACTTGCTGGTGAAGAGCTTGATTAAGTTAAGAGGACATGAGAAATCTAAAGGGAAATAGGAGAGGGGGTGGTAGAGTAAGGAGTTGGTCGGTTTTATCATTTTAATGCCCAAGAATCAGGAAAGGATTACTGAGTAGGCCTGTGCACAAAATTCAAGTTGGAAATGAGAGAATGTGTGAGCAGGGGAGCCTAAAATTTATGTGTGCCTTGGTCGGATGGGACAACTTGTGCTTTTTAGGTGATATCTGGATCATTAGAAAAGAAAAATAAGGTAGGGGCCACTTGGTGTCCAGACCACGTTGGCATTTTCCTTCCTTCCCTCCTCTTCTTCCCCTACCCAGAAGTGAAATAAGCAAGGCAGGAAAATCTGGGCTGGAGGCTTAAAAATGTCTAAGACCTAAAGGGAACAGAGGGAGTTGGGAACTTCAATGGGCTAGAAATAGAAAAAGATTAAGATATTGGGGGAGGGGAAGAAAAGAGTGTGTGGCAGAGCTGCGTGAGGAGGAGGAGGAATATACTCTTGTGGCTTAGAAGGATGTCCCTGAGGTTGACAGCGATGCTCTGTGCTGGGAGGGTGCTGACAAGTTGGACCAAGTCTGAGTGTTCCGTGCTTTTTTTTTTTTTGACAACACTAGGAGATCAGCATGAACTTTCTTCAGACTCCTTTCTGTACATTCACACTGTAGAAGGCTGGAGGAGAAAAAACATCTCCCCCCTTCTTGAATCACAGAAGATCTACCAGCCAGGAGGGACAGGGACCATTGGTCCAGACCAACTTACTCAGTCACTGTCTTATCAGGTATTTTTTTGTATTGGGCTTCTTTATGGGGATAGCTTCTGAAAGAAATGCTTTTCTGCTCAGTGATTGTAATGAATGGTACTGTTATTCCTGATTTTTCATTCCTTTTCATGCCCTCACACTGCTACATGACCCTGAGCTGCCCATGGATGGTGATACTTCCCTGCCCATTGACTTTGGGTTTGGCCCTGACTTGCTTTGGCCCATGGAATGTGAGTGGAAGTGATTGTATACCACTCCACCCCACCCCACCCCAGCCATGCACATGGGAAATATCTATCCAGCCCATCGTGTAGTCCTGCCAGTTCGCTTGCTTGAATCCTATAATGAAGAAGATATCCAAGAGACCTTTGTCTCATCCTCACCCAGCTCATTAGGAACACAGGAGAATAGGGGTGGGCCTCTGAGTATCACTCAGACTGTCTGAAAATGGTAGAAGGTTGGTGTCTTCTGGTCTAATGTAAGAGAGGTTGACTAGCTTGCCTGAGGTGAGAGTACCTGCTGGTGTCAGAGCCAGGATCAGAATCTCCTGATGCAGGATCAGGGCTCTCTCTACTAAACCTACTGCCCCTTCCAAGTCCCCCTTCCTCTGCAAGGCAGAATTTACCAACCTTCTGGGCATTTTGCTCAATCTCTTTCTTTAGGTCTGACTCTAATTAGCAGCATTCTGTAGCTCTGGCTTGTGTATGAGACATTTCAGATGATGCATTTAACACCATGATCATATTTATACTTCTATACTAAGAAAATTCCAGCACACAAAAATATTTTTAATAAATCGACTTTATAAATATAATAAAATTTATCCACAAGAGGATATTCTTAAAATAGTAATTACCACTGCGAGGGAACAGCTTTTCTTTATGTTAATGATCCAATTAAATGGAAATTTTAGATTGAGGCCATTTTATGGACCTATATATGAGAATAGCATACTAACCTATTTAAGAAATAGAGTAGAAAGATTGTAAATGTATACTCTGAAAATGAATCAAGCCATGTTTCTCATCATTCCAATTCCTCTTATAAAGACACACCAGGTGAATAAAGCCCTTTCCTATCTTATCTATTTATGTCTTATTAAATGCTGAGATCATGCAGTGCCTTCTGCCACCTGGCGACAGTGTGTGGGTAATTCTTGAAGAGTCATGAACTATAGGGGGAAGGAAGGACGATTTTTGCTCTTGTTAATGTTGCTGGAGATAAACTATGGGCACGAGACAGAGGTTATTTTTTTATTCTTTTAAAAGTCACAAAGTATAAGAGATTATAATAACATTTCACCAACTGACTCTAGGTTTTCACTAGTAAATCCTGATATTGATTTTAAAAGCTGCAAATATTTCATTCAAATATGTCTGATAGAGCTGTAAATCCTTAAAATCCAAATCTTTTTCTGAATGAAAGATCTCTGAAAATAGATGATGGATTTCATGGATTGTCAAAGCAAAAAATGTTACATTTCCTATTTTGTCATTGACTATGATATAAAACATCTGAAGTTAGATTATTTATATCAATACAATTATTCCTTGGCACTGGGAGCTGTTTTCTGAGGAATAAAAATAAAATATTGAAATAAGTTTTTGTCAGAACTAGAAGTTTTTTCTGCTTTTAAAGTAGGTGGTGAAAAGTAAAGTGGATAAATGCCAAAAGCTATGCTATTTGAGTCAAATACAGAGTATGCTATTGTAAGTAGAGGCCAGAGTGGACTACTTTTCCATTAGTCACAATATATTTTAGTAACCTTTTACCATTATTTTTGCTGAAGATAGAGGAGTTCATCTTTTACTGCTCTTTTCTTTTTGTTGATTATTGTTCTTTTTTTAGATTTCTTTCCCAGAGGTCACCAAACATTAGATTCATAGTTCAGTCAGATTCACTGCATTAAAAATTATTCTTCTCATTCTGGGTAGTGATTATGGAATTAAGAAGCTAGTTAGCTTTATTTCCTATGGCTACAGACAGTAGTCTTCACTCCAACCAACTTCCTTGTCAATAAATGCTTCATGAAGAGGCTCATCAAAGGAATATGGCCAGATAATGCAAATCCAATATCACAGCTCCTCAAACTAGGAATTAATGAGTCTGCAAACTCATCTTCTCATAATGAAGACACCAAATAATCATTAGGTAAAAGAGAAATTGGGATATGTGTATCTATAGCTATATAAATACATACATGTCCACTAATCTGCTATTTTAAGCCCCATAAATCATCTTGTAAATAAGAATCATAATTATATGATGCCAAATACTCTTTAAAATTGAAAATTGCTATATAAATATGTATTTTTAGAGATTCAAGTATCAATATATTAAAATAGTTTACATATGAACTTATAGACATGATCATTTCCCTTGACTAATGAAACGAGGTCTAGCATTCAAAAGCAGGGTTTACTGCAAAGAGCATTTGTAGATAGTAGTTCCAATCCTAGCTTTGATACTGACTTGAGCAAGTTGTTTTTATCTCTCTCAGCTGTAGCTACCCATCAAAAAGGCCCAAATCATTAATTGCAGAGAGTTGCTTTTGTGATTAAATTAAGATAACACATGTAAGGCGCCTGACACATAGTAGGCATGCAACAAATGATAACATTAACAATAATAATAATTGTTATTACTATTATTTTCATTACACCTAATGAATAATTTCTGAGGCCCTTGGCTGCTTGGCATGGAGTATGATCACTGTTTCACTGTGACTTAGAAATTGCTGATTGCTCTCTACTACCAACTAGCAATAGAAAAATGATGAGGTCGTTGGAAAAAGGAATAGGTCAGATATTCAGAGAATGTCCTGGGTAGGAGGGAAGAGGCAGGCTTGGAGAGCTCCCTTCTCAGACCCTGAAAACTGGAGTTTAAGTTTCATTTATAACAGTACATAATCTCAGCCGCACATAAGAAACCTTGCCACCTCTGCCCAGTAAAACACAAATCACTGACTACCCGTTTTTATTTTAGGCAGTTAGATAGTTAGTACATCGTTAATTCTTTCATATACTCGAACTCAGTATCACTGTCAGTTCCATTTTATTTCCACCTCTTTTCTGAGATCCCTGGATGGAGGGAAAGGCCTGCCCTCTGAGCATCTCCAGGTAGTCTAAGGCAATGTGAAGTGTTAGGAGTCCCCTTCTTTGAGGCAATGTACAACTCAAAACAGCAGCACATTTTTCTTTCAGGGTGAAAATACTGACAATAAAATGCAGCAGTTTTGAAATAAATTGACTTGCTTTTTGGAAATTCCTGAGACCTGTCTTTACTGCAGCTATTATTTAATGATGAGCATGATAATGAAAGGCTCATTCTCAGAAAAGTGTCAGTCCTGGGATCTGGATGTCCTACGGCATTTCTGATTATTGTGCACAGATGCTTCCACCCCCTCTTCTCAGGACTTGACATGCTTTTCCTTTGACAACGTGGGGAATCAGGCCAGTGTATGCTCAGACTGGTGTTCCCCGGCACACTGTTATAGAAGCCAGTTAGCAGATGGGTTTTGAATAAGGTGTGGACAAAAATGACTAGGCAAAGTTATAGTAAAGTCGCCTATTTAACTTTATTTAATGGTGTATTTATCAAAACACCTTCTGTGGATTTGTGGAACATCTATAACTATTCTGTGGAGTGGTGTTCTGTGAGACCAGTTTGAGAAACATTAGCTAGACCTGTGCTTTTCATTCCTAGCTCCATACCAGAATCTCCTGAGTGATGTAGAACATACACAAGGCCAGCCCTCTGCCCGCTTCTTGTCAAACAGTCTTGGGTGATGTCCAGGGCTCACTATTGTGTTTACGGTAAAGGCTCCCTTTCAAACTGGGTGAGTCTAACGTCCAGCCAGGCTGAGAACCTCCGACTGAGGCCTGTCCCTAATGACACTCAGGCATCCAATGATCTCCTTTGTCAGTGCACAGAGCCATGGTGCATAAGAGAAAAATCTCAAAGGTCTGATGTGTCTGAGAAAGAAGTTTTCTCTGGGGTTATATCTGATCACCAAGCGACCTCAAAGTTTTAGGGGACACGTTGATGTGTTGGTTTCACAGGCCTGCTTCTTTTCACACTTTTTTCTCCTTGGTTGTCGCCTGGGAATGGACAGGCTATCTGTTTCACCAAGAACCTTTCTTGGAAACCCACACCTGCTAATATCTTGCCCTTAGGTAAGTAAGGAATTGCTTTTCCTCACACACACATACACACACACACACACACACACACACACTCACACAAAATGGCGAGAACTCCACTGTAGGTAAACCCAAGACATTCTATGTCTCCCACTCCAGGTAGTGGGTGACAGAAGCTCCTTAAATGTTCATATTAGTGCAGTTTACCTGGGAAATGAAGGCTCAGTAGCCTGGATGCTTGGAAAGCCTATTATCTAATGTAAATTTCTAGCTCAAAATTGTTCCTTGTCTATGAGTTTTTCTAGAGTTTTCTTGGAATAGAAAATGGATTTCTCCTTATAAATAAGGAACCAACATATACAGATGAGACAAAATAAGAGAGGAAAACTGTAATTTTATAAACTCCTTTTATAATTTGTTGGGCAAATAAGATTCCTCATCCTTTTCGCTGAGGGTATAAGAGGAAGACAGAAGGCATTTACTGGTAACTGAGTATCTGCAATGTGCCAGCATAAATTCAGTGCTTTCCATAGTCTTATCTTTTTGAATCCTTACACAACCCCTGTGGTAGTACCAATTATCCCAGTTTTCTGACTGTGGAAAGGGAAGTTCAAAGGGGATAAGGCAATGCCCACGGTCCCACTGGAAGTATGAGGCAGAGCTGGGACTTGAACCCGAGTGTAGTGACAGTGAATGCAAAACTGACCCCAGAAAAACCCTTTCCTGCCTCTGCAGAGCCACCACAGGAACTGGCTGGGCCTCCAGGCTGAGCTTGCTGGCTATTTAGAGCTCAGAATGGTCCTAGGTTTCATCCTTCCTGCACCTCAACTCTCACTTCATTTTGTACTATCTCTAAAGTGGTGTCTGAATCTCATAAGCATTTTTCCTAAATGTTTTACTGTGCTTTGAAACAAAAGAAATATGAATACTTATAAAATATATGTGTCCAGGCAGATTCACATAATGATAGCAACATGAACTCTGGATTATACCTGGATTCAAATCTTTTACTTGTGATCTATCAACTCTGTGACCTTGGGTGAGTTAGTTTACTTCTTAGCCCACAGTCTCTGCATCCATAAATAAGGAATAATAATATCTATTGCTGTGTGGATAGGGCGTCGGCCTGCAAACTGAAGGGTACCAGGTTCAATTCCAGTCAAGGGCACATGCCGAGGTTGTAAGTTCGAGGGACATGTAGGAAGCAGCCAATCTGTGATTCTCTCTCATCATGAATGTTTCTATCTTTCTCGCCCTCTTCTTTCCTCTTTGAAATCAATAAAAATATATTTTAAAAATACATCTATTTCATAGACTTGTGACTAAACAAGCTTACAACTCAGGTCTCCTGAGTTTAATTGTCATTAGATCCATACCCCCAAACATTGAAAATAACACAGAAATGTTTCACAACTTTCCAAGTCTTGTCATTTGTGAAACTCAGGCAGGTTCATGAATTTTGTGTCATTTATTGGTTCATCAATTCAGTCATCAATGTATTGCTTCAGTCACTCAAAAATATTTTTTGAGCACCTGCCCTATGCCAGGCATTGTGTTAGGTACTGGAGATACAGCCATTTTCAAATAGCTGACAATCTAGTTAAGGCAAATTTGACTGTATCATTTTCTACCCATTAGAGATACACAGAAATGGCATTCACATACTAATTTACTATAATGTAAATCTAAAATTAACATGATACAAAATGACATTGAATTTATAGTTAATAGGTTGTCCACTGTGAATTATAATTACTAATAATTTTCATTAATTTCCAATCTGTCCAGTTCTCTGGAAAATCAGAAAAACCCTTTTGCTGTGCTTAAGCCGGTAACAACTGCTGCCTTTGTGAACAGCAGGGGAGAGTTTACACTGGGTGGACTCTTACAACCAAACTGCCTGCCCTGCGTTCAAGTCCTTAACCAATGGCAAGATATGTATGTGTTCTGGATATGGAAGCCTTTAGAGTTTAACAGCTTTTCATCGAGAGGGTATATCCTTCCATTATACACACTGAAGTGGTGAGAGGTTGGGTCCTCAGTGAGGACTGGGTGTTGTCTTTTTAAGAATTTTTTTCCTTGACTGGCTTCCAGCACATTTCTTTTTCTGAGCATCCCCTAATTGCTTTGATTTCACATATGCACAGTCAATATTAATCCTATGTCCTAAAGCACTAAAAGAATAAAAACAAAAAGAGAAAACCCCTTTTTCCTGAATGGGACCATCTAAAGAGGAAACAAGAGGAGACCGGGCGGCACATTAGGTAGCCTTTATTCCAGGCCCAGGTTACCTTGATTTGCTCCTTGGGTTTTCTCTGCGGGGAACGTCAGCCTGAAGAGTTAGGCAGAACTTTTTAAGAGCAAGAAAATTCACAAGATCAGATACTGATAAAGTGACTTATGGGATTTGCTTTGCATTTAGAATACCCACTGTAAATAGCATCCCACTTCTAGCAGAGGGCAGTTTCATTGTTTCCACACCAAACAGCCCTAATGTATTTCTCACTGAGGCTCCACTTTCAGCAGCATGTGCTCTGGCCAGGCAGATAAGATTGGTTTTCATCCTATGCATCTTATGATCCTGCAGACCAAAACTACCTGCCCTGTTCCATGCTATTCTTTAACAAACAATTCTCATTTGGGGGGAGGGGATAAAAGCATCATGCTTTATGATATTTATAAAATACCACAGTCGTGACTAAGAGGGGCCTTTGTTCACACATCTGGCCTTGCCCCTTCCCAATGCCTTGTCTTGATCTTCACAGTTGAAGTCCAGCTGGATTGGCCTCCTTTCTAGCTGACAGCGAGAGAGCCAATGAAATAACTTTTCCTGTTGCTGGGTGACTGCAGCAGCTTAAAAGCCTGCCATTGGCTGGCTGAGTGTTCTGTGCAATGCTGATGGACTAAGCTGGCAGAAGAATGACAGGTGGGAATAGCTATGCAAATATATGACTGGCCTGATGTTCCACTGGAGAGGAAAACTATTTTAAGGCTGAGTGACAACTATAACATACCCTATTAGAAGAAAAATAAATCTTCCTGAGTCTACATTTAGGCACACGAAGAACAGTTATGGGAATGCCACAGAAAAAAAGAAAAATAAGAACCATCTCGAGGTTATCTTACCCTCAAATACCCTGCTTTTCACGGCCTGATTAGCAGTTCCACCTGTCCTAGAAACATATGTGGATTCTACATACCTTTGGTTGTTTTGTGTTGATACATTTAAAAGCCTAAACTTGTTAATTCAGGGAAATGATTTTCAAGTATGTCAAGGAGGCCTTAATTTTCTTTGTCTCTTTGTCTTCAGCGTCCTCTTCTTTACCTTTCCTCCCTGACCTTCAAGTCCAAAAATCTGGCAGCCACAGGATGTGGTCAGTGTCGGGGTCAGCACTGGCTGTGTTTTATCTCACTCTGTCCACTTAAAATATTTGCATCCTGGTGGGAGGATAAGCAAAAGACTTGTCTAAACAGCTTTGGGATTCCCTTTGCAGTCAGAGAGACTGTTTGGGTACAAGTAACTGCTTTTGCTAACACCGGGTTAACTGTTCACACACAAATCTGCCAAAAAACATTCTAGGAAAGAATGTCCTTTTACTAATTGAATTCTAATGAGTCTGGGAAGTAGATTAGGAATTGAGCTATTTTACTGTGGGTTTCAAACACCAGATATAGGGATGTTTGGCCTATTTGATCTGCATAATTCTCCAGTGAGTTCTAATTAGCTCACAGAGACAACTCTTCCAAAAGGAATTCATGGGTTACTATTTGATCCAGGTGAAGGGGGCTTTCTGGTTATGCATCAGAGCCTCCAGTGTTCAAGCACAATAGAAAGATGCTGCTATAATATAGCCAAATGAAACAGTTGTTAAGGAGCAATTTCTGAGCCAATCTAATTGCCATGCCCCTGGAAGCTACATTTATTTGCCTTATAACATTTGGGTGAGTTTGAGAGCCAAATCAGGGTGACCACCAGTGGGATTAGCTGTGGAAGTAGAAATGCTTGAAGGACATAATAGAATATTCTTTTCAATAATACAATTTAAACAAAGTGACCTGGGAAATCATTTTAGCACAGGTAGGTATCACCCAGTGTCTACAAATGATGAATTACGAAGAGGCTGTTGTAAGCATCTCATCTGTGCTGAAGGAAATGTATGCTTTCCACAAGGGAGGTCATGGGTGGGTTTGATGGGAAGTGAAAGTCACTATCTGAAAGTTACATGCATGTATGTCTCCCTTGTGACAGGCAGCTATGGTACTCTCTGCCTAGTATTATCTCCTTTCTAGGAAAACTGGTCCTTCTTCCACTCCAACCATGAGTTTCCACCTGAGAGCTGACATAGTCTTCTATATGACCACACCCCTGTCACAGTTAATTGGTCCACAATGGGCACTTAACCCAAACTGGACCAATCAGAAAACTTCACTGAGATCCTCTAAACTGGAAGTTAAGAATAGTTCTTTCTAGAGGGGGTTGCTGAGAGATGAGAAACTTAGGACCTGACAGCGGCCATGTTTACCCCATTGTAAGGAAAGCCAGGCTGCAGTGAGCACACCTGGGAGCTTGGTGCTGCAATGGCCTGGCTTCGCACATATGGCTTAAGGGGCCACCTCGATGCTTACTGCAGCCAGCACTGGGCGTGGTCAGATGGCTCTGCCTGCAGCAGTTGGCCTTGCAGGAGCACATTCTGTGGGACAAGTTTTCTTTTTGGTACTCAGTGTACTCCTGTGTGTAACCTTTCCTGGGAGGAACTTTGGGCTTATGTATAATACATAGAGGAAGAAGATTTTGCATCTAGAACCTTGTGCCCCACTCAATCCTGCTTTCTCACGAGTAAACTCTGCAGTGGGAGAAAGAACTCATGAGAAGAGAGATGCTTGATCACAGCCCAGTGCAGATGGGGACATTCCTTGTAATAGAATATTTGGACCTTTGGTTTTTAAGGTTATTATAAAAATGATCAAGCTTTGCTCTTGCACATAACTCCTCAAAGAACCAGAGCGAATCTGTTTTCAAGGAGACCACTGATGGTTTGAAACATATATCAGGCAAAACATAAATTTACCCATGGTCTTAAAGGGAAGGTGATTCCTGTGATTTTTCATATAAGAGCAATGTAGTTGAAGAAAACCTCTCTCCCTCGTTTCTTTCTTTTCTGAATTCTAGGGCTTTCCTGTTGGTGGTAAGGGAAAGAGTACAGTGCCCTTCATTAAAATCCAGCTTCGGTGTTTCATGGGATTGTCTGACAAACTTAAGCCCAGTGCTGAGGATGCCCATCTGTTTCTGCAGAAATCATCTCAAAGCTTGGTTTTTACAGGGCTCTCCTATCTCCTGAAAGGCCTGAGATGATAATAGATGCTAGGAAAATGAACCTGGTAGAGAGAGGAATGAGATCATTTAGCACAAGAATTGTTTGGGATTTACCCTTTGGGTAGAAAAATTACTTTTAGATCTCATGAACCTATTCTTTGAAGTTGATATTCTGGAATGCTAAAGGCTGAGAAAACACACCTGTTAAACGGTAGGGGTGGATTACTTTGCAAACTATGTAAGCTTAAAACAAACAAACAAACAAACAAACAAGCCAACAAACCAAACCACCCTCAGCAGAGTCTGTTGAAATCTGAACTCATCTGTTAGTGACTAAACCATGATCATAGAAGGGTTCATAATAAGACCATCAGGATAGGGCCACACCAGAACCAAAGAACCTAAATAAAAAAAGGTGCCATGTCATTTTGAAAGGGAATATTACAAATTCAGCATGCCTACCCATATCACAATTTCCCGATTTGTACACTATGATTAATTGGGCAGTTCTTTGCACCTCACTTTCATCATCTATAAAACAAGGAAAATAATAGTTGGGATTTTGTAAGGATTATGGAGTTAATACAGGCCAGGCACTGAAAACAGACCTGGCACATGGAAAGCATACATCAAAGGTTTCTTATTTTCCAGGTGATCATCACACTGAGTGATCTGCGCATACAGACTGGGCAGGAGAGTCCAAGGAAAGGACCTCAGCAACAAGAAATGGGGCCTTCGAATTGGCAGTATGCTAGCCCCTCAGCTGCCTGACCCGTCAATGGGTTATAGCCACCAATTCTGATCCCCCCTTTAAAGTCTTCTGTTAACAGCCAAAGAAATAAGAGCTCGGACGGCACTGTGAATTGGTGAGATTGCTACAGCTATGTAACAGCACAGGTCTTAGTGAATGGCAATATTTAAAATATATAATGATTGGTCATGTTATCCCACAGTAAGCCCAGAAAATGTATTATAAAGCTCATCCACCTGTAGGTGATTAACAGCAGAATAGTATTTAAGCTTTTTATTCCCGGATATGCTGCAAAAAGCCTGCACTTTTGTAAGTTCTCACCAGCCTTTCTCACACTTTCTCTTTGCACGGATGTGTGGATCTGGTTACAGTGAATCTAAGAAAGTACCTGGAGCCAGTGCTCTGGGCCACCTTCTCGGGCCACCTGTGAGGCCAGCTGCATGGCCCCCACCTTGAGAGGATGTGGTAAAATCTGCTTTGACCTTGGATCTCTTCTACAATGTGGTCTTGTATAAAGGATTCTAGAAATTTTTGTTACCCAGTGACTGTAAAGAACTTTCAATTTTTATTAAAATTCTTACTTGTTCACCCCCTACTTTTTTTAAAGCCCCAGCCAAATGTTTGAGGCTCTAGAAGGAAACATCAGCCTGTATTACATGACATCTTAGAACATTCTCTGAGGTGACCCTGTTTACAACTCGGAGTTTAATTTCTTGGCTTTATGCATGTAAGCATTATATCCAAACACTGCAAATTCCTGCACAGACGTGTCATTGACCATGGATGTTCTGATGCCTGGTTATGGTGGTGTCTTTGTAAACTCCATAAATTTCTTTCAGGGGAATAAAAAGCACCATAAACAGAGTTGCTATTCTACCAACACACATTCCCTAGGAGGGGAAGAGTGCTCTAGGGAGCTCCACCAGCTCTGATAAAGGGATGCGTTTGAAGGAGCACAGCACAGCCACAGAGATGGCTGGGCTCCAATCTTGTTACATGCATGCTGCAATATACACAATAATAAAAGTAAGTTATGGAGCAGCTGCCCTGCTAACCTCTGACACCTCAGCAACAACTCCCAGCCACTCCGTGGTGCCTGTCCTGCCACCCACTGGATGGCTCGTTGGGATACGGCAAGCAAGAGGGCTTCACCCTGGCTTTGTTGATAAGGCTGAACCAGAGGGGAGATTTCCCCAATCCTTCCGCCTTGAGCCTGGGCAAATGAATAAGCTGCCTGTGTCACTAACATATTCCAGGTCATGCACACACACACAAACATTATTATATCTTGAAATTACTTTTAAATTACTGCCTTTGAGGTTTTAACCATTTTCCTAGAAATGTGGCTCAGCAAATCCTTACGTGGAGCAAGGATGGCACCCAGTGGCCAAAGTGTTTCATCTCAGAGCTCGTTTTCTCACACATTTGCTTGTGTCTTTGGAGACACTGATTTGCCTGCCACAGAGCTTTTGCTAAAGGCAGAGCTGAAATTCCAAATCACTTGACCATTCTTTTAAGCTAAAGCGCACACACACACATACACACACACACACACACACACACACACACACACCGAGGCAGTACACAATTATTCATAATAACTTTTAAACATTCTTTAATTTACCTTAAGAGTTTTATGTTAAAGCTGTCATATTCCACTTGTGCAGATTACTACTCATAATGACCCTAATATCAGCATCCCTACAGGAAATATTACACAAATATAAATCCAGTCTCACATTCTTCATATCCTCCCCCAAAAAGTCTCTAGTTGATGAGTTCTCATGCCTTAAACATACGACTGTATCTCCTGACAAGTGCTTTATCATTAAACTGATGTTCACAATATCATATTCTTCTTATCTTTCTTACAAGGTACTTGGCAGGCCTGGAGAATACAGGATAATAAAGTGGGGCTGCTCTTTTTTTCTTTGAGCTTTCCAGATGTCCAGAGATTTCTGTATAGCTAGATAGCCAATCAGACTATAAGGAAGACAAGCAAGATGTCAGAATAATGGATCATGTACTCTCTTGCAAAGAGTGATGCAATATCTTCATAATGTTTGCTGTTTCCAATATCCTTAGGTTTCTAAGCAGTCTGAAACCCTAGGGCAAGAAGCCACATGGATGGCACAACACAATACTAAAAGGAGTTGCTAATAAAGTAGCATTATATACTGATTGCCCAAAGAGTACCATGAAGCGTCTCTTACAATGTCTGTTAAGTTCAACAACAAAAAAATCCTGTTTTTCTCAGACATCATCACCATTCATACTTTTTGGGATCCTAAATTATCTAAATGCCACCAAGGTTCCAAGAACAATAGCTAAATCAAAAGAAATGACTTCAAAATAAAATTCCATGATGTTGCTTACATTTCCCTATCTAGCCACTTGAAGAGAAGCATTGTCTTCAAGGTCAAAACAAAACATTGGAGAGGAATACAGGCAGTCCTTGGGTTACATCGGAGATCCGTTCCTATGGCCTGACATAACTCGATTTTCGCAGTAAGTCAGAACCCACCCACATAAGCACCTATATCTCTCACATGGAGCACATACACAGCAGTAATGAAATGAAACAGTAAAAAAATTTTAAAAGAAAGATAACAATTCCTGACCTTTACTTTTGGTAAATAAATAATAAAAAAACATAAAGCACATGAGTACATACAAGGGTAAATACTGTATTATCAGTATTTATCAGAGATGATGGCATAACCATGAAGCGACGTACGTCGAGTCCAACGTAACCTGAGGACTGCCAGTAATCAGAGCGAAATAGATGTGTTTTTCTTGCTAGTTCTTTGGTCCTTAGTTGTCTCATAAGTAAAACAGAGGTATAATAGCCCAGCTCTCACCAAGAGATTGTGAGGTACACATGAAACAATGGGCATGAAAGGCTTTTATACACTAAGTCATGTTATTTAAGACATTTCATTATTTAAACATTTATAGTAGCATTAGTGCAGGAGTCATGATTCTGTTGGTCCCAAGGCACCATATGAAATAGCTAAGGGTTTTCTGTAGTCCCAGTGGCCAGATCTGCCACTTTTAGGCCGTCTTTGTAAGGCCACAGACACAGACAAACAGGAGAGAGCAAACATGTAAATAGACAAAGCAGCCACCAGGCCGCTTGGATTATTTAACATTTCTAAGCCTTATCTGCAAAACAAAACCATTTCCAGCTATACAATGCTATAATTTTATCATCTTATAAAATTTATCTCTGGGAAGGAAAGGGGAAATAAAACTCAAACCAACGTAAAATAAAATAAATTAAAAAAACACATCATGGAGTCCTTACAATTTCTGAATATCCAAAGCTTTACATGTAGATTCTATTTTAAAATTGGGATGTTTGGTGGAAAAGTTAGCTTAGCTTGATTTAATTACATATTATAAGTGATTTTCAAAGCCCACAGGGCTATATTCTGTTTGAAGGGTAATATAATAGGATAACACTTATGAGGAAGATAAGTGATTGAGTCCATTAAGACAAGAGTTAGTCTCATCAGTATAAAAACTGTCCACTAATGCTAGCTCAGAGCAGTATAAAAAGGATTTGGGTATCTTCTTATACCTAACCTATTCTTTCTCCTCTCATTTCTTCCTCTTAATTGAGGGGGTTGTTTTGACCTCAAACAGTATTTATGCCCAGTTTTATATCCTGGATTTTTTTTTATTATTATCACAGAAAGTCATTGAACCTTCAGCAGGAAATTGACTGCCAGGGAAACAGCTGAGTCAGCATCTGAAAGGGCATCTGGTGCTATAAGGCAGCGGACTGAGCCGGGCAATCTGCACCATGTCTGTAAATATGTGGAGTGCTTTGTGGACCAAAGTCCCTATGTTCCTATGTGGTCCTCTTTATGAACTGTGTCTTAATCAAAAGTCACATCAGAAAAAGGATGGCTGTACTTTGTCACT
This sequence comes from Lasiurus cinereus, assembly GCA_011751065.1. Taxonomy (NCBI): domain Eukaryota; kingdom Metazoa; phylum Chordata; class Mammalia; order Chiroptera; family Vespertilionidae; genus Lasiurus; species Lasiurus cinereus. The sequence goes on along the minus strand of JAAGEH010000393.1, from coordinate 10,526,524 downwards.
CCTGAGTACTGGAAATGTGGGAAGAGGGGTGGTGAGGGCAGCAAGGGCTGCAAGTTCAGGCTGGCCTTCCCTGCTGAGCCATCTTTTTAGTATGTTTGTAAGCTAACAATAACATACTAAATTCCAAATCAACAGTGTTCTCCTTAGTTTAAGCAAAGAATTAATTCTGAACACAGGATAATATCTTTAGAGAGTAAACAGTTATTGATTTTGGCCTGCTATAGCTCTGGACAAGTCCCATCTAATAGCTTTTGTGAGCATATTTAGTCCATGTGAGCTTTGCTATCTTTCTTCCTGACTGTCCCTTCCTTCTTTTAGCAATGACGATAATTGAAACACTAAAAAAATATAAAAAGAACAAAATAGATATGGAAATTAATTCCATAAATAGAATTTTTAGGTAACTGGACTTCATTAAATTAAAAAAGCTTTAAATATTTTTCATAAAAATATTAATAAAATATACATAAAATATAAATAATATAATTACATATAGCTGAAGTTTTAACATTTCCTTAATGAATAATTATTTTAAGTTATGGAATACTGATGCTGTTTGGATTTATTTAGTCATTCACTCACTCATTCATCCATTCAAGCTATTTATTGAGTGCTACTATATTCCAAGGACTGTGAATGGCAGTACAGAGAGCAGTACACAAAACATACAAACAGTGCTGCCCTGCTGTCACATTCTAGCTGGTATTTAGGATGTTTAACTCTACAACAAAGGGGCCCTGACTCCTATGGTTTTGGTTGTTCTGTCTCCTTCCTTTGTTGTCCATTGTTACCTTTTGCTGGCATCATGTCTCTCCTTCTGATCTGGGTCACCATTGCAGGCATTTTCTATATCCCTGGATGGAGCCAACCAGTGTACCTGAGGCCTATGGTATGTTCCCTGCCCTTCCAAGCAGCTCTCTCATTCCTACTATGAGGTTAGGGTCTTCCCTCATTTCCTTTTTTTTATTAAGGTGACTCAATTCTAAGGACCTGATTAAATTATCAGGCCCAAAGGTCTCTGTAACATTTTTCCTGGAAAGACAAAGCATCTAAATGCAAATGACTCTTAGAAGAGTAGTTGTCATCAAGTATTATTACATACAAACATTACAATCCAAAACATTACCTTTCTTGTAGTAGTATCTCACTTGATAATGAATAATTAAACTTCCACAAAAACTTTAAAAGGCAGATACCTAAACTTTCAGAAAAGAGAAAAGTCACTTTCTCCATATATCCACATTTTGGCCATGGACTATTAGAAGTGCAGCAAGAGGATCAAGAATTCTGAGCTACCTTTAAGGCAATGGTGATAAATAAGGTGAAAAGGAATATCTAAGACACATACACTGATGCATATGACATCAGAGATGGAAAGGGGTCATGCTGTGAAGCCTGCTGGTTAAGCACTCCAATTCTGGGACCAGACTACTACAGTATAGCCCTTACAATTGTTTGACCTGGACCTATCTATTCAATATCTCCATGACTCAGTTTACTCACTTGTACAAGAGTACATACTTCACAAGGTTATGAGGCTCAAATGAATTAATCCAGGTAAAATGCTTTGTATTATGCCTGGTCCATAGTAAACACTTGATAAATGTCACCTATTATTACCATCCTAATTTCTTCACTTATTTTTACAGATGAACACACAGGCCCTAAGAGTTTAAGTGAACAGAAAGTTAGAGGTACGTAATACCAATCCCCAAACCAGGAACCGGGTTCTCAGCATATTACACAGATTTTTTTATAACCTACTTAGTTAACAAATAGAAATAAATACTGAAATAATTGCAATGATCATGAAGAGGCTATACAGTTACATATGTCTCTTTTACCCTCTAAACTGAATTATTTAAACACACATTTGCCCAGTTCTGTTCCCCAATACCCAGTAGCCAGGACTAATTCTCCTGAAACCAGAGACAAAGGGTCAGAAAGTCATGTAAAGCTTAACATTTTGCTCTAATAGAGCACCATTTGCTTCCTTACCTTAAACTTGTCAACTTCAGCTTTTGAACATGTCGCATGGTATGATAGCACCTGATTCAAAAGAAAAGGAGGAGGGGAAGATTTAATAACTAGACATGACTATTTCTGAAGTTCTCCCAGCTTAGAAGTAAACATTGCTCATGAATATCACCTTGACAAAATAGTGGATTTTAATGTACAACAAGAATTCTGTGACACAGATTGTCATCTATGCAATTACAATGGAATCTGTTATAATGCTGAATGGAATTGTAGCATTATAGGCTAAGTATTTTATACAAGGATGCTTTTATAGGCAGTTATTTTATCAAAGGAACATGATGTGGCTCAAGACCACAGTTCCCAAAAGATGTGAATACTAAGCCTGTGAAATTCTCTGAAACTTCCTATCTAATAAAAGAGTAATATGCAAATTGACCACACCCACCAGCCATGACCACCAGACAATCAGAGCAAGTATGCAAATTAACCCAACCAAGATGGTTACAGCCATGGAGAGAGCAGGAGGGAGGCTTGGTTTGCCCCTGGTGAGGGAGGAAGCCAAGCATTCCACAAACCCTGGCCAGCCCAAGCCTCTTTAAGACAACAAAGTTTCAATGGCTGCTGTAGAGTGAGACTTGGGTTGCCCCTGGTGATGGAGGCAACAAAGTTTCAATGGCTGTGTGAGCAGAAGGCTTGGCTCTGCTCCAAGCTACAAAGTTTCAATTGTAGAAGATAAATAAATCCCAGATACCAGGGCCTCTGCTTGGGTGACTGGGGGCATGGCTGGCCTGCAAATGACCACAGTCCCCTTGCCTAGGCCACTCCACAGCCCAAGGGAACCCCCACCCTGATCTGGGACACCCTTCAGCTGGCCCCTACCCATGTACCAGGTCTTTATCCTATCTAATAAAAGAGTAATATGCAGATTGACCATCACTCCAACACCCAATGACTGCCCCCACGTGGTCAAAAGATCCTGCCCCCATGTAAACACAAGATGGCCACCACAAGATGGCCAGCAGGGGAGGGCAGTTGGGAGGGACCAAGCCTGCAAGGGAGGGCAGTTGGGGGTGATTAAGCCTACAAGGGAGGGCAGTTAGGGGTGACCAAGCCGGCAGAGGAGGGAAGTTGGGGGTGACCAGGCCTGCAGGGGAAGGCAGTTAGTGGTGACCAGGCCTGCCGGGGAGGTCAGTTAGGGGTAACCAGGCCCTCAGGGGAGGGCAGTTAGGGGCAAACAAGCGGGCAGGGGAGCAGTTAGGCATCATTCAGGCTGGCAGAGGAGTGGTTAGGGTTAGGGTTAGGATTAGGTCTAGTGGTTAGGGGGTGATCAGGCTGGCAGGCAGAAATAGTTAGGGGCAGTCAGGAAGACAGGCAAATGAGCTGTCAGGAGTCAGCAGTCCTGGATTGTGAGAGGGATGTGCCACTGCCCATTTAGGCCCCATCCTACCTGGATTGGGCCTAAATGGACAGTCAGACATCCCTCAAGGGGTCCCAGATTGGAGAGGGAGCAGGCTGGGCTGAAGGACATTCTCCCCTTCCCCCCCCCCCCGTGCACGAATTTCATGTACCAGGCCTCTAGTACTAATAAATAAATCAAAAGGTGGTGTGTGTGAGTGTGTGTGTGTGTGTGTGTGTGTGTGTGTGTGTGTACTGTGCCAGACACTGTGGTTGCTAAGTCAGCTTCTATCTCTGGTCTATTCTGACTTGCCTGCTCTTATTATATAGGAATGATTATAAAGTAATGCCCAATCATTTGCAATGTTTTTTAGAAGAGGATTAGATTTCTCTGCCTTATTGACATCAGCCTTAGTATAGGACTAGCTTTAGCCAATGAAATATGGGGGAACATGACCGATGTCACTTTTGAGCAGTCTTTAAGGACCATCAGGTGGTTCTGCCATTTCCATCTTCCTTCAACTATGGGAAATGCATGGCCCTGAGATGGGCTGCACTCAGCCAAAATGATGCTTTGAGCAGAGCCACAGCACAACTTGCAGCTGCTGAGATATCATGGGAGCAATAATCAACCTTTGTGATTTATCAGCCAATCATAACCCAGTTTGAAGGATGCCTACAGCTAGGGGTAGTCAATGACATGTAAGTGAGAGTGTTGGGGTTGCCTCTGTCTTTTCCTTTCTCTTCCTCCCTGGAAAACAGTTGTAAGGCCTGGAGGTGCAGCAAAATCTGGTGTCTATGAGTATGAATGACAGCTTGTTGTGGATAGTACAGTAGAAAGGTAAAGAGAAAGGAGCCTCGCCCTAGACTATCCTGCTTCAGACTTCTTGTTATGTAGGGCAAATAAACACATGTTTGCTTGAGTCAGTACTGGCACATTATAAAGTATGTTATACACTGACATATGCGCACACACACACACACACACACATCAAGTATACATGCTAAAACTTTTATATTACTAATCACATTCTTAATCTATACAATTTTAAATAAAGAAGTCTGGGAAATACTAAATAGCTCTTCAACTTCCAACCTTACAGAATTGTAGTGCACATCTGGCTTTGTAAAATACAGGTTTTATTTGTTTAAACTCAGCATTTCCCAAATCTAATTAGCCATAAAACTCTCTTTTAAGTGATATACTAATCTAATAACATTCCAATCTAGTAACCTATTGACAAAGAAGTTTGAGAAAAGACAACCCAAGGCATGTACCATCTGTGTGATTGAAGCAGGGCCATCTTGTCTCACAGTGGTTAGAATACAGACTCTAGAGCAAAAACAAAAACAAAAACTCCTAGGCAGACAACAGGATGGTGATTACCAGAGGGAAAGGGGAGGGAAGATGGTAGGAGAGGATAAAGAGGAGATAAATAGTGATGGAAGGAGACTTAAAAACAAAAACAAAAACAAAAAAAGAATACACCTCTAGAGCCAGACTACCCCTCTTAGCTATGTATTTTGGGCAAATGGACCTCATTTGTAATATAGTATAATAATAACATTCTATAAGCATCTTCTGTTTAACATCAGTAACCTGTTTTTGAAAATCAGAGATTCTACTCGAAAATACCAATAAAGAGACCATTTTTAATTGAAAAAATTATAAGGTATTATAAGACTTGCAACCACTTCCTAAAACTTAATAAAAGAAAGTAAAACTCATACGGATGTGTGAACAAAAAATAATATTTGGATATAGATTGTTTTAAGTGTTACTTAAATTCAAAGGCTGACTCTGGTCATAACCAATATAGTTCTTAACAAAAAGTTGTTTTATAATCAGTAGTATCTTCTCTTCCATTGTAAATATTCTAATTACTTGTTTCTTTCCCCAGTGTTCTCAGCACTTTTTCATCTTTGCGAGGGACTGTCAAATACAAGAGCTGAATGTTAAAGGCGTGGTGGTGACTCAGTGAGGACAAGTTGTCTTTCTCAAAGCCAGCAACCCTTGAGAGGCACACCCTCACTGTGAAATTCCAAGTGGTTCTCAAAATGTTTACACATGATTTGGACATTTTTTAGACTAATTTAATTTGGAATGCAAATAAAAACCTTCCCATGCTTCCTTTTGTTAAAAAACAAAACAGAGTTTTGGGGATATAAATATAATTTTTCCAATATAAACAAGGGTATAAAATGTTGTTTTGAGAGAATTTTGAGTAAATATGTTCTGTAAGGTTAAATAATAAAATTTAAACCAAGACTTTTTTGTTTTTTTTACTGGAAAAATTCTGTGGTATGAGTCCATACTTCAGCCAGTTCTTAGGAAGTTTAAATGTGATTAATACATGTTAAATATCTGGCACACAAATAATCAACTTATGTATGTTATATTTATATTAATATTCAATTACAATTCTACCTTATAAATATTTGGTAGAGCATTATGTCATCATATTATCTTTACTGTTCCATAATTACAAGTTGGGATTTTCATTGCAAAAGTAACTAAATAGATTTTGATCTTTTAACTTGGTTTTACTTTGGTAAACTTTAATTTTGCTGTCATTTTATTAAAATCTCTTACTACTTACAAGTTTCTTTTTGCAAATTCAACCTTCAAAATTTATTAAAAAAAAACAAACTGTTCACAAAAACTCAGGTTGAAATTCAAAATCTCTGCCACCAGGTGGTGCTTAGCCTGGCTTTTTGCTATTTAAGACATTCTATCCACTCTCTTACTTAATTTTTCCTTTATTATTAAACAGAAAAAATATTAACTCCATTAATTAAAAGTATTTGAATCAATGAAGCAGACTAAGACTTTTGTTCACTTAAAAAATTTTGTTTTGTATGTTATTATTGAGTTGATGTTCTTTGTATATTTTATTTTATTATTTTTAAGACAAATTTATTGAGGTGACATTGGTTAATAAGATTTTATAGGTTTCAACTTACATTTTTATTTTATTTTATTATTTATTTATTTTAATGAATTTTGTTGCTGAAATTATTACAAATATTCCCCATTTCCCTTTCTTTACTCCCCTCCACTCGGCTCCCACCCCACCCCAGACTTTCACCTGTCTATTGTCTGAGTCCATTAGATATGCATATATGCATTCAAGCTGTATATTTTAGATATAAGCCCTTTGTCAGATGTCTGTTTTTAAAATATCTCCCAGTTTGTGGCTTGTCTATCAAATATCTTCCTTTTTATTATTTTGTTTTTTAATTGTGAAAGAATTCCCACCATCTCGTTAATTAACACATCCATCCTTTTATATATTTATCTTTTAAAAAAATGGTGAGAACCTTTAAGTTCTACCCTTTTAGCAAATTTCAATTATATAATGCAGTGTTTTCAACTTAGTTAAAGATTTTTATCCTTTTACCAACTCAATTTTCTTTCAATGAGCAAAAATTTTTAATTTTAAACAAATACAATTTGTCATTTTTTCTTTATTGTTATTGTTTCATATGTTCTTTCTGATAAATTTTGCCTAACTTAAAGTTGTGAATATATATCTCATGCTATCTTCTAAGAATTGTATACTTTTATGTTTTGGTCTGATACATCTGATATTAAATTTATGTATGGTATAATATTAGGACTTTTATAAAATGAATGCCTTTGTTACTTTGTCATTGTTCTTAAATTTTCCTGGACCAAAACCCTCTGAGAGTTCATTCTGAGATTTTAGCCTCTCTACTGGCTAATCCATTAAGTCCATAGGAATTTTTATTTTATCTATTTAACCAAATTAATGATAAAGAAGCTTTTGGTTTTACCTTTTGAATCTTTTTGTTCTGAGAGTTCTTGTTCAGTTTAACAGGATTCTGAGAACCACTGCTCTAAGTAGAAAAGAGCTGGGTGCTGTAGAAGGACCAAAGAAGCCTGCAGTATATAGAAGAGATGGCAAGGCATGAAGCTCAGGTTGAGAGAATGCCTAGAGTCAGGTTGTGCAGGACTTGTCAGGTCACTGTTGGGGATCTGGATGTTATTCTGAGTGTAATAAGAACCTAGTGATGAGTTTTCATCTGAGGGATGGCAAGATCTGATTTATACTTCTTAAATATAATTCTGACTGATGTATGCCAAAGAGATAAGAGGGGGCCATCATAGAAACTGAGAGATTGTTGCCAGAGCCGAGGTGAAAATGCTGGTGCCGCGGTCCTGTGTATTAGAAGTGGAAAACAGTCAAAATATCAGAGTGTAAATGAGATGTTTTTCTAATGGATTCAATGTGAGGGGCGGCAGGAGGGAAAAATCCAGGATAAATATCAGTTTTCTAGTTTAAACAATTGATTGGATAGTGTCATTTGTGGAGTTAGGGGAGACTAGGAGAGAAACAGACTTATGACATTCATTTCCTATGGCCTTCTTGGATAAGTTAAAACTTCCTCCATGATTTCAGATGATATTAATTTTATTTTTTAAAATATATTTTATTGATATTTTACAGAGAGGAAGGGAGAGGGAGAGAGAGTTAGAAGCATCGATGAAAGAGAAACATCAATCAGCTGCCTCCTGCACATCCCCTACTGGTGATGTGCCCACAACAAGGTACATGCCATTGACCAGGATCAAACCTGGAATCCTTGAGTCCGCAGGCCGACACTCTATCCACTGAGCCAAATGGGTTAGGACCAGACTATATTAATTTTATAAGAATTCCCTAAGTTATACATTTCATATCAAGGACCTACGTATACCATCAATTTTTGAGTAATGTATATTTGATTGAGTATAAACGCTTTAATTGAATGCATCATAATAGTTTTGAAGAAAGAAGCATTTGCAAATCTTAATTATATAAATACTTTCTCTATGTGAAACATTGCTAGATTATGGGAGTTTAGCCATACAAACACACTCATTAATTTTTGTACAGCTAAATAGAATGTGCATAAGGCTTACATACAAAAGTAAACAGTTTATCCACAGAACACAACAAATATTAAACTTTCACAAAAAAATTTCTAGCCGAGACTGGTTTCGCTCAGTGGATAGAGCGCCAGCCTGCGGACTGAAAGGTCCCAGGTTCGATTCTGGTCGGGGCATGTACCTTGCTTGCGGGCACATTTCCAGTGTGGGGCGTGCAGGAGGCGGCTGATTGATGATTCTCTCATTGATGTTTCTGACTTTCTATCCCTCTCCCTTCCTCTCTGTAAAAAATCAATAAAATATATTTTAAAAAAATTTCTAACCCCAATTGATTTATCTTTCATTTATATTAATTCAGAGAAAATTTAAAGTAAAAAGTAGTGACTCAGGTTTTATTGGTGAGCTTTAACACAAGAAATCTTTATAGTTACAAAAATAAATCAATATTTGCAAAACCTTACCAACTTCAATTAATTTTTGGATTGAACTTGCTCCTAGCAAAACAAAACAAAGCAAGATAAAGCAATTATCAGACCCCTGAACAACAGAGTAGAGAAGTTATGTTTTTATGTCGAGTTTCCACAGCAGGAACAGATAACTAACTATATTTCAAAAGAAAGGCAAAGAGCAGAGACATGAGATAGGACTGCTATATCAAGCTTTGCCCTCCACCACATGTGGTTCCAGACCCGAGCCAAATGATTGCCTTTCAGTCCTAGGAATGGCCCTTGAGTAAAATCTCTCCTATCAATAGTTCTAAATGTTATTATTTTGGATTTGAGCAGAGAAATGAGAAGTGGACCATTACTTGTATTGCCTGAAAGGATCACAAATGTAAAAAAAAAAAACACCCACTAAATAGGGAGGAGGAGACCAGACCTCTGAGGACCCAGACTGATTGTCTCTGGCAGAAAAAGGACTGCATGAATATTTACTGATATGTTTATGGCTCCAGTGGCAAAGTAGCACTTGGAAACTAAACTGATACAGAAGTTAATTTAAGCTGATCTAGAGTAAAGGCCCAAATAATTTATATTGATGAGCTCCAGAGAAATAAAGAAGCTTTGCTATCAACAGCAGGCCTCTAGCCAAGAACAGTGACAAGCCACAGGGAATGAAAAGTCAATTTACTTGGGTGACCTGACAGAAGTGCCATCTAACTGAGTAAAGGACATACTCCAACATCGCTTAACACAATGATGACAGGCTTCTAAGATACGGTGTCTGAAAGAATGTGCAGAAACTGAGAAATCATGTTTCTGTTGTCAAATATTTAAGAAACTGCCTGCTGTTTAATAGAATGAAATGTTCACAAAGGGAGTTCATATATATGTAACTGCATCTGCCATGTGATCTGTTATCATGATCTCCAAAATCTATGTCATATGTATTTTTTAAATCTATAAAAGGACTTAGACTTTTAAAATGTAAAGTAAAATATAAGCTACTTGCCAAATCTGGAGTCATAAATAGAAAACTCAATTGTCAGGGCAACTTTTAAATCAGATGCTTTTTAACTACTACAGGCAGAAAAGAAGAGCCACATTTGTAGCTCATATCAACATATATTTATGAGGAACCTACTATGTGTAAGCCATTGTGATAGACATGCTGGCTCTTTTTCTCATCTTGGCAAATAAATTTTACTCAAGGCCTCAATTTTCTTTGATTGCTAGTATATTCTATGAAACTCTGCGCTGTAAATGATTCTTGAGCTTAAGGAAGAACTCAATAGGAAGGTGTGTTTTGATTGATTAGTGATGTCTTCCATAGGCATTGCTTGGAAAGAGTGATGGCATATGTGCTATGCATTGCAATCAATGGAAAACAAGAAATGACCCTCTGGATCAAACAATTCAGTCTAGGAATCTATTGATGAAAGAGGAGCAAAGATATATTTTGAGAAAATTATATATGCCCAAGTTTAATTGATTAGGGATATACCTAAAACATAGATGTAATTTTGATTTTCAGTTTCATTTTGTATTTGGTGAAATATTGTGCTGGAAATAAATCTAATAGCTCTGTAGCAAGTCTCTGGCCCTCTGTGATATAAGAAATAGTTACTTTCTCAGGTAAGAGGCTAAAAGTTCTCTATTTGACTTGTAGGACCAATTAATAGAGAGTATAAGAGATTGCAATTATAAGACAGTACCAAGAAGTTATTATTGAATCCATCTTACTGGGCACTTAAGAGAATTGTTTTGGTTTTAAAAAACAGGCTTCCCATTTATATGGAAACTAGAGGCCTGGTGCATGTAATTTGTGCAAGGGAAGGGGCCCCCTCAGCCCAGTTTGCACTCTCTCCAATCTGGGACCCCTCAGGGAATGTCTGACTGTCGGTTTAAGGGATTGGGCCTAAACCGGCAGTTGGACATCCCTCTCACAATCTGGGACCACTGGCTCCTAATTGCTCACCTGCCTACCTGCCTGATCGCCCCTCTCCGCCAGCCTGGTCACCACCAACTGCCTCCCCCTGCTGGCCTGGTCACTCCCAACTGCCCCCCTGCTGGCCTGGTCACCTCTAACTGCTCCCCCACCCCCACCGGCCTGGTCATCCCTTACTGCCGCCCTTGCCAGCCTGGTTGCCCCCAACTGCCCCTCTGATGGCCTGGTTACTCCCAACTGCCCCCTCCCACCAGCATGGTCACCCCCAACTGCCCCCCTGCCAGTCTGGTTCCCTATGCAGCCTGCTATTTATCATTTGGTCATCCCTCACTAACACCCTTGCTGGCCTGGTTGCCCCACGCAGCCTGTGTTTGGTCATCCATCCAGTTGTTTTGGTTGTGACAGCCCCTGGCTTTTTATATATTAGGATAAGAAGAAAATTAAAGCATCTACCAAATTGTGTTCAGGGGGATTTGAATAAAAGGAATTTTCCAAAGATCTTGGTGTACTGAAATCTACTTTGGCGGCCGTGTCCCCATAGAGGAAGCTTAGATTTCTAGGTCAATGTGAGACCTGCCCATGTTGACTGGATTCTCTTTTAATTAATCTTGACAGAATAGACATACCATAGTTGCATTATTTCATTCAAAGCTATGGACTTAATTTAACTTCTCCAGTGGTTTGAAAGAGCCCTCAACTTAGAATGAAGAAAACATTAATCACTTATTCACCCAAAGCAAAGATTTAACTTAATCTATTTTATGTTGGTATTCCTTGCAGCACAATTTGCACATGGTCCCTTGAAACACAGACCTGGGCTTGAATCCTGGCTCTGCTTTTAGCTGTGCAATGCAGGCTACAAAAACTCTCTCCCAAAATTTTTAAACCTTCTTGAGTCCTACTTTGCTAATTTGTCAAATGGAAATAATATCGTCTACTCTTACCTGTTTAGGTGAAGGTTAACTTACACACACACACACACACACACACACACACACACACACATATATATATATATATATATATATATATATATATATATATATATATTAACATAGTGCCTGCCATATGATAAGCATTTAATACATGCATTTTAAACAGTACCAAATAACAATAACTGGAGAGGAAACAAGAATATAAATTAATAAAAAAATTTATTTAATAAATAAGCCTGAACAAATTACCATGAACTATGCTAAATTACTCCAAAGTTCCTGCTGGATATTGAAACTCATGCCCAGGATCCCAAAGCACATGCCTTAGATCATAGCAATGGCAGAAAATCATCTGAGGGTGGATTTGATTTTGGAAAACTATCAAATATCCCTTAATAAAAAATAAAATGAAAACACGATCAACTTTTTATTAAAAAAACAAATATGACTATGAAGTACTAAAGTCAATTTTTTCTCTATAACTGTCAGAATGAGACCTCTAAAATGTAAAAGTTCCTCTCCTGCTGAAACTCTTCAATGATTTTTCTCCACCTTTAGAATCAGGTTTAGCACAAGTGACCTTGGGATTTGGTCCCTGCTCCCTTGTGCCCTTTCTCTTCCCCTGCATGCCCTTTGCTCTAGCTATACTGAGATGGTGACACTGCCCACAATAGCATGCTACCTCAGCCCTTCCTGCTTCTGCTTACCACCCTCCTGCCTGGAGTGCTCCTGCTAAACTGTCTTTCAAAACTGTAGAGCTCACTGCCACTTGCCACTAAGAAGTTATCTTCTGTACAAAGTAATACTAACTGAATTCTTCTAGTTTAGATGCCCTTCCTCCATGCTTTCCAACCTTGTCCCTGTCTCCTGAAACTCATAAACCCTGATGGAAACCACATTCTCCCTTATCTGTATCTTCTACTACACTGAAATTACTGGGGATGTTGTATGATAGATTGTGAAGTAGACATATTGTCTACTTCATGTTGCTTTGCTGAGGGTCACATGAGTTCTTGGCACATAGCAGGAGATCTACTCATTATATTATGATTATGTCTTGTAAATCTCACAGTTCCTATTAGAGTGTTTAAGAAATATTTAAACATGCACAGACTCCACTGTTGACTATTTTTGTAGGGAAGCACCACTTGTTCATATCCATAAATTCTTTGTTGTTGTTAAGAGGTTATCTTACTGGATTATCTTGCTGGTATAAAACAATATCTGATAGATGAAGTAGTAGTGAATTATAACCCAAAGTATAAAATGAATATCCATCATTCTATACTGAGATAAATGACAAATATTCTGTATAGAAGAATTCTAGATAATATATTCTAGATAATATATGTAGCTACTTCCCCCTTGAGGTGGTCAAGTATAACTCTCTTTTGTAGGGTGGCTGTGCTGAGTGACTTCCTTCCAAAGGGTACAGCATGGAAAGTGGGGTTGGGGAATAAGTTTACAGTGGGAAGATTTGACAAACACTAGCTGGGTCAAGTGACAAAGTCAACATCAATAATGATACGTCATATTGAAAGTGTGTATCTTTGATATGATGTGATGAAGATAGTACTTTTCATTGTGGTCTTTCCCTCAAAATCCCATAACCTCAGCCTAATCCAGAAAAACATCAGACAAATCCCAAGAGGGATATTTTATTACAAAATACCTGACCAGTATTTCTTAAAACTATCAAGGTCATCAAAAAAAGAAAATCTGAAAATCTATCAAAGACAAGAGAAGCCTAAGAAGACATGATGACTAAATGTAGTAGGATATTCTGGATAGGCTCCAGTAACAGAAAAATGATTTTATATAAACATTAAGGAATATACAGAAAATATGGGCTTTAATAATGTCACGGTATTAGTTTATTAATTATAACAAATGTACATGCTAATCTAATATGTTAATAATTTGGGAAACAGGTACAGGGTACATAGAAACTTCTGTACTATCCTACCAATTTTTCTATAAATTGAATGCTATTCTTAAAAAAAATACATATGTGTACACACACACACACACACACACACACACACACACACACAGTATCTAGCTGATTCTCAATATAGGTTCTCCCACTTCTCATAGAACACCCAAATGAAAGCCCAGAAACCATCACTAAAACTGAGAACCCCTACTAGATTCTGGGAAGAATTTTCACCAATTTTAAGGCAGATGCAGCTGGATTGAGAAAAATAACCGGCAGCTTCACCATGTTTCACCCCCTGAAATAAAGCATCCTCCGGGGTGAAAGAAGACACAGGGCATTGTTCTAATGCAGCCCCCTGGTCTGAAAGGAGACAGACAAAAGGGCATGTTCCTTTCAAGTGGCAGGCTCTCACTAACAGCTGCAGAATTGGTATGAATCAAAATATTAATCCAGTTGACCTACTGAATGACATCTGTTTTTGAAATATTAGCCTTTATCTTGGGGAACAGAGTCACTGTAAATAAAACACTGAATGATAGGGGAGTTATAATACAAGTAACAACTGTTATTGGCAATTTATGAGCATTGTTAAAGACTATTTGTCTTATTTCATGTCATCCTCATAACAATTCCACAAGGTTGGGAAGTGAGAAAAATGAAACACAGAGAAATGAACTGATTTGCCAAGAGATACATAGGTAAAATATGGCAGAGCTAGGATTAAAATTCTAACAGTCTAATTTTAAAGATCACACTTCTAACCATTTCACTATACTTCATTAAAAAAAATATAGCAGCAGTGTGTGCTGAGACTTGAGATTCTTATTGCTATTTAGTTGTGATCTTTATTTGTACTTGATTGCATTTCATTCACTCATCAAATATTTTTTGCATGTCCACTGTGTTGTATGTCAGCTCCTATGATGGCACTGGACACACAACAGTGAACCAGACTCATAGACACATCCTTGAACATAAGGGATTCAGGGTCTGGCTTGGAGAAAGAATGCACCATTTCAGCCTAGCAGAGGCACCCAAGACTCATGCCTACATGCTAGATACTGAGAATCAGCCTAAAAACTAACATTGGTTTGCTCCCATTTTGTATATCTAATAAAGGAGATTCTATAGTACATAAGTAGACAGTAAGAGTGGCTCAAAGCCAATTACAAAGTCTTGCCAGTCAATAAACAAAGAAGTCCAAGGGAAAGAGGGCACCGTCCTGAAAACCCAGAGAGAATGTGCCTCTGATAATGACTTCATGTGAGGGCCATTACCTTTCAGAAATCTTATGCTTAATGTCTTTAATAAGCTACACGAAGAAAGAGACTTATTAAAACTGGAACAGAAAAGCATATAGGTGAATACGTTTCGATGAAATTTTAAAACAAAGAAACAACAAATGAAAAAAATGAGATACAAAAGCTCAACTCTCACTTTTTCAGGGAAGGCTCTCTTGGATGTATCTATAGTTGCTCCATTTCCACTTACTCTTTACTAAAACATCCTGCTTTTTTTCCTGTATAATAGATTAATTTACTTATTACTGCCTGTTGTTGTTTTTTTCTGCCAGAATATGAGTCCATGAGAATATGAATATTATTTGTTTGTTCACTACTCAATCCTCAGTACCTGGAATAGCATTTACCACAGAGTACCTCAAGTATTTATTTAATAATTGAAAGTACAGATAAAAATGCAAATGAAGATGAATTAACATATGAAAAAGAATTCAAATTATAGCTGCAGAATTTAAATTGACATTGGAGTTAATAAAGATTTTTTTTTAAATGCAAGCACTTAGAATCAACAAATCAATGGAAAAGAATAGACAGGACTGAATAGAATGACACTTATATGGTCATTTGTTTTTCAACAAAGTGTCAAAGTTATCTAATGAAGAAAAAATAATTTTCAGTAAATGACATAAATAAAAAATAAACTGCAACTGCTACTATACACAAAAATTACTGAGGCGGATCATAGAGTGAAATGTAAAAGCTAAAACTATAAAGCTTTTAGAGGAAAACATAGGAGAATATATTCTTGAGTTGGGGGAGGCAGAATTTTCTTAGAAAGCAATAAACTTAAATATTATTTTCATGATAAATTAGGCTTCATCAAAACCAAAAATATCTATCGTCTCATCAAAAGATACCATAAAGAAAATGAATAAGCAAATTTGGAAAAAATATTCACAACACACATATCTGACCAAACACTTGAATCTCCAGGATATGTAAAGAATTCCTACTATTCAATAATAAAAAGACCAGCAATCTCATGAAAAGTAGCCAAACATTTGAACAGTTCACAAAAGAAGATGCACAAATGGTAAATAAGTACATGAAAAGTATGTAAAATTATTAGTTATTAGATAAATAAAAATTAAAACCACATTAAAATGTCATTAAATACTCACCTGAATGAGTAAAATTAAAAACAAAGACATCACCAAATATTTAAGAGACTGCGAAGCAACTAAAACTTTAATTTTTACTTGGTAGGAAAATGCTATGGTACAATACCATTGAAAACAAATTATCTAGCAGTTTCTTGTAAAAGTAAATATACCCTGGCTTTTGGACCCAGTAATTCTAATACTTGCTGTTAGTTCAAGAAAAATAAAAGCATATATTCACAAAAATATTTATTCAAAATGCTCATAGCAGCTTTATTCATATAGCCCCAACATGGAAACACCAATGTAGTGATCAATAAGAGGATAAATAAACAAACTGGTAGATTCCCACAGCGGAATTCTACTCAGCAATTAAAAATAAATAAACTTATATACCCCATATGGATGAATCTTAAATGCATTATGCTGGTTAAAAGAAGTCTGATAAAAAGTTTATATTATATAATTTCACTTATATGAAATTATAAACAAGTAAAACTAATCTATGGTGGAAAAATCAGCTGTATTTGGGGGGTGGTAGAGGGTGTCTCTAGGAAGTCAGGGAAAACTTTCTGGGTGATGATACATCAAGATATATTTTCTACTGAGAAATAATAAAATTGTTTTATGCTAAAACCATTTAGGGTGATTTGATAGGCAAGATTAGATTACCTAAACAAAATCTGTGTTTAAATATGTGTTAGAAATACAGTTCTGTTAATATAGAAAAATATAGTTTTCTTGAAAAAGTAACTGCATTGGGTAAAGTAATGATTTACTAATGACAATGTAATTAAACATGAACAAAAACTAGCAAACTACAGGTAAGCACATAGTACATAGTTTATTTTCTTTCTGTTTAAAAAAAATCATCTTTAGCCGAGACCGGTTTGGCTCAGTGGATAGAGAGTTGGCTTGCGGATTGAAAGGTCCCAGGTTCGATTCGGGTCAGGGGCATGTACCTTGCTTGCGGGCACATCTCCACTGTGGGGCATGCAGGAGGCGGCTGATCGATGTCTCTCATTGATGTTTCTGACTTTCTATCTCTCTCCCTTTTTCTCTGTAAAAAAATCAATAAAATATTTTAAAAAATCATCTTTATTGTTGAAAGTTCAATTTATTTTCTTGCATAGCAAGGAATTAAATGACACTAGTTCATGTTTATCTTTATTAATTAAAAATATTGATTAAAGAATGCTTTGGTAAAAAATAAACATGGTAAATAATTTCCATTTCACTGGAGTAAAAAAAATAATTAAGTGAACATTAATTTCTACCCAAGTAGATTTCAAGGTTTAGAAAAGTGCCCAGGCATCAATATTCTTTAAAAGCTCCATGATTGATTCCAATGCATAGACTGTGTTAGAATACCCAAAACACACAATCAGCATGTCATTCTTAGAAATTTCTTTGGGCAACAAAAAGCAGCAAGTGAAAGTGAAGCTTACAATGTCTATTTGGTTTGTCTTCACTGTGTTATCCAAAGAATTCCAGGAAATGTGGCATAATTACTTTCTGAGGGTCTTTTTAAAAATCACAATTCGATCATAATTTATACACCAGTTCAATAAGCACTTGGCATTTTCAGAGAAAACAGCTTCCAATCTGTTTGGGTTTTTTTTGTTTGCTTGCTTTGTAAAGTAACTTAAGATGTAGTAGTGGCTACAATGACTAACTCCTGCATAACCGTTTCAGGAAAGTACTTCATTTGCGTTTTCTTTTCTCCTTTCAAAAAGTGAAATGTTGAGAGAAGCTCTACATGCCATACAGAAGGATCAGATTTCAGCTAGGATAAGGAGAGAGAGAACTACATAACCAGACACCCAGAGAAGAGAGACTATGGGCAGACAAAGAAATAGCTGCATATGAAAGAAAAGCAGACATTACCAGAAAAGGAAGTAAACAAAATAGAGGCAAGCAACCTGTCAGAGAAAGAATTCAGAGAAATGGTTATAAAGTGTCTGAAAAGAATGGAAGACAAATTTGACAATATGAATAAGAACCAAGAGGAAATGTAGAAGAACCAAGAAGAAATGAAAAATTACATCACTGCTGTAAAGAACTCAATAAAAACATCAAAAGTAGACTAGAAGAAGTAGAGGACTGCATCAGAGAGCTAGAAGACAAGGTAAAAAAAATCCAAGTAGAGCAGCTTCTAGAAAAAAAAAATTAGAAAGCAGGAGGAGAGCCTAAAGGAACTTTGGGACACCATGAAACAAAACAACATCCGTATAATAGGAGTTCCAGAAGGAGAGGAAACTGAGCATGGAATAGAAAATCTGTTTGAAGAAATATTGACAGAAAACTTCCCTGATATAGGGAAGAAGAAATTCACACAAATTCAAGAAGCTCACAGAGTCCCAAGCAAAATGAACCCCAAAAGACTGACAATAAGGCACAATATAATTAAATTGGCAAACACGAATGACAAAGTAAGAATCTTAAAAGCAGCCAGAGAGATACAGAAAGTTAGCTACAGAAGAACCTCCATCAGACTAGCGACTGATTTCTCAACAGAAACTCATCAGGCCAGAAGGGAATGGAGTGAAATATACAAAGTCATGCAAAGGGTCTGAATCCAAGAATACTGTATCCAGCAAGTCTTTCAATCAAAACTGAAGGTTAAATCAGGAGCTTCACAGACAAAAAAGGACTAAGGGAATTTATTACCACTAAACCAGCAATGCAAAAAATGCTAAAGGGTCTGCTATAAAAAGAAAGAAAGAAAGAAAGAAAGAAAGAAAGAAAGAAAGAAAGAAAGAAAGAAAGAAAGAAAGAAAAGAAGTAACACAGGAGTAAAGAATAAAAATGGTGACAAATAAGAACCTATCAATAATAACTTTAAATGTAAATGAATTAAATGCTCCAATCAAAAGGTAACAGATTGGATAAGAAAATATGACCCATATATCTACTGTCTACAAGAAACGCTCCTAAGAAAAAAAGACACACACAGACTGAGGATGAAGTAATGGAAAATGGTTTTTCAGGCACATGAAAATAAAAAAAAAAAAGCTGGGATAGTAATACTTATATCTGACAGATTAGATCTCAAAGTAAAGGACATAACAAGAGATAAGGAAGGCCACTTCATAATACAATCCAACACAAAGAAATAACTCTGGTAAACATATAAGCACCCAATATAGGAACACCCAAATACATAAAAAAACACTTCTGAAGGATATCAAGGAAGAGATTGACAGCAATACAATCATAGTAGGAGACTTTAATACCCCACTGTCACCACTGGACAAATCCTCTAAACAAAAAATCAGCAGAGAAACATCAATCCTAAATGACCCATTAGACCAGATGGAATTAATTGATATCTTCAGAACATTTCACTCCAAAACTACAGAATATACATTCTTCTCAAATGCACATGGGTCGTTTTCAAAGATAGACCATATGTTGTGTCATAAGCAAAGTCTCTTCAAATTCAAGAAGATAGGAATCATATCAAGCATCTTCTCAGATCACAGTGGCATAAAACTGGAAATCAACTATAATAAAAACAATATAAAGAAATCAAACACGTGGAGACTAAATAGCATGCTATTAAATAATGACTGGGTAACCAGAGAGATCAAGGAAGAAATAAAAAAACATCATGGCAACAAATGACAATGAAAACACAACAATCCAAAATCTATGGGACACAGGGAAAGCAGTCTTGAGAGGGAAGTTCATAGCTCTACAAGCCTACTGAAAAAAAAAACACAAAACAAAACAAGAAACAATGGTAATAAATTACCTAACCCTACAACTCAAAGAGCTAGAAAGAGAGCAACAAGAAAAGCCCAGTGTAAGCAGAAGGAAGTATATAGTAAAGATCAGAGAGAAGATAAATGACTAGAGACCAAAGAAACAAATCAAAGGTCAACAAAACCAAGAGCTAGTTTTTTGAAAGGATAATCTAGATTGATGAACCTCTAGCAAGGCTCACCAAGAAACAGAGAGAAATCAAATAAACAAAATCAGAAATGAAAGAGGAGAAATAACAACAGACCCCACAAAATACAAAGGATTGTTAAAAAATACTATGAACAACTCTATTCCAACAAACTGGACAACCTGGAGGAAATGGACATATTCCTAGAAAAATATAACCTTCCAAAACTCAATCAGGAAGAATCTAAACATCTAAATAGGCCAATAAACTATGGAAGAAATTGAAGCAGTCATCAAAAAGATTCCAGCAAACAAAAGCCCAGGGCCAGACGGCCCATAGGGGGGTTTTATCAAACATTCAAGGAAGAATTAAAACCTATCCTCCTCAGACTATTCCAAAAAATTCAAGAAGAAGGAACACTTTCAAGCACCTTCTATAAAGCCAGAGTCACCTTAATACCAAAGCCAGATAAAGACAACACAATGAAAGACAATTACAGGCCAATATCCCTCATGAAAATAGATGCCAAAATCCTCAACAAAATTCTAGGAAATTGAATCCAGCAGTACATCAGAAAGATCATACACCACGACCAAGTAGAATTTATCCCAGGAATGCAAGGATGGCACAATATCACAAATCAATAAATGTGATACATCACATAAACAAATTGGGAGATAAAAATCACATAGTCATATCAATTGATGCAGAAAAAGCATTTGACAAAATCCAACACCTTTTCTTGATAAGAAACTCTCAGCAAGTTGGGAATAGAAGGATCATACCTCAACATCATAAAAGCCATATATGATAAACCCACAGCTAACATCATACTCAATGGGCAAAAACTAAAACCATTTCCCCTAAGAACAGGAACAATACAGGGATGTCCATTCTCACCATTCCTGTTTGACATAGTACTGGAAGTACTAGCCATTGCAATTAGACAAGAAGAAGAAATAAAAGGCATTCAAATTGGTAAAGAAGAAGTAAAGCTGTCTTTATGTGCAGATGACATGATACTGGACATAAAAGCCCAAAAGACTCCATCAATAAACTAATAGACTTAACAAATAAATTTGGCAATGTAGCAGGATAGAATTAATGCCAAGAAATTTATGGCATTTCTATACACTAATAGTGAAGTTACAGAAAGAGAGACTAAAAAAGCAATCCCACTTACCATTGCAGCAAAAAAAATTAAGATACCTAGGAATAAACTTAACTAAGGAGGTAAAAGACCTATATGCAGAAAACTATAGGACACTGAAAAAAGAGATAGAGAAGACACAAACAGATGGAAGAGCATACCATGCTCATCGATTGGGAGAATCAACATCATTAAAATGTCCATACTATCCAAAGCAATCTATAGATTCAATGCACTCCCCATTAAAATACCAACGGTATATTTCACGGACCTAGAAAGAACTCTCCAAAGATTTACATGGAACAAAAGAAGACCACGAATAGCCACAGCAATTCTGAGAAAGAAGAATAAAGTACAAGGGATCTCAATACCAGATTTCAAGCTGAATTACAAAGCCACTGTTCTCAAAACAGCCTGGTATTGGCACAAGAACAGACATATAGACTAATGAAATAGAATAGAGAATCCAGATATTCACTTAAACCACTATGCTCAATTAATATTTGATAAAGGAGGCGTGAACATACAATGAAGTCAAGAAAGTCTCTTCAATAAATGGTGTTAGAAAAATTGGACAGATACATGCAAAAAAATGAAATTAGACCACCAACTTACACCAAATACAAAAATAAATTCCAAATGGATACAGGACTTAAACATAAGACAGGAAACCATAAAAATACTAGAGGAATCCACAGTCAGCACAATCTCAGACTTATGCCAAAAGAACTTCTTCACTGATACTGCTCCAAGGACAATGGAAGCTAAAGAGAAAGTAAACAAATGGAACTACATCAAAATAAAAAGCTTTTTCACAGCAAAAGAAACCATTAACAAAACAACAAGAAAGCCCTCTGTATTGGAGGACATATTTGCAAATGTTATCACTGATAAGGGTTTAATCTCCAATATCTATAGGCAACTGATACAACTGAATAAAAGGAAGATAAATGATCCAATAAAAAAAAAGGGCAATAGACCTAAATAGAATCTTTTCGAAAGAGGACAGAAGGAAGGCCAAGAGACACATGAAAACATGCTCAAAGTCATTAATTATCCGAGAGATGCAAATCAAAATGACAGTGCAATACCATTTACACCTGTCAGAATGACAACCATCAACAAATCAACAAATGACAAGTGTTGGCGAGGATGCGGAGAAAAAGAAACTCTCATGCACTGCTGGTGGGAATGCAGACTGGTGTAGCCACTGTGGAGAACTGTATGGAGTTTCCTCAAAAAACTAAAAATGGAACTCCCATTTGACTCAGTAATCCCACTCCTAGGACTATATCCTAAGAAACTAGAAACACCGATCAGAAAGGATATATGCACCCCTATGTCATAGCAGTACAATTTACAATAGCTTAGATTTGGTAACAGCCTAGGTGCCCATCAGCAGATGACTGTATCGGGAAACTGTGGTACATCTACACAATGGAATACTATGGTGCCATAAAAAGAAGGAATTCTTACCATTTGCAGCAACCTGGATGGAACTGGAGAGCATTATGCTAAGTGAAATAAACCAGTCAATGAAGGAATAATACCACATGAACTCACTCATTTATGGATAATAAAGAACATTATAAAGTGATGAACAAAAAGATAGATACAGAGGCAGTAAAGCATCAAACAGACAAATTACAGTAGGAAGGTTAGGGAGAGGTGGGTAGATAAGAGATTAACGGAAGGATTTGTATGCATGCATATAAGCATAATCAATGGACAAAAGACACTGGGGGGTTAGGGCATGCATGGGAGTGGGGTGGGCAATGGGAAGAGATTTACACATGTAATACATTGATTTAAAAAAAGCAAAAAAAAAGGTGAAATGTTTAGATAATTCTATATTTTTTCAATAAAGAAAAATTTACAAGTGGAAACAATTCCATTTCTGCTGATGAGTTGTATTTGGCTTTGTAATTTATATCTGTATTCTTTGCACCTGCAAATAAACATGGGTCTTTCAAGAGTCAATGTTTATCATTTTAGGGCTGGATCATGGTCTGATAGTAAAAAAATAAAAATAAAAATAAAATAATAATGATTTTTGTAGGTAATAGGATATTTAAATGAGACTTTTTCTATCTGAGTTTATAATTGAGATCAACAGGTACTACAGTCTAAAGGGAGATGGTAGTAGGCTTTATATGCAAGACTGGAAAGAAGATGCCTCAAACCAGTTCTGCCACCTTCAAGTTAAGGTGCTTGTTGCCCATCTCGGCCTTGTTCCAAATAAATAAATAAATAAATAAATAAATAAATAAATAAATAAATAAA
>JAAGEH010000393.1:10416438-10503254 GCA_011751065.1 Lasiurus cinereus | reverse complement strand
AAATAAATAAATAAATAAATAAATAAATAAATAAATAAATAAATAAATAAATAAGACTTCATGAAAGAACCCATATTGAGATTTTCTTAGGGATTCTTTTTTTTTAATTTTTTAAAAATTAAATCTTTATTATTCAGATTATTACATTTGTTTCTCTTTTTTTCCCCTCCATAGCACCCCTCCACCCAACTCCTACCCTTCCCTCTGCCCTTACCTCTCTCCCATTGACCTCATCCATAGGTGTATGATTTTTGTCCCGTCTCTCACTGCACACTCTTCACCCCATTCCCTCTGAGAATTATCAGTCCACTCCTTTTCTGTTCTCCTGATTCTATTATATTCACCAGTTTATTTTGTTGATCAAAGTTTTAATTCACTTAATTTTTATTTTTTTATTTTTTTTTATTTTTAAAAATATTTATTAATTTTTATACATATCTCCCCATTGCCCCCCTCCCTCCTAGGCATACCCCAACCCCCCAGTGTCTATGTTCATTGGTTATGCTTATATGCATGCATACAAGTCCTTTGATTGATCTCTTATCTAGCTCACTTAACTTTAATCTTCCTGCTGTAATTTCACAGTCTGCTTGAAGCTTTACTGTCTCTGTATCTATCCTTTTGTTCATCAGTTTATAATGTTCTTTATTATCCACAAATGAGTGATATCATGTGATGCCTCTCCTTCATTGACTGGCTTATTTTACTAAGCATAAGGTTCTCCAATTCCAACCAGGTTACTGCAAATGGTAAGAATTCCTTCTTTTTAATGGCAGCATAGAATTCCATTGTGTAGATGTACCACAGTTTTCTGATCCACTCATCTGCTGATGGGCACCTAGGCTGTTTCCAAATTGTAGTTATTGTAAATTGTGCTGCTATGAACATAGGGGGTGCATAAATCCTTTCTGATTGGTGTTTGTAATTTCTTAGGATAAATTCCTAAGAGTGGGATTACAGGGTCAAATGGGAGATCCATTTTTAGTTTTTGGAGGAAACTCCATACTGTTCTCCACAGTGGCTGCACCAGTCTGCATTCCCACCAACAGTGCACAAGGGTTCCTTTTTCTCCGCATCCTCACCAACACTTGTCATTTGTTGATTTGTTGATGATTGCCATTCTGACAGGTGTAAGATGGTATCGCATTGTCGTTTTGATTTGCATCTCTCGGATGATTAATGACTTTGAACATGTTTTCATGTGCCTTCCTTCTGTCCTCTTTCGAAAAGGTTTTATTTAGGTCCGTTGCCCATTTTTTTATTGGATCGTTTATCTTCCTTTTATTAAATTGTATAAGTTGGCTGTATATTTTGGAGATTAAACCTTTATCAGTGATAACATTTGCAAATATGTTCTCCCAAAAAGTGATATTTCTTGTTGTTTTGTTAATGGTTTCTTTTGCTGTGAAAAAGCTTTTTATTTTGATGTAGTCCCATTTGTTTATTTTTTCTTTAGCTTCCATTGCCTTTGGAGCAGTATTGGTGAAGAAGTTCCTTTGGCATAAGTCTGAGATTGTGCTGACTGTGGATTCCTCTAGTGTTTTTATGGTTTCCCTTCTAATGTTTAAGTCCTGTATCCATTTTGAGTTTATTTTTGTATTTGGTGTAAGTTGGTGGTCCAGTTTCATATTTTTGCATGTATCTGTCCAATTTTCCCAACAGCATTTATTGAAGAGGCTATCTTGGCTTCATTGAATGTTCATGCCTCCTTTGTCAAATGAGTTGAGCATAGTGGTTTGGTTGGATATCTGGGTTCTCTATTCTATTCCTAATTCACTTAATTTTTAGATTCACTTGTTGATAGATATGTATTTGTTGTTCATAATATTTTGACTTTTACCTTTTTCTTCCTCTTCTAAAAGAGTACCTTTCAGCATTTCATATAATACTGGTTTGGAGTTGATGAACTTCTTGAGCTTTTTCTTATCTGTGAAGCTCTTGATCTGCCCTTCAATTCTGAATGATAGCTTTGCTGGATAGATAATTCTTGGTGGTAGGTTCTTGCTATTCATCACATTGAATATTTCTTGCCACTCTCATCTGGCCAGCATCGTCTCTGTTGAGAAATCAGCTGACAGTCCTATGGGTGCTCCCCTGTAGGTAATGAACTGTTTTTCTCTTGCTGCTTTTAATATTCTCTCTTTGTCTTTTGCTCTTGGTATTTTAATTATGATGTGTCTTGGTGTAGTCCTCTTTGGATTCCTTTTATATGAGGTTCTGTGTGCTTCCTGGACTTGTAAGTCTATTTCTTTCATCAGGTGGGGGAAGTTTTCAGTCATTATTTCTTTAAATAGGTTTTCAGTATCTTGCTCTCTCTCTTCTTCTGGCACCCCCACAATTCTGATGTTGGTACACTTGAAGCTGTCCCAGAGGCTCCTTTTATTGTCTTCACATTTTTGGATTCTTTTTTCTTCTTGCTTATCCAGTTGAGTGTTTTCTGCTTCTTTATATTTCAAATTTTTGACTTGATCCTTGCCTTTCTATAGTCTGCTGTTAGGACTCTGTATAATATTTTTTATTTCAGTCAGTATATGTTTAATATCTAGTTGGTCCTTTTTCATCTCTAGTTGGTCCTTTTTCATCTCCTCTTGGCTCTCGCTAACTTTATCCAACTTTTCTAGGATATTCTTGGAAAACCTTATAAGCATGGTTTTGAACTCTATATCCAGTTGTTTGTTTTCCTCCATTTCTTTTGTTTGTGATCCCTTCCCTTGTCTCGGCATTTTCACTAAGCTGGGAGAACTTCTTTGTTGGCTTCAGCCTTATGATAGCATACTTGCAAAACCTCAGAGGCCTCTCTGTTGAGCTTGGGTTGTGTGGAGTCTCAGGGCTTAAGGGACCACCTTGCCTTCCAGTCAGCCTCGCCCACCATGGCCCCTGAGTCTCACGTGACTGGGTAATCGCTGGAGTGGTCCTTGTGCATGCGCACAGTGCCTCTAGACCGTTGCCTTTCCAGCTCCCTGTGCTCCAGGACCACATGAGTCTAGGTCCCCAGGGTTTCACCCGAAACAGGGGCTTAGTGGAGTTAGAAGTGGCACAGTTGGGAGGGTCTGTCTCCAGCCCACTAGGGAAAGCCAGCGGCACAATCAGCAGTTTGTCCTCTGTGCAGTGCCATGCGCGCCACCAGACCTCTGATCTTTTGAGACTCCCCTAAATTTCTGTGCACCTCTCCCTTTTCACAGTCCAAACTCCCCCCGTATAAGTTTCGGCTGGATCTGAGGTTTAGTGTCGCAGGATAAGGGGTTCAATGCCTTTGAGAGTCTCCGTTTCCCTTCTGCCAGAGAAACCAGCCTGGTACTCCAGCACCCGCTCTCTCCATGTGCATGTTTCCATACCTCAGCTTTTTGCAGCTCCTCTGGGTCTTCGTGAGCCCCTCTCTTTTCCTCTGGTTGTAGAATTTCCACTCAACCAGCTTTCCTGTGGTTCTGGATGATGTCCGTTCTGTCTTTTAGTTGTAGTTTTGAAATTGTTGTGTGAGGCAGTAGTGTATATGTTTACCTATGCCGCCATCTTGGATTCTCCCTTCTTAGGGATTCTTGAGGGTTCCTTCCAGAGAACCACTTGTAGAACTTTATATTTCCCTAGAGTGTGTGGTACCTGGTACCAGGAACTGGTACCTGATTCCTGCTTAAACATTCGAATAATTAGTGGACAGAAGGAGAAAGCTGCATTTGTATAATCTAATGGTTGGAGATTTGTGAATTGTTCCATGAGCCAAATATACCCCATGAAGGATGTCCAGGCTTAAAATGATTCTAACCAAAAAAGCAACAGCAGTGTCTATCAACAGAGAGATGAATAAACAAAATGTAGCACTTACTTAAATGTAATATTATCCAGCCTTATAAAGAAAGGAAATCCTGACACATACTATAACATAGATGAATCTTGAAGACATTATGCTAAGTAAAATAACCCACAAAAAGACACATGAATCACAAAGGGATAAACACTACCAGGTGTACCAGTTAATAATGTGGATTTTGTAATTAAAGAAAACACTATAATTTCAAGAAAAATGTCAAAAGTGCTTTATTTAAAGTAATGTCATCGCTAGCTACACATTTCCCCCATCTTTCAGGTAATTTGTGGATACCTTTCCAACAGAATTTTTCTTGTTTTGAGGCAAACCATTCAGAGACCCAATTTTCCACTTCTTTTTTTGTTTTAATATATTTTATTGATTTTTTTTTACAGAGAGGAAAGAAAAGGAATAGAGAGCTAAAAACATTGATGAGAGAGAAATATTGATCAGCTGCCTCCTGCACACTTCCCACTGGGGATGTGCCCAAAACCAACGCACATATCCTTGACTGGAATCAAACCTAAGACCCCTCAGTCCACAGGCTGACGCTCTATCCATTGAGCCAAACCATTCAGAGCTTTCCACTTCATAAGTTTTTAAATGCTGCTCAGAAAGTGCGTGTGCCATTGATCAGAACAAGTGGTAATCTGAAAGAGCAGGGTCTGGTGAATAAGGTGGGTGGGTTAATACTTCCCAGGCAAGATCTTTTAACATGTATTAAATTGGTTTTGAAGTGTGTGATGGTGCATTATCATTTAGCAAAATTACTTTGCCATGTCTTCTGGCAGATTCTGGTCATTTCATAATCAAAATGTGGTTCAAATTGATTATTTGTTGTCGGTAGCAAACAGTATCAATGGTTTCATCTGGTTTTAGAAGTTCATAATACACCACATCTGATCCCACCAAACGCAGAGCATTCTCTTCTTTCTGAAGCGATTTGGCCTTGCAGTTGATGTTGATGGTTGACCTGGATCAACCCATGATTTTGTGCATTTGGGATTCTCAAAATAAATCCACTTTTCATTGCCAGTCACAACTCAATGCAAAAAAAGGACTTTCTTTTGTGTCTTTGAAGCATCATTTTACTGATGACTTTTTGGTTTTCCATTTGACTTTCGTTCAGTTGATGTGGCACCCATTTTCCTCCCTTTAACATCTTTCCCATTGCTTGTAAACAGTCAGAAATTGTTTGCTGAGCAAAGTTTAATCTTTCTGCAAGTTGTTTTTGAGTTTGACATGCATCTTCATCCAATAATGCTTATAATTACAGAGAGGAAAGAAGAGAGATGGAGAGCAATTTGGTTGACCTGGACGTTCTTGGTCTTTCACATTGAAATCGTCACTTTTAAAGCGTTTAAACCAGCGTTCACAAGTATCTTGAAATGGAGCATATTCACAATAAGCTTTCTGAAGTATACAATAACTTTCAGCAGCACTTTTCTTCAAAATAAAGTAATGAATTAAAACTTCCTGTAAATGCTCTTTTTTTGGGACATTTGTAAGCATAAAAATATTTATGATGTTAACACCTTTAGAAAATTTGACACATGAAGTTTTGAAGCTTGCTGTCAATACAACAAAAGAGCATACATATCAAATCACATATCAACATATGTGTAACTCCATCTATCGAAAAGATCCGCATTATTAACTGGTATACTGGGTATATGATTCCACTTACAGTAGCCCCTCTTAGCCAAGTGAACATGTTTCAAAACTCCCAGTAGATGCCTGAAATCATGGATAGTACTGAACCCTATATATACTATGTTTTTTCCTATACATATATCCTATGATAAATTCTAGTGTATAAGTTAGTTACAGTAAGAGATTAACAACAATAACTGATAATACAATAAAACAATTACAACAATATACTGTAATAAAAGTGATGTGAATGTTGTTTATCTCTCAGCAGACTTCTTTTTCCTTCTTCACAATTTCATGTATAGAAAATTTATTCTTATTGCAGGTTTTAACAATCTTGGCTGGCATAATTTTTTTTTTCTTGTTGAGAGCTTTCACTTCTTCACTTAAAGGAAGCACTTTACAACTGCTGTTGGCTTATTCAAATTGCCAATGTCACCATTGTTGCACTTTGGGGCTATTAGTAAGTAAAATCAGGGTTCAAACACAAGCACTGGAAACCATGATAGTCGATTTGATAACTGAGGAGGCTACTAAGTGACTAATGAGGTGGGAGCATCTACAGTGTGGAGACACTGGATAAAGGGATGATTCACATCCCGGTTGACAGAATAGGTCAGCATGTGATTTCATCACACTATTCTGAACAGCATGTAATTAAAAATGCACGAATCGTTTATTTCTAGAACTTTCCATTTAATATTTTAGCACCATGGGTGACCACTAGTAATTGAAAAGAGAAACTACTGATGGGGGGTGGGAACATTACTGTATATAAGATTCTAGAGCAGTCAAATTCATAGACATGAAGTAGAGTGCTGTTGCCAGGGGCTGGGTGGAAAGAATGAGTGTTAGTGTTTAATGGGCACAGAGTCAGCTGGGGAACATGAAATAGTTCTGAAGATGAATGATGGTGATGGTTGCACAACAATGTGAATGTACTTAATGCCACTAAACTGTACACTTAACAATGGTAAGATTTATGTTGTGTTTATTTTACCACAATAAAAAAAAGATAAAAACAAAAAGATGCTGACCAAAAGGGCTTCCTGGAAGACTGAGAAGATGCCCACAGAGGAAAGATCTGGATGGGCCAGCCACTGGAATCCAGGGCTTGAGAGAAGATTGTAACCTGCCAGTCATCAGAGGAAAACCCACATCAGGGCCTGCCAACAGGAGCCCAGCCCCAGTTCTCTGAATTTATGAAGGCAACTCATGATAAAAAGCAAATGTTGGTGTCTGACACAGAGGGCCTTGCAATCAGGTTAGAACAACATCATTTTGCCCTCTCATCCTTCCTTCCTCTAACTTTTGTCATGGGAGAGAAGGTGAAATGATGATGATAAAGAAGTCCACTATGAATGTCACCTGACCATAGCTTCTAATCCTAAGCAAGAGGGAATCTTGGAGACTATTTACACCTAAGTGTATCAGAAGAGCTATGAAATCTACCAGAGAGTTCATCTAAGAGTGGGGAAGAATGATTCAACAGAGTAAGTTTTGAAAGGAAGAGGGGAAAAGTCTAGCTCTTTTAATCAACCAATTAGAGAAGATTCTCTCCTTGGAGCTTTGGAGACCCATAAGGAAGCCAGGTTGGCCCCTTAATCACCATCCAAGGAAATACCTCAGGAAACATGGTACCTGGGAAGAGGTCCCTCACAAAATATATACATACATACATACATACATACATACACACATAAATACATACATACATAAAAACTTTGTACTCATGGCCTGTAAAGTAGGAAGGGAACTCAGAGGTGATACTACATGAGTCCATGGCCAGCCAGAATGGCTGCCAGCTCCTCCAGAACAGCCCAAGCTTCTTCCTTTTGGAATATTGATGTGACAGACCAAAATAATTATTTGTGGCTGCATGTATTCATTTGTTCAATACATTTTTACTGAGTATTGTGATATTTAAAATATCTATAAGATATGATCATATACTTTAATGAATATATGTTACAGCAGAGGAAAACATACAGATTCACAAATTAACTATACTATAAAGCACAGAGAGGAATAAATAAACATGGAGTTAAAAGCTTTAGGGAGAAGATAACTTTTAAGTCAAGCTTTGAATGATGGGATACTTCTGACAGGAGATACTATGATTAAGATAGAGATAACTAAAGTGGAGAGAGTGTTAGAGTGAAGTTCAGAAGGCAGAGAAGCTGGCAGCTGATTTGTAGACTAAGAAGTAGTTGGGTTTTTAAGTAGCATAGAACACTCTGAAAAGAGAAATGAAAACCTGGGTCGGAAGTTTGGTATGATTCTTCTATGGGTCCCAAAGGCCAGAAATTTTGTGGTATGACAGATAATGGGGGAGTAATTTAAGGTCTATGAGAGCCTGAGTGATGCAATCTGAATTATGGTTTAGGAAGAATAGAAGGCTATTAACATTGCTCAGTCAAGAGGTAATGAAGCCCTTAAGTAGGATGATTGCTGTGGCAATTGGAAAGAAGAAAATGGACAGGAGAGGCTTTGGGGAGGTAGAATAAATGGGGCTTGGCTCTTGATTGCGCATATGCCCTTTCTTTACCCTCTGGTTGACCCTCATTCCTTTTCTTTTCTGATCATAAAGGTATATAATGTGTCCCTTAATACACTAACATATTTTCTGGAAAATTTCTCATCAGTATTAGGTAAAGCTTCATTTGCAATATCTATGAAAGACACCCCAAAGGACAATCCTTGATGTTCAAAATGAAGAAGTAATATTCTACATCTACATTTGTACAGTATTTCCTCTGTATCCAGGTAAAGTTCTCCCCCTTTTATCTTCTATCTTCTTACTTTCAGAAAGTGTGAACAGAAATTAGTACATTTCCTGTTGAAGCTATTAATTACTCACATAGAATAGAATTGTGATCATAAAATTAATGCTATTAAAAATGATAGTAAAGTCCTCTCTTTGTTCCAGTATTCAGCTTTAAGACCATCCCTGCTCTCTATGAGATTTAGAGTACTAATTTTATAAAATCAGATGAAAGGTTTTGGCCCTGGCTGGTTTGGTTCAGTGGATAGAGCATTCGTCTGTGAACTGAAGAGTCCCAGGTTTGATTCGAGTCAAGGGCACATGCCTGTGTTGTGGGCTTGATCCCCAGTGGGGAGTGTGCAGGAGGTGGCCAATCAATAATTCTCTTTCATCACTGATGCTTATATCTCTCTCTCTCCCTCTCCCTTCCTCTCTGAAATCAATAAAAATATAAAAATATTTTTTTAAAAAATAGAAGAAAGGACTTTAGCAAAGAACTAAATTATGAAAAATTAAGAAAAGCATCACCCTAGTTGGTGTGGCTCAGTGAGTAGAACATCGGTCCGGGAACACAAGGGTAGGTTCAATTCCTGATCAAGGGCACCTGGGTTGCAGATTGGCTCCTCAACCCTGGTCAGGGCACCTGAGGGAGGCAACCAACCAATGTGTCTCTCTCACATTTCTTCATTTCTCTATTTCTCCATATTTCTCTCTTTCTCTCTCCTTCTCTCTCTCTCTCTCTTTCTCCCACCTCAGCTCTTTCCCTCCTACCACACTCTCTAATATCTTCATGTGAGGATCTATCAAAATAATTGTGTTTATAATTCAATGGTTAATAAAATCATATGTTAATGTATTAGTCACTTCATTTTTTAAAGCCAAAAGTTTAGAAAATATTTTGTATGTTTATGTTATTATTCACCATTTGTGGGTTAGACTAAAATGAGCTGAAGTGACCAGTATGTGGCAACAGGGAAGGGACCCTCTAGCATGGCAAGTCTTTTCTGGAAGGCCAGTTGCCACTGGAGATATGTAGTTTTAGAAAACCTATGTGGCTATTTTTTGACATAGGAAATTTTGTACTTCCATGCCCTGGACTTTTCTGCAGAAGCACATAGGGTAACACATGCCACAGAGAACGGGCTTGCACTGAGTGAGCTGTGGTGAGCAGCAGTGAGCTGTAGTGCATTGGTCTGATAAATCTAGTGAAGACTAGTGAGCAGCAGTGAGCTGTAGTGCATTGTAGAGAGCAGCAGTGAGCAGTGGTGAGCAGCAGCAAGCAGTAGTGTACTGTAATGAGCAGTAGTATTCTCGTGCATAGCAGCAATGGCTGCAATTCTCAATGGTGTGAAACAAGGTGTGTGAAGGATATGGGAAATAGGGATCTGTTTTCAGCTCAAACTTAAAGCAGAAAATGGTCTTCCAGATCAAAAGGGGCAAAATACCACACCTCCTCCCCAGCCTTTCAATGAATACAGTTTTCCAGCAAATCTTAGGCTGAGCAGATTGAACTCAGTGAAAATAAAGGACAGCAAGTAATCTGATTAATAGAACTGGTTAATAGCTAACTTTCATTAGTTGCTAACTTTAACTAAATACTCTCTTTAAACACTTTCCCTGCATATTTTACCTAACTGTTAAAACACCTTTCTTATCATACCCATTTAACATATGAAGAACCTGAGATTGAGTGGTTAAGTAGCTTGACCAAGATCATTTATTCAGTCTTCACTAGATTTATCAGGCCCATGTCAAACACAAGGCTTTAAATCTGGTCCCTACACTGCCTTTTGCTTAGACAAGAAAAGTAGCCTCCTTCTGTGGGAGCATTGATGCCAAGGAAGGCCTGCAGTAAGCATATACTTCTAGTGAGCTCTGAGCATTTCTGTGAGCATTATTAGCCTTCCTGGAGAATTTATCTGGAGAATGTTTACTTCTAGAGGATGCATCAAGGAGATATTTTTTATTTAAAATGCCTGGGGGAAAGAATGTTTAAAACACAGAAGAGAATGCTGTGCTATCTTTCAAAAGTCTCATGAACACACAGAAGGAAATGTATTCATATTACCTCTCCAGACCATGAGGCTTCTAGGGTGGTTATTGTCACTGGGGGCCACGGAGTGGATTATTTCCCTTCACTCTCGTTACCAACTGAAAAAAGGACACTGCAATAAGATTATAGGAATGAAAAGGCTACATTTAGACAAAGATCTTCTTGAGCAACATCAAGTAGGATAAAAACTGAAAAAATAAGCAAAAATGAGACATACAAGAAGAAGAAACTGGCCAGACCCAAGTGTGGAATCTTCCCACAATGGAAAAGGGGAGAAGGTTATTATCCCAGATCCTTAGGGAGGAGCCAATGAGATGACATAAGGATAGCATTGCTTGTGGTTCTGTTGTCCCTGGCTTGGGAGCACAGGTACTCACTGTCTTTCTGTCTCTCTCTTTCTCAGCCTATTGCTGTTGATATCCTACCTTTAAATTTTTGCCTGACCATTTATATTCCTATAAAGTAACTTAAGTACCTTATTGGACTAGGCTGGTTATAAATACATAGATATAAACAACATGCTTTTAATATAAATATTAATATCATATTATTAATATTCATGTATAGTATTTATAAATATATAACTTTTAAAAATGTATAATCCTTTAGAAGTTAATGTATATTACAGTTCTGTAGATCCCATTCTAGAGTTTGGGTTTAGTAGCTCTCAACAAATCATTTTTTGTCTTCACAGAGTCAGGCTAGTTGACATCTGACTTTCCAAAGGAAAGAACATAAGGACTTTCATCCATTGATGTTCCCATTTATTTGAATATATTTGCTGTATAGCCCAGAAATGAAATTTCAGGTAGCTTTCTGACCTCCTAGCAGTCTAAGCAGAGCTCGTGCAATGAGAATGCTCTTTTAGTGCTAGATGTTTGATGGCAAATTGTTCTGAAGTGAGCAGAGATCTCCCCTCTGATCCAGGCTCCAACTCTGGGCTTCAGTTCCCTGAGCCCTGGGCTGGCAAGAAGGTGAGATGTGGAACAGCACAGACACAAGACTGTATCATGTATAGCACAAGGAGCTGGATTCTTCTCTCATCAGTGCCTTAGAGGTCCTGGGAGAAGGGAGAGTTCCTTTGGGGCAGTCATAGCCATGGGTGGGTGAACTTGAGCCCTTCTTTAGCTTTGACCAAGAAGCTCTGTTGGGCTGTTGTGTCTCAATCAGATGGTAATGCTATAGTTATTCTTCTAAGTATTTTGATACTAGGGATCTAAAGAAGGAAGGCAGGAAGGCAGGAAGGGAGGGAGGGAGGGAGGGAGAGAGGAAGGGAGGGAGGGAAAGGAAATCCTTGTAGCTATTCTTATATATGAATTCCTGGGCTAAAGAAGGGGTGTATGCCACCTGATCAATAGAGTCAAGAATTTGGTATCTGGTGAGGTAGGGATTGAGTGGAGGTGGGAAAGATAAAACCAAGATAGCGACAACTGAATTCTGACTGGGAATGCCACTTTTGACAATGGCACAAAATAATGCACACAAAACATATACGTCTACACATGTAAATCAACTTCTGAAAGGGTGAGATTGTCTTAAGTTTCTGAATTGTGCTGGAAATTTGGGAGTGTCAATAATAATTTCTGTGTCTAAAGACAGAATGAATCTGAGTTACACAAACAAGAGGGTTTCACTATGAACCCAAATAAGTAATTCATGTCTGAATAGACTGTGACAATACTAGTAGTTTCTAGGTAATGGAATCTGTGGATTAGAAAGTAGTTTCAGTGAGAACTCTGACTGCCATTGGCAAACAACCATTCGTGCTTCAACCCAGTTATTTTAACCCCTTCAACAGGATGAAGATCTACTATGAGGGAGGTAAGGAATAAGAATATGGGGAGATTT
This sequence comes from Lasiurus cinereus, assembly GCA_011751065.1. Taxonomy (NCBI): domain Eukaryota; kingdom Metazoa; phylum Chordata; class Mammalia; order Chiroptera; family Vespertilionidae; genus Lasiurus; species Lasiurus cinereus. The sequence goes on along the minus strand of JAAGEH010000393.1, from coordinate 10,491,134 downwards.
AAGATATTCTATGGTTCTGTGTATGTGTGAGTGAATTATACTATGACAATAGGAAGGAGGGTTTCAGTGGGATTAGTATATTGTATGTCCTCCTTTTTATAGTTGCAGAAACTAAAAAATAATGGGTGATCAGAATGTGATGATGGTGAAGGAGACATGACTTAATATTTGCTGTTCCAAATTCTTGTCTTTTGCTCTTATTCCCAATAGATGGTGATTTTTAAGTAATAAATATACTTCTACAAGTGATAATATAGCATTATTGATACTTATGTGATTTTATTGAGTATTAAAATATTTACATTCATCAATTCATTTAATACTCCCAACTGAGGTACGTGACAGAGCTAGGATTTGAAAATAGTTCTGTACCCAGACCTTAACACTCTAGGAGTGATTTTTATTAGTGGGTTGCATGTTTATGGTTTACCTATGTATAAATTCATTCTCTAGATATTATTTGTATTCCTTAATGCAAAGATGTAACATATAACAAAGCTAAACTAGCTCGGAGAAAGAGCAAAAAAACACCTTCCTTCATTCTCTCCTTCTCTACCTCCATTAAAAACCACTCAATAAAAATAAAAATTAAAAAAAATAACATAAAACAAAAACCCTCAAAAATACTTCCTCTATGTTAGGCATCTGTTAGGCATTGGGAATAAGACTGCAAAAACAATAAAAACCTCTGTGCTTCCTGAATTCACAGTTTAGATAGGAGGAAAGAAGTATGTAAATAAATAACTATAATTTTATGTCTTGTAAACCTCAGAGTACTGCAGGTATCACTGAGTTGCTGACTTATCCTCCCCCTTGGTTTACTTTTTCTAGTAACATCTCACTTAGTACATGGAATGTTTTGAAAATTAGGTATGTATTGTATTATAATAGAGGCCCGGTGCATGGATTTGTGCACTGGTGGGGTCCCTTGGCCTGACCTGCAGGGATCAGGCTGAAATCCACTCTCCAACATCCCCTAAGGGGTCTCAGATTGCAAGAGGGCCCAGGCCAAGGGACCCCATCAGTACACGATCAGAGTAGGGGAGGGACCATGGGTGGGCTCCAGGATGTGTCCAGCCCCTCTTGTCCAGTCCTGATTGGCCAGATCCCAGCAGCAAGCTAACCTACTGGTCAGAGCATCTGTCCCTTGGTGGTCAGTGTGCATCATAGCTACCAGTTGAATGGTCGCTATATTTTTATATAGTATATAGATTGCTCTATAAAGTGTTATCGTGGCACTGACATTTTATCTACCCTACTTAATAAGTGTTTCAAAGATATAAACAAAATCTTTGATATAGCTACAGAGCAGGGGTAGGAAGACATAAACCAAAAAACTTGTATGCATATATGCATAAACCATGGACACAGATAATGAAGTGGTGAAGACCTAGGGGTGGGGGACAGGAGTAGGCTGGAAGAGATTAATGGGAGAAAAAGGAAGACCTATGTAATACTTTCAACAATAAAGATTAAAAAAAAAAAAGAATTGTTCTTTTAGCCTGGCATGCATGGCTCAATGGTTGAGCATTGACCTAGTAACCAGAAGGTCACAGTTCGATTCCTGTCAGGACACATGCCTAGGTTTCAAGCTCGATCCCCAGTGTGGGGTATACAGGAGGCAGTCGTTCAATGATTCTTTCTCATCATTGATGTTTCCATCTCTGTCTCCTTCTCATTAATCTCTGAAATCAATAAAAACATTTTTTTAAATTGTTCTTTTAGTTGTGAATTTTTGGAATATAACTATATGTGTTCAAAATAAGTTAATACACTTAAAATCTTGAAAAATTATTTTTGAATTATCACTTTTAATGAACCTAATATTTAAAATCTATATTTAACCATACAAACATATATGGATGGGCTTCAAAGAATCTGTGAACTCCCTGAAATTATACATAAAATTGTGTTCATGTATGCATTCTTCTAGAGAGGGTATCTAGCTTTCATCAAATTCATACCCATGACACTAACATGATTAAGACCCAATGATGAGATCATTAAAAATTGAGAAATTAACAAGGGTTTTTCCCCTCATAAAATTAGGACTTTTTAGCATACAATTCTGACATAAATACTGTACTTACATCAAGAGCCACAGACTGCTTGGCCCAAGACTTCTTCACTTGATCATACATAATTGTGTTGTTGATGCCCAGGCCACAAAAGATGACAAAAGCCTAAGGAAGAGAAAGCCCACTAATTAAAAATTGCAATAACTCATTGGAATAATCTAATATAAATGCAGGCAGTCATCAGCGATGGGCCTGAAAATATAATTTTATCGTACACAGAGTTAGGCCTTGGGGAAATATGCACATTAAAATTCATAATTACTATTGTCATGTAACAGCTTTATAGCTCACAATGTGCATCAGAGAAAATGTTAGTTTACTGTCATTGTGAAGAAATGACTTCATGCATTTCAAAACATGCTTACAGTCTGTTTAAATGTGTTCTTTGTTTAGGCTGTGGACTGATGTTAGTCATTCCATTCTAACTGACCCAAAGCAACCTCTTTCAATATCTAGCCTATAAAATATTTTGGTAAAGAAACCAAGTGAGTATACCCACCATTAAATGTTAAGAGGAAGGAGGATTGATATGGAACCAGTTAGTAAAGAAGCTGTGAGACATTCTCAGCTAAAAAAAATAATAATAATAATCATGGAGTTTTCATGTTGGTCACTAGTACAAAGTCTACAAGGAAGCATATTCAAGGCCAACCTCTCTAGTTAAAGGGCAGACTGGAGTAAAAGGAAGCTTATAAACAAAAGAGAGGTGATGATAACACACCTAGAATAGCTGACTAGGGGAGGGGTCTCACAGTCTCACAGCTCTGAACACACCCAAACAAGACAAGGATAAGACAATTAACACTTTGAATAGAGAGTGGCTGACTCAGTTCTGTTAAAAAAAAAAAAAAAAAAAAGAGGATAAAACGAATCAATGGTCACAAGGTCACAAAATAATCTAATTAGTAAAAGAAAAAAAAAAGAATCAAATACTACCTAAGCATTTATATAGTCTTTAAATCTTCCTTTAAATTCTGTCACACTCTTTACATATAAAGAATAATTATTACTTATCCTTACAACTCAGGACAAGCTACAACCAGGAGACTATTGGTGTCTCAGCTATAATTCTTTTCTTACCTCAAAAAGTCGTTGATCTGCATCATCAAAAGGTTTTCCATCGAGTCTATTTAACACTTGAGCCACTCCTGTAGGAAAATTTTTGGCAAATGTGATCATTTTCAGTACTAGAGACTGTGTTGCTATAATACAGTAAGCACCAGCTGATTCTATGCCTCCTTTAAGTAACTCCAGACACCCCAGTTTAATCTCTGGTCTCTCTAGTACCTGTTGTGTGTATTGCAGCAGAGCTGAGATGTGCTGAAATGCAGTCTACTTTCCAGGCTGAGACCCAACTAGGTCTCAGTGAAGCCTGAAGTTCTACCAGGCATCAACTTATTTCTTGAAAATGGTTTTCAAGATGACACAATAAATCTGATAAATCTGGCACACACACACACACACACACATATATATATATATATTATATATATTATATATATATATAATTTTTTATTTTTTCAATTTCCTAAAGCACAGTGTTTGAGTGAGACAGTGTGACACAGTGATTAAGAACAATGGCTCCTAAGTTAGACTATCTTAGTTCAAATTTCAACTCCACCATAAGTATTACCTTGAGCAAGTTACCTAAGTTTTTAGCACTGAATTTCCTCTTCTGTAAAACGGGGATTGAAATGTTAACTGTCTTAGAGGGTTATGAAGATTAAATGAGACAATGTTTGCATGTTTGTAAAGCATATTACTCAAGGGGTAAAATGTAAGGGATAATAATACAGTTAACCTTCAAAGCAACATTAGTGCTGTTGACTGCTACCAGTGAGTACTTACATTTCTAACAAACTTAACTTACATGTGCTTCCTCTTTCCAAAGTTCAATTCTGGCATTATACCAGATGTTTGGGTATAAACCCACAAGTTTAATAAAAAAAAATCATCAGTCTTAAAAAGCATTCTCCTGTGTCCCTATTTAGTACAAACAAAGAAAATAGCTATAACTCTAAAGCATGCTTCTATTTTTTTAAAACACCTAACCTTCCACCAGGGAGGTAAGTCATCAAATGCTAAAAGACATATATAATTAAATGCAAATCTTTTGGCATGTAACAAGCAAACTACAGTCTTAATTTTGAAAGAATAACAGATGTCTACTCTTAGGAATGAAATGAAAAACTGAGTTTTATATTGGACATCAACAGATAACATATGGTATTTCTTATGGACTTCCTCTTCTCTTTCAACTTAAATATATTTAAAATTCTGTACATGCAATTCAATGCTTTGTACTAGGGGATCAAATTCTTAAATCTTAGAATATTATATATGTTCAATAATGTACTAATGTTTTTCTGCAAATTAAGCAAACTGATGAAAAAAATTTTTTAGAATTCAAGTCTTGACAACCTTTACAGAGCAGCAAATTGGTAAATGGCAGTGTCTTAGAGTTTAAGAGGCAAATTTGGGGAGACAGAGAGGCAAATAGATACATTGGTTACCAAATACATTAGTTACCTTATGCCTCTTAGGAAAAAATCACATTTTAATTGCATTTCAATAATTTTAACTAATGCTTATATCTTTCACGACTTCTTTCCTTTAATTACTGATCTCTTCTTGCCTAGACTTCCTTCTTAGATTTAATGTTTTTCCTGTCTGAATTTTTGAAGGGAGAGAAGGGAGCAAGGAGGGAGAGAAGAAATGGAAGCTGCTTTGGTCCACAATTCCCTTATTCTGGGGAAAGTGTAGCTTATTTTAGAATCATCTAGACCAGTGACCGGCAAACTCATTAGTCAACAGAGCCAAATACCAATAGTACAACGATTGAAATTTCTTTTGAGAGCCAAATTTTTTAAACTTAAACTTCTTCTAATGCCACTTCTTCAAAACAGACTCACCCAGGCCGTGGTATTTTGTGGAAGAGCCACATTCAAGGGGCCAAAGAGCTGCATGTGGCTCATGAGCCGCAGTTGGCCAACCACTGATCTAGACAGAAGGATGTATGTTCAGCATATGTCTAGTAATTCTTCTTTCTTTGCATTTAGTCCATGTGTAAATGCATAGATGTAAATATGTAGATGTAGTAGGAGTGTTTGTAGTAGGAGTTAGGAGGGCTGAGTTTTAGTTCTAACCTTTCTACCAACTCACCCTGTGATTTTATTAATCTTTGCAGCCCCCAGCCCTGCCTTAGTTTCCAAAGGTTAAGGTAAAAGAATCCTATTAGTTACTTTCTGAGATCCCTTCCAACTTCAAAAATATTGGTTCTTATTTAAAGAATAGATGTTTGTTCACTGATGGGATTAGTATAGATTCATCAGAAGTCTGCACTTATGAGATTATACAAGAGTATGAGACATAGGTTGATGAATCCTAGACATAAAAAAGGGGAATACATAAAAAAAGATATGGGTATATTTTAAATTAAAGTTTTATTTCTTAAAAAAGTGGTTGAACATTTAGGTGATGTCTTACCAATTATTTGGTGGCTGCTATTCCAAATAGGTACGCAGAGAACGGATCTTATGTGAAAACCAGATATCTGGTCAGCCTAGGATATAAAAGTAGTTAATTGAAATTAAACATCATCTACTCATTTCTCTCTTCTACTCTTTATAACAAGTACTTTAAAATAGTTATTTTTAAAAACATATTATAATTTAATTTTTAATGTAGACCTATCTCTTTTAATTTAAAACCTCACAAGGAAACCAATCCCTAACCAAATGTGAATCAACCAAAGCCCCCATACCAAAGACAAGGATGACAATGATGATTATAAGCTTTTACTGACGTTCACTCCATGTAAGACACCTGTTCAGGGTTTTCACATGAAATATCTCATATACTTATCAGATAAGTCTTAGAGAAATTGACTACCTAGGAAATGGAGAGACTTGCTCAAAGGAAGCCAAACAATAACAAACACATCAATCAGTTTTATCTTCTATTAGAACTAAGTGGGGTTTTTTTCCTCCCCCTAAGGACAATGTCTATATTATAGCAATGCTAGTGAGCATGAGAAGAAGGAGTCAATTTTAGAGGAATCTGGAAGGCATAATGTATAGTCTTGGTCTAGCCAGAGCAGCACTAGAATGTTTTGGGTCTGTTTTGTTTTGCTGAGAGCCATATACAATTGTTGGTGGTCCTGAACCAGCACTGAACAGTAGGCACAATTGCCTCTAACCTCCCTTAGGAAATCTTAAGCAGCTGAGGAAAGAGGTCACAGATTAAGAAGAAGGGAACATGTGGTAAAGGAGATAAACAAGGACAGAGACAGTTTGAGAGGCTGGTGGTGAGGAAGACAAAGCTTAGACTGTTTGCCAGTGAAATGAAAGATATTTTTATGTTGGTTTTTTGTTTGTTTTTTTGTTTGTTTTGTTTGTTTTTTACCAAAAATCAGTGCAGTTTCCCAGTTAACGGATCTAATTAAAGATGGTTTATCTCTAGGAGCGATCAAAACATACTTGTCTTATTTTCCGGCCTCTCAAAGGTAACTAAAGAAAATGTTAAATTAATTGATGATAATTTATTAATGTGCAATGTGTTTCCTTTCCCTAGAAAGATATGTGTAACTTTAATAATAATCTCAAACAAAATTTTATCCTCCAAATGCCAATCAACTGAAAAAAAAATTATGGCACTGAAACAAGCTGAGAGAAATATTTCCAGTGGGTCATTTGATTTCCTTAAAACAATAGAGAAGCGGTTTCTTTTTGCCCAACTTATCTGTACATGGGATCAATTCTAATGGCTCCTAAAACAATGCCTACAAGTTCCTGACATGAGCATTCCTAGAAAAAAATAATAACTGACCTTTAGGCTTAGAAATGCCCAAAGGCACTGTGTCCACACCCTATGCAGCAAAGTTTGTTTGACGCTTAGAACTATGGGACTCCTATGTATCTTCATCACCCATAACTATCCCATTCTATATTATATTCATATATTAGTAATCCCCTAAGTTTTCTCACCTTCCTGGTCATCTGGAACTCTTACATCCACTGTCCAATTTTCTTTACCATATCCTACCTACTTTCTGGAAAGAATCTGAAACTGACCTACCCTAAGTATTAGCAACTGGGAAATTATTGGTTGAAAATGCATTTCAACAGATCCACAGAGCTCTAACTCTTACTGGTTTTAATTGTGTGCCTTTCTTTTTATAACAGAAACATAAATAATGACCAAAACACATTATGATGGTGTTACAGAGAATCTTACCTAATAATAGACAAACATATAAATTGACCGTACCTCCACTATACCCACCAGCCAATCAAAAGGGAATATGCAAGTTAGAAGGACAAAGATGGCAGCCACTCAGCATTTCTAAGCCCAAAGGTTAGTTATTATTTGCTAAGAGAGAGAGGGTGGGGTGGGGGAAGGGATGGTTGAAGGGATCTATAGGAGTTGCACTCTGGGCGCAGCAAAGACAAGACTGCAGACTGCAGCGAAGATGGCAGACTTTGGCTGGAGTTTGCAGCAAAGATGAAGATGGCAGACTCTGGCCTGAGTCTGCAAAGAAGATGGCAGCAAAGGTGGCAGACTCAGGTCAGAGCGAAGGCCTGGGTCTTGGATGCTGAAGGAAAACCGGTGCTGGAAGCCAAGGGAAGAAAGGCCTATTGCATGAATCTTTTTGTGCAATAGGTCTCTAGTAGACAATGAACTGTCCTGCTGGGCTAGTGCTCAGTATCCTATTAAGATCTGACAGGTGAAATGGACTTTAATTCTCTATGTTGAATGATCTCAGAGATTGTAGCCCAATTATCCTTAAGTGCTCACGATAAGGGTAAGACCTATTGAGTTGTCTATAACAGGCTTTAACAAAAAGGTCAGGGAAAGAACTTCATACAAAAGAACTGTGTATGACTGAAGAATGACAGAGTTGAGATCATAGTACCTTAGATTTGACTGTGTAACTCTGAGCATTGGCCGAAAAGAACTAGGCACTCTGATGGGTTACCCACTGCTGAATTTGTGACACATACATAGACTGCCAAGCCATTCATACACAAAGCCTGCCCTACTTTTTAGTTATATTTTGCCATTCCCCTTGCTGCACCTTTCCCATTTAAATGTTGAGTCCAATTATTCATTCCTGTTGCAGGCAGAAAACAAACCCTTCATATAATGGTTCTGAAATTCTTTTCATCACTACACTAATGGAAGGAAATATTGAATTAAGCAGTAGAATATTGTACCTTATGTTGACTAAATAATGGCTTGCTGTGCATTAGTGTATTTGTTTTAAGGAGTTCTTTTGAACCTAATATGAAAAGAAGAGCAGAAATCTTTACAGATCCCAGATGATGTTCTAGAGCACAGCTAATTATTGGGAGTTGAATTCTCAAGCACAATGCCAACTAAACAAGGCCATAATAATTGCATCAGGTGAAGATATTTGTAAATAGAATGTGCACTAAAAGAAGCCATCTGATGCAATGGCAGGTCATCAGCAAATGTACTTTATGTGCATGCTATTAGGACATTTCAGACAAGGATCTTAGAATAATATCCAAGCAACCCTCCTTATTGGCAAAGGCAAAAGAAAATAATCTACTTAAATCCCCTAAGGATATAGCAAGCTAAGTTATTTTATCTAAATCTTAACATTATTTCAATTCTGGCTTTCAATAATAATTTATAGTTTTTAGAGGGCTCATAATAGCTTAGTAAAATATAAAATATACAGGGACTAATATTTTAAAGCATCTTTATAATTTTTGCCTGATTATATAAAAATAATATAAACATTTGTGAAATTTTTAAGTAAAAATAAAATCAAAAGCACTGTTCTTGCCATCTCTAGAAATGAAAACTATTAACAGTTTGATATAACTTCTACCTTATCTTTTTCTATAAATATATTAAAATATGTTCTACACCAAGTTATGCATTTCATGGTATTTAAATCTGTATTTTAAAAATATCTTTTTATTGATTTCAGAGACGAAGTGAAGAGAGATAGAAACATCAATGATAAGAGAGAATCATTGATTGACTGCCTTCTGCAGGCCCCACACTGCAGATCAAGCCCTTAATCCAGGCATGTTCCCCAACTGGGAATTGAACTGTGACCTCCTGGTTCATAGGTCAATACTCAAACATTGAGCCATGACAGCTGCATAGTATTGAATATATTTATTAATAAAATAGATAATAGTTAAAGAAACCAAGATGGCAGCATAGGTGAATTCCTAAACTGCTGCCTCCCACAATTTCAAAACGACAGTAAAAAAACAGAACGAACATCATCCAGAACCACAGGAAAGCCGGGTGAGTGGAAATTCTACAACTAGAAGAAAATAAAAGGGGTTCACAGAGACTCAGAGGAGCTGCAAAAAGCTAATGTATGGAGACATGCACATGGAGAGGTTGGGTGGTGGAGTGCCTGGCTGGCTTCCTCTAGTGCGAGGGAGATGGAAACTCCCGATTGCACTGAACCTCACTACTGACTGCATTGAATCCTAGTTGGAGGCGAGACTCTTACAGGGGGGAGTCTGGACTGTTGTGAAAAGGGAAGAATGCATGGAAACTTACGGGAGCCACCAAAGGCAAAGGTCTGGAGGTGCATGCTAGTGCACACAGAGAGGACTGATTGCTGATTATGCCACTGGCTTTCTCTAGCAGGAGGAAGACAGAACCTCCCAACTGTGCTGAAATCCAGTTCCAACTGCACTGAACCCCAGCTTTGGGGGAGACCCTAGGGATTCAGGCTCATACAGATCCCTGGAGCCCATGGAAACTCAGGGGAGCTGGAAAGGCCGAGGTCTGGAGATGTGCGAGCATGAGTGCATGCAGAGAGGGCTGCAGCAATTACTGAGGGACACTGATACCTGAGGGTTGCAGAGGGCATAGCTGACAGGAAGCCAAGGCTGCCTGCTCAGCCCTGATACTCTGCCCCATTCAAGCTGAACACAGAGGCTTTTGCAATCTTGCAAGTCTTGTATCATAAGGCTGACTCCAGTGTAGACACAGCTGATCCTCACTACTAATTGGCTTGGAAGTCAGTTCCACCCAGTGATACCAGCAGCAATCAAGACTTACTACAACAAGATTGTACACACAGTCCAAAAAGGGGTGCACCAAGAGAGTTCACCTCAGGTAATTGAGGAGGCAGAGCTACTGGGCCACAAAGGACACCTAGCACACAAAGCTACTCCACCAACTCAGGGAAGCAGCACAAACACAGAGATAAAGGAATAGACCACAAACAAAAGAAATGGAGGAAAAGCAATGACTGGATATAGAATTCAAAACCATAGTTAAAAGGTTTTTCAAGAATCTCCTAGAAAAGATGGATAAATTTAGCAAGACCCAAGAGGAGAAGAAAAAGGACCAACTAGAAATTAAACATACACTGACTGAAATAAAAAAATATTGTACAGAGACCTAACAGCAGACTACAGGAACCCAAGAATCAAGTCAAAGATTTGAAATACAAAGAAACAGAAAACACTCAACTGGAAAAGCAAAAAGAAAAAAGAATCCAAAAATTTGAAGATAGTATAAGGAGCCTCTGGGACAACTTCAAGCGTACCAACATCAGAATTATGGTGGTACCAGAAAAAGGGAGAGAACAAGATACTGAAAACCTATTTGAAAAAATAATGACTGAAAACTTCCCCTATCTGGTGAAAGAAATAGACTTACAAGTCCAAGAAGTGCACAGAACCCCAAACAAAAGGAATTCCAAGAGGACCACACCAAGACACATTTAATTAAAATACCAAGATCAAAAGACAAAGAGAGAATATTAGAAACAGCAAGAGAAAAACAGTTCATTACCTACAAGGGAGCACCCATACGATTTGTCAGCTGATTTCTCAACAGAAACTATGCAGGCCAGATGAGAGTGGCAAGAAATATTCAAAGTGATGAATAGCAAGAACCTACAACCAAGATTACTTTACCCAGCAAAGCTATTATTCAGAATTGAAGGGCAGATAAAGAGATTCACAGATAAGAAAACACTAAAGGAGTTTATCAACACCAAACCAGTATTATATGAAATGCTGAAAGGTACTCTTTTGGAAGAGAAAGAAGAAAAAGGTAAAAGATAAAAAATTATGAACAAAAAATATGTATCTATCAACAAGTGAATCTAAAAATTAAGTGAATTAAAAATTTGATCAACAGAATAAACTGCTGAATATAATAGAATCAGGAGCACATAAAGGGAGTGGAATGATAATTCTCAGGGGGAAAGGAGAGACTGGAAAAAAATCATACACCTATGGATGAGGTCAATGTGGGGGAGGGAAGGGTAGAGGGAGGGGAGCTATGGAAGGGAAAAAAGAGAAACAAATGTAATAACCTGAATAATAAAGATTTAATTTAAAAAAAAGAAGAGGAAGAAGAAGAAAAAAGGTAAAGATAAAAATTATGAACAACAAGTACATATCTATCAACAAGTGAATCTAAAAATCAAGTGAATTAATAATATAGATAATATATTCAACAAAACTAAACAATATCCAATGGTAATTTCTATTGCATACTAAATATTGTTCTAGTTATTGGAGATCTATCAGTGAACAAAACTGACAAAGTTCTGACCTTCACTGAGCTTACATTCTATAAGGGAAAACGGATGATAAAAAAAAAATACATAAATTGTATGTTAGAAGGTGTTTGGGATTAATGGGAAAAATAGAGCAGGATAAAAGGGATTAGGAATATCAAGGATATAACCAGGCCTTAATATCAGGTAACATCTGAATGATGATTTTAAAGAGGTGAGGATGTGAGTTATGCAGCAATTGGGGTAAAAGTATTTCAGTTGAAGGAGTAGCCAGTGCAAAGGCCCTGAGGTAAGTGTGTGAGCTGCATGTTCTAAGAATTACAAGAGACCAGTGTGGCTGGAGAAGTATGAGAAAGGGCAGAGGTGGATAATCAGAAACCAGATTGCATAGGGCACTGTAAGTCTCTGAAATAATTGTAAATTTGGCTGCTACTCTAGTAAAATAAAGAAATTTTGCAGAGTTTATGAGCAGAGTTGTGATATGTGACTTAAAATTTAAAAGCATGGATACCCCTCCCAAGGAGCAAATGTCCAATAAAACTACAATATCCATGAACATGATAACTCATGAACATGTGTTTCTTAAGCCACTATAAATAAATATAATCAGTTATATTTAATAGTTCATTTTTATCTTCTATCCTTTTCAAGGATCACAGATTCTTATTACAGAATAAACATATTCTGATCTTCATAAAATCACAAAATTTAAAACTCAGAAATTTAGTTCCAATCTGTGACTATCCTTATATAATCACTCTGTCATAATTTTTCACCCATAAACTAAGGAGCTGGGCTATAAAACCATGTATGCTATCAAGCCCGGCAGGTACTACTGCTAAGAGTCAACTTGAACAGCCAGACAGCAGGCAAGTAATCACTGTGGCTTGCCCTCTAAGTTGCTCTGTTCACCACAAGGAGGGGACTCCATTAAATATTTAACACAGCCACACAGAGAACACCCAGCAGGTGGATAACTATGATTACTTGCCCCACAGCCGTCACAGCAAGCATTTGACAGCACGTGGGATGAGCTTTATATGACATTAAAACATCCCTGTGTAGCTTTTATCAAAAGAAAGACCAACAGTTTTAAAACTGAGATTTCAAACTAAGGATCATTCTCATGCTGCATATTTTTGAGCAAAGCTTCAGAGAACTTATTATATGGCTGAAAATTCACAGAAATTGGAACTATAATTTACACTTTAACTATACAATTAAAGCAAAGCTTGATAAAATAAATGATCTCTTATTAACAGAAAATAGCTACTGACATCATGAATTCCCCAACTGACAAGCTTGGTGTGTTCATCGAAATTGGAGAAGAAACTACCAAATGTACATGAGAGGATGTATTGGGTTCAGCACCTGCAGTTAGAGATCTGAAGAACCTATAAAATGGCCCACTGAGCAAGTCATTCATAGATGCTGCTGAGCAATTTCATTTTTGGAGAAGGGAATACCCTACCTGCTGCCACTGATCAGGAACATCCACTTGGGCTTTAACATGAGCAAAAACTAAACTTCTAATGTATTAAATCACAGAGAGTTTGGAGTTTGTCAGTTGCCTTGACTGATACAATAGTTTGAATGTAGGATCCAGAGTTGTGTTTGAAATAATCCAATGTGACTGGCTTTTAGATACATGTTTAAAGGATTGGTGGGTTGCTTGGGGCTGGGCAGTGCAGTTAGCCCCTGAGACTTGATCACTCCTGATCTGCCCAGGTAACCTGATCCTTGGACGCCTGACCACTCTTATGAAGATTCATGTCTGCTTATTGTTTGCCCCTAAAATGTAGGATCTGGATCATCTTCCCAAAGCAGCCCAAGGCACGGGACATACATCCAGCTTTTACCACCTGTGGATATCTGCCATTGCTCCTTCTATAACCAGAAAAGAGAAGACTTGGCCTTCCTGAAGTCCTGCAGGCTGTCAGATTACAGTATTGCCATCATCCCTTCTTTACTGTCAACAAGCAATCACCCTAACTGTCCTCTTTGTGTAGAGCAGTGGTTTTCAACCTTCCTAATGCCACGTCCCTTTAATGCAGTTCCTCATGTTGTGGTGACCCCCAACTATAAAATTATTTTCGTTGCTAGTAGCATTAGGAAGGTTGAGAACCACTGGTGTAGAAGCTTTTCTCTTTCCCCATGTCTCTGGAGGAAGAGGTCATTGAAATTGGCTTGTCCATAATCCAAATTCAGCTGGTCTGCAGCTCTGTGTGAGGCCCCTCATGCAGAGAAAAGGATCTATTTTGAGATCCTGGAACTAAAACACTAGTCTTCAACCAGACCAATTTTTTCACCTGATATTCATACAGGACTCCATGGCTTACAAAATATGTATACAGAATTTTACATGTTACAGTATGTTTGTAAGCAGTAGGTCCAAGATTTTTCGCCTGGTAAGTGGAGCAGACACGACCAAAAGGTAGGTCTGCCAGCCAGAAGTTCATGTGCCTGTATGGAGAGAGGAAAGAAGGGGTGGTCACTCTACTGCCCAAGCAACCCTCAGCAGCAGGTGCCCCCATAAGGCCACTCAGAGAATAACTGAATTAGGAAACAGAGGTGCAGTCTGTTCTGTGCCCTGCCTCAAGGAAGCTATGTGGTCTTAGGCAGCTCAGTTCAGCTCTCTGTCTCTTTTTTCTCACCTGTGAATTAAAGAAATCTCCAATATTTCTATTAACTGAAAGTTTTTGTATCTGGAGTAAGACCTCAGAATATGGCCAATCCACTTTTGGTGTTCTATCCCAAGTCACTGCATTGTGTGATGAATTGGAATCCTTCTTCCTGCTCAGTAAAGAAAATACAGGCTGCTGGAATTAGCATTAAGCCAGGGAGAAACTTAGCACAGATACCCATGTTCAGGGTAATTGGATTTCTGGCATTATGTAGGTCTATGTAGAGAAAAATCAGTAGGAAAAACAAGAAAAGGATTCCCCGTGCTACTGCGCTGCAAATTATCATTCTTGGTAACCAACTGCAGACTATTCAGGGAAGTGGGTGAGTGCTGAGAACAAAAAAGCAAACTCTTTCCCCAGTGGAGATAACAATTAGTCATCAACCCTGTACCCTTATGTTCTGCCACTGATAAATAATGACTCGGTAATGAATGGGGAAAATATGAACCCCTGTCCTAGACACCAGAAGAGAGGACACGAACTTCGCAGGGAGACAACATAGTTCTAAAAGGTACCGTCTATCTCTTGGATGATTTTAGAATTAGTTTTAGTGAAACAATAAGTCAATTAAATTTTGTCATGGTGTTTTTATATCTCTAGGGAAATAATATGTTAATGAAAAACATATCTGAAATGGTTGTCTTTATTTCATGATCTACATCATCAGGCTTTGTGTGGAGAAGGTTTCACCCTTTTAGCCTCTTGGGAAAGGCTGTGGATCAGTCTGAAGTCCATTTCATTCATTATTAAAATAAGCAGCTGGCATTTGTTACTGAAGAAAAATATACTTGAGAAGAAAGACAGCCTAAGCAGGTAAATAATTTTGATTTTTCTGGTGTGATACATCACACACAAATACGAGCGCGCACGCGCGCGCGCACACACACACACACACACACACACACACACAGGCACGCATGCGCGTGCACCATACATACATTTATAGGACAGATCTACTAAATGCAACATCTCTCTTACTCTCCTCTCCCTTCTCTCATCTCCATTTATATTGAAAAATTCCTTTCCTTCTTTTTCCTTCAGCATAAGAAGAGAAACATAAAATAATTTTAAATTCAAGTACCATCCAAACACATCAGATAAAAATCACAATATAGTGCACCTTAAGATTTTCATTTAAAATCTAGTATTAGCTGTATGACAGATTAAAATTACATTGGTATAAAACTAAGAAATAATGAAGGTCTAAAATAAATACAAATTTTATCATGGAGTAGAATGTGATTTTACGAAGTAGCCACTGTTTCAGCTACCACAGTTTACTGTTTTCAGACATCATTGCTTCTAATGACTGGATCAGGGCATGAAATTTTTATGCTCAATCCCACAGAAATAATTGTTGCTTTTTTGCTCAACAGTCCACCCTGTTGGTTCTATGGATCACGGGGCAGTCTCCCTTATTGAAATGGGCTGCTAATTGTGGAGAAAATGTAAAAAGTTGCATCACTAATCTGGAAGAGATGTGGTAAGAGTCTGCCTATGGATAGACATAAGGATATGGTACATTCAAGCTCACCACATTGTAATAGCAAGAAGTATTCCGAGATATTAATTATGCTAGTTACATGGCTATTTTTCATGAGAAAAAAAGAACAATGATTGGACAAGAATTTTACATTTCCTATAAAGGTGAAGATGCTTATCATTTATGACCAACGTATCATTCTCCTGGATACAGACCCTAGAAAACCTCTTGCGCCTGTGTACTTAGAAACATATACAAGGGTGTCCTCAGCATTTATATGTGACAGCAAAACACTGAATTCAAATGCCTACAAACAACATAGTAGATAAGTATAGTGAAGCATATTCAGACAATGGGACACTTTGCAGCAGTGAAAATAAATGAATGAAAGTCATGTGACTAAGGATTATATGTTGAACAAAAAAGCAAACCACAGAAAACCATATAGAGTATATAACTTAACTTACACAAATTTTAGAGACATGCAAAATATAACTACATATTTTTCAAGGATTCAAATTTATGGGATGAAACTGTCTAGAAAAGCAAAGAAACATTAAATTAAAATTAGGATAGTGGTTACCCCTGTGGTGGAAATAAATGAGATGGGATTAAGGAAGATTAATGCAATGACTCAAAAGTAATGATCTTTTTTTTCTTAAACTGGATGGTGGGTGTTTACTGAATCATATTGTGTTATACTTTTATACACTTTGTCTTATGAACCAACTTTTTAAAATGAGATAGTTTGTTGATTCTTTTTGCTTTTCCAAAATTTAACTTCATGGTCCAAAGCTAAGAGCAGAATAATAGTAATCCATACCAAATGTAGTGCAATAATGTGGAGTAGCACTCAACCATCATCCTTTGACATCTAATATAACATGTTGACTTTATAACAATAAACTGGCAATTTACGATGTTTCTGCATAGCTAGCCTTTCTATTTGTTCAGTTATTACTGATGTTAATAATAGAAGACTCAGAGCACTTCATAAAACTCTGTTTAGAAATCTGTTCTTCAGTATTTTCTAAAATTAAGGAGGAAGGAAACACAGCAAAAGGTCAAGCTTTATAAAATCAGGCATAGCCCAGTCACAATGCTACCATGTACAAATATTGACATCTATAATTATTTCCACTCTGCCAGTCATAGAACCAAGGTAGTGGTGCCTTTTTTGCAGGAGAAGCACTTTCCCAAGGAAGATCACGCAAAATTCAGATTTAATGAAATAGACCAAACAGAACTAGAGGGCGGTTAGCATTGGGACAGCTAAAGGAGCACACAGGAGAGACACGCAATATGGAACTCCAACTGGGAGTTCATGAAAGAAACTGATGCTCAATAATGAAGAGAAATGCATGGAGGATGTAGCCTGGAGAAAGAGAACTCCAGGCAATGGCAGAGAGGTGGTGAGTTTAGGGAATTAAAATTTCCCCTGCAGAGATCTGTGCGGATGATCTGACTGAAAATACAGACTAGACCTGTATTCCAAGCTCCCTACCATCATCGTGTTCTACTCACACACTGGACACAGCACAAAAAAGGAATAGAATAAAGGCTGTGGACTCAGACTAGGACTGAATCTTTGCCTCCAGAATCACAGACCACCTTTCAGTGTCTGTAAAATGGAGCTGAATGACACCTACTTCTTAGGGTGGCACAGATTAATCTACCCTCTGTTTTATAGCAGTGTGAGCTTTCTAAAATATAGCTCCTGGTTCTCCCCCATTTAAAACCCAACTACTGTTCTTCATTGCCCAGGATAAATACTCAAAGTTCTTAACACACCTTTCACCTCTTTGAGGGATCTGGCCTCGGTTTCCCCCTCCAGTCTCATCCACATGGCCCTTCAGCCACATTAATTCATTTCGGTTCCCTAACTCTTCAATAAAAGTAAACTTGCAATTTATTGAATACACACACGCAAACACATTTGATAAGTTTAGGTAAACTCACCTGTATGATATTCTGTACTATCTCACATTTTAAACTTCTACAAATCAGAACCTATATTGCTTTAGTATATTCTGTATATCAGCACAATGATTAACATTAAACAATAACAAACCAATTTACTGTTGCTTAGGAACAATTTTTTAAACTACAGTAGTTATTCTAGTTAGTATGTGTTGGGAAATAACTATGTTATACACACATTTTTATTATTAGCTATTTCATAGTTTAATACAAATTATGATTAATATAAAATATACATGGTTACACTTGATGCATGGGTACAATTAATATGAGTATATTTAATATAAAATATACTAAATCATAAAACACCATCAGACTAATACATTAATGGCCACTTTGCCACAAAGCAGGATGGAGAGAGGAAGTTTCCTGTCAATCAACAGTAGGTAATGCACACAATCCAATCAGAGGGGAAAAATGCAAAAGAATTGCCAATAAACTAACCCCTCAGTTCAGTCGATATGTAGGATGTCCCTTTTTTTGCTTTAACCAGCAAACCATCAACAGAGTGACAACTGAACCATTAGACTCCTAAGGAAGAGGACTCCTCTTACCTCGGCATCAAAGCGTGGGTCCTGGTAGGCATCACTGATGTTCACGGGAAGGCCAGTGGAGGCCACGAGTTCCGCAACGCTATTATTGATCAGCCAGTCGGAGTATGATGATTTCTCCATGCTTTCTTTGAAACTATCAGGACACCAAGGCAGGCAGTAAGAAAAAAGAGAAACATAAGGTTGCTTGAAAGCAAACCCTATAAAACGGCACTGAAAGCATGACTATCTATCCTCATTACCAAGGGGTAAGTGATATTAGTCACAGAACAATAACGGGGCAATTATTAGAATCTACTTCAAAAAGACTT
The DNA here is from genome assembly GCA_011751065.1 of Lasiurus cinereus. NCBI lineage: Eukaryota > Metazoa > Chordata > Mammalia > Chiroptera > Vespertilionidae > Lasiurus > Lasiurus cinereus. The sequence continues at coordinate 10,472,509 of JAAGEH010000393.1, read as the reverse complement.
ACCTGCTATAATGTAAAACGATCAAATGATAGATTCTCTATGATCCAGAGAGCAACTCTAGATCGTATTTAGGCCCCAAAGCAGGCAGACATAAAGTAGATACTCAGATGATGACCAAAATTGAGGCTAGAATGCCAGTGCAGTGCCATAACAAATTCCACTGACCCGCCCAGCCCTCTCCCCTTAACCGATCAGACAAGATGTTTGCCACCAAAAAAAATGAAACCCAAGAATGAAGGGAAATCAGAAAATAAATTGGCAATTTACAAAATTTTAAATGTAGCAAAAGAGTACGTCTAGACTATATATAATATTAAAATTATGTAACTATTTTTGTACTCTCAGAGTATATTTTTTAACAAAAGCACATTTCCTACTTGCCAAATCTCACTAGAAAACCTGTTTTTATCTCTACTAACCCCTCACTTCAGTCATTCATATTATATTCATATTTAACTTAACTAGGAATTTTATGCTAGATTATTTTGTGAACTTGACTTTTTATGACTTTCACAACAAACATCAAATTTACAGAAACATAAGAATCAGTAAGATTCCCTGCTTTCTCCCTCCCTTCCACCATTTCTTCCCTGGTACATACTGAACTTTGATGGCCAGGAGCTGTGGAAATGCAAATTTGAGTACTGTCCAAATTAGCAATATCAAGGTAAATTTTCTTGGAGGATGTTAGATTTGTGGCTTAGCAGGTGAGAAATAAATTTATGTAAATGAAAACAAGTATACTAGGACAATGTCTTCCAAACTACATCTGTCCAGGAGATGTTAATGAGTGCAGTACAGCAAGAATAATAACAACTCTACTGACTTTTAAATCTACATTGCTTTATATATAAGAAAATCACTACACACATACACAGTCCTTGTTGTTATGCAGGTATGTGCTTGTGTGGAATTTGTGCCCTACCGGCAATGCCAGGAACTGGCATGGAGAGGCCCCAGATGCATGAATGAGTGGGAAACATAGGCATTATTTGCCATTGTTAATATATTTCACTTGTAATGATTACAGATCTGTATCTGATAAATTCAACATATTCTTGTTATGCTATTAACCCTTTATTGCATATTACTAGTACATACACTTACTAGTACATCAGAACTTCAAAAATATTTGCTGAGGAAATGAACTGGCTCTTTTGAAACCAGAAAGCTGAGGCTAGGCTAAATTTCCCTAAATGCAGATAGAATTTTCAGCCACCTGTGACTCAAAAGCCCCAGATTATTCTGTTTATCCTGCTGCCTGCCTCAAAGGGAAGGAGCCAATGGGTAAGAGTAGAGCAAAATGCTGGATTCTCACATAAAGAAGAGGAGGGACAGTCAACACAACAGAGAATTTCAGGAAGATGCTGCAGATAAGAAACACTTCAGACTGAAAATGCAGGCAAAAGAAGAGGGGGAAAAAAAACTTTGGACTTGATAAACCAGCATGAACAGAATTCCCAAAGAAGGTGATGATGGAAATACTCACTGAGCAGAGGCTCCTGAAAGATTCATTTTAAATGCAAAACATGCTAAGATCTGATTTAACTAAGGCTGCATATGTATTGAAATCATTATAAAATTGCTGAACAGTAGTAGACAGTAGACCTGACTCTGTGCAAGGCACTGCGCACAGGCACTATTGAATTGGTTTCTAAAAAGTATAAGCTATGTTTTCTGCCCTCCTGGGGGCTGTTGTCCCAATGGGGAGAAGAGAAATGAGCACAATGACATTTAAACAATACATAATTTCAAATCAAGAATCAGAAGGCTGTGTCGACTGGTTGCCAAGTCAACCATACCCATCATGAGTGTGGAAGAAATGCAGAGAGGGAGAGACCACTGCAAGAGCTACTACAACCTAGCTAAGGCTTTGGAAAGGAGAGGAGAGGCAAACAGATTTTCTGAAAACCACCTCTCCCTTTCTTCAGTTCCATGGTGCACAGAGACGTAAATTAAGGCCCAGTGTGACAAAATGCTCAGAGAGACAGTCAGGGAGGTTGAGGTGTCACTCAGTATTTATATCACACTAGAGGCCCAGTGCACAACATTCATGCACTGGAGAGAGGGGTCTCTCAGCCCAGCCTGCGTCCTCTCACAGTCTGGGACCCCTTGGGGGATTTCCATCTGCCAAGGAGGTGGCAGAGGCTCCCACCACCGTCACTGTACTCGCCAGCTGTGAGCCTGGCTTCTGGCTGAGCAGCACTACCTCTGTGGGAGTGCATTGACTACCAGGGGGCAGATCCTGCCTTGTGTGTTTGTCCCCAGGTGGTTAGTGCATGTCATAGTAACTGGTTGTTCTGCCATTCAGTCGATTTGCATATTAGCCTTTTATTATATAGGATTCTGCCTTTTGCACCATTCAACCTTCCAAATCCTAATGCTTTGCTGTAATGCAAATCATGACAATGAGTTAGAGCTTTCAAAACCTTGCTTTTCCTTACAAAATTTTGTTTTATTATTAAAAGCATAAGTTTAAGAATCAGATATACCTGATTCAAATATCAATTGTTTTTTTCTATTTTTCCACTTTCAAGCAAAATGATCTCAGGCAAGTTCCTTACACTTCACCTATATAATAGGTATGGTATTACTATTACTGTGCAGACTAAAGTAATACTTTATGTAGGTGGTTAGCACATTATCTAGCCCATAGTAAACATTTTTAAAAACATCAACTTTTGCCAAAACCGGTTTGGCTCAGTGGATAGAGCATTGGCTTGGGGACTGAAAGGTCCCAGGTTTGATTCCAGTCAAGGGCATGTATCTTGGTTGCGGGCACATCCTCAGTAGGAGGCATGCAGGAGGCAGCTAATCGATGTCTCTCTCTCATCGATGTTTCTAACTTTCTATCCTTCTCCCTTCCTCTCTGTAAAAAAATCAATAAAATATATATTTAAAAAAACATCAACTTTTTAACAACTTCTAAAATAAATTATGCATCTGGAAGTTCCCCAATGTACATTTCAGCAACATGGTGCTGTGAATTTAATCAGAAAGGAAAGGGTCCAAACTAGTTCTGCTTCTTGAGGGACAAAGCTGGTTTAGAGAATCAGTTCTTTCCTTTAGGTCCTTTAAGGTCAGCTCCTTCAGACTTATGAGGTTCCTTTTATTCTGTGTGGCTTCTTCCCAATCAAAAGCGTCAAGACTCAAGACTAATATATCCTAATAGGTCTTATTTTTAATAGTATTTTGGAAGCTTAAATTAATATCCAAAATTGAATTAACCAACTTTGTAGCGTTCCCCCAAATCTGACCAGAGGTAAAAGACCAACAAATCCAGCACTAAGGTTTTCAGTTTGGGCCAGAACCAAGATAAGGTGAGGCACCACAGTTTAGAAACACATTAATCATTTGATTACTCTGCAGTTTGTGGGCATAAATGAGATCGCATCAGTTCACTGGATCTCAGCTGCCATGTGCAGAACTGCTAGATTACAGATAACGTCAAGTCCTCTCCCCGCCCTCAGTGTTTGGAGAGACATTCTTACACTTGACACCCCTGTCAAAGCCCACTGCTTGGAATCTTCTTAAGGGGGGCCAGACACTGGCTCTTTGATTGCCAAAACTTCAGGGACTAAAGGAAGAATACTCTCTCCAAGCTCTGCAGAGTGCTTTGGCCTCTAGCTCCTAAGGCCATGAGCTTGTGTCTGCATTGTCACAAGTTTCCTCATTAAAAGCTCCTTTAGCTTCTGCTCATACCCCTCTCTGAATAGGTAGGGAGTAAGGCTGAGTTGACCATTCATACACAGATGGGTTCCTGTGGAACATCTCCTTTTTTCTAGAAAAATAAAAAGATGTTTATCAATCATCTCATGCAAATAGATGTCTGGTATATGTGTGATGGATACCTATGTATATTACCAAGATACTTAGTGCACACCAGTGCTCTAAAAGAGAGGGGGAAATGGCTTAGAATTCTGGACAACATTCATTTGTTGATAAAAATCAAAAGGTGGTTGACAAACCATTAAAATATTCCCAAAATTTGTTTATTTGTTTGTTTTAATATCTGCCCATGTTTAACAGCTCCTCACGTTGAAGACCTAATGCTACTTTAACACCTACAATGAGGATGTTTTTTAAAAATCTGACATAAAGAAAGGAAAACCCAGTACAACATTTAAAAATCCTTGAAATAAAAGTGGGAGAAAAGTAAAATAAATATTATATAAATAAACATCAGTGATACTCCTTAAAAAGTAAAAATTAGTCTTTTGTTTATTTTAATTCTAGGATTCACTTATAATAAAAAATGAATTGCAAGTAAATCCTTTAGGTTGCTTTTTACTAGAACCCGGTGCATAGGAAGATGTAGGTTTTTAAATGAGTTTCCTGTGAAGGGCTGCAGTTTACACTCTCCTTGAGTGGATCTTGCTTCCAAGTGGGAAACTCAGACTGACTTCAAACAGAGCTTTGGAGCTCAGATATACTGACTGTAGAGATTAAAAGGGAATTGCCCTTTTACAGAAAATATGGTTGCTCCTGAAGTGAGGGTCAGTGAGGTAGATAGAAACCTCAGCGTTGACAATTTTCTGAGTAGTATAGGAGAAAAATTGATAAAGTAAAGCAAAACAAGACAAAATAAAATACCACAGAACAAGTAGCTTCACCATCTTTGACTGTCTGAAAAACCCTTTAGCTCAAGGTTCAAGCACAGAAAACTATCTGAAGATAAACTTGACTAATTTGTAGAATTAATTCTCAAAGGGAGTCTCCAAATTACAAGATAAAATATCTGAATAAAATGCTGTTAATCGTTAGACCATGTCTGGACTGACGTTTGTGTTCTTAACACGAGAGTTTACTCTAGTCTTCACTATAGACTCCCATTACTTTACTCTTTCAAGGATGACCATTGATTGGACCCCCACTAACTACAAGACAGTAATGGGATTAATCTTGCATGAAGTGATCAATAAGGGTCTTTGACTTTTTGCTGAAAGGAGTTGTTGGCACATGGGAACCCATCTATATGTGGATGGTCAGCTCATCCTGCCCTAACTTATACACAAAGAGGTATAGGCAGAATCTAAAAGGCCCATACTTTTAGGGAGTTCACAAACAATGACAATGATTTGTGATTAATACCCAAATGGAAGGATATACGAGATAATATGGAAACAGAGAAAAGAAAGATCAATTCTGGTTGGGTTGGGAATTATATTTGGGGAAGAACTTCACAAAAGAAGTTGGTTTAAGCTGGTCTTTATAGGATTAGTAAAAGTTCATCTGTCAGAGAAAGTAAAAACAATTCAGACAAAACCACAGCATGAGTAAAGCTTTAGAAGTGTGAGGTTTTCTGTACTAATATGATTAACGGTAGAGCTAAAACAGGATACATGGTGGAAGTGATGAATAAGGCTACAATAGAATAGGTCAAGCAATATATTGTGTGATTTCATGAACATATTTTGCATCCACAACCACACATATACTGATGATTCCTACATCCATATCAGCAGCCATATATATATATACCAAGTACTTTCTGAATACATCTTTCAGATTACCACCAGGCACCTCAAATTTTTCAAGACTGAATTAACACACTTTCCTCAATGTGCTAACAATCATTAATAAAAATTGTCAGCATTAACTAAAAATAGATACTTGATTTAGGAACATTAGGTTCAACATAGGCACAATCTATCTTCTCATTGTCAACTGTTCTATGACAGCTTGAGTATTATTCATTGGAGGTAGGATTCAGCAAGGTGAAAAATCAGACACTCCAACTACTCTTTAGGACAGATATTTTTATGCTTTGCATACAAAAACTTATTTTTGATCTATAGGTTGTGCCTGTACTATTCACCATTTTGCTTCATTCAGAAGAGGTCTATCTGAATGTTGGTTCACAAAGACAAAATTGATTCCTTATGTTTTCTTCTCAGGTAAACCCTGGGCCCTTCTAGAAGTCTCAAGCTAGGTAAGATTATTTGAAGTTGTCTTTCAATTAAGAGATTAAGAAACTAAGTCAATATCAGTGGGACTCAAAGCTAGGACCTCAGCAGGAGACTCTCAAATACCCAAAACAGGGACATTAATAATCTCCTACTGGCTTCAGTGTATCTTTAAAGGTTACTAAACAAATCTTTTAGTCACAAAAGGTAATGCAAGTTTAATTAGCAAGCAAAAGCAGCCTGTCAGTTCTTAAATTGTAGTAGAGAGAAAGATGCTACAAGTTGCAGAAGTTCCTTGAAGCTTTTCATCACCTATAATTAGGCTTGCTTTTAAGGTTTTGCCTGAGGACACTTCATCATACTCTTCTCTCATTTTAAACATTCTGTATTATCAGAAATTCAGACATGGTGACTAAAAAACACACATTCTATCCTTCATTTCCTCAAGTTGCACAATTAGAATGATGAGATTTACTAGTCCACACAGTTGATATCACTTTGGGGAAGTGTGTTGTAACTCTCAGCATTGCTGTGAGTGGTTGGTGCCTACAATTTTTCATCATATAATGACAATTGATTGGCTTCAAAGCTAACCAAATCTGGTTGTTGTGGTTTTTTTTTCTTGTTTTTTTTTTAATCTTTGTCCAACATTTCCTAGCTGTGAAAGTACAGATAAAGTTAATAACTCTGATTCTTTATTTCCATAATGGAAAATAAGATAAATAAAACCCATTTTATAGGGCTGTTTTGAGGATATAATAATATAATGTTGAAGAATGCATGACACATAGAAACTTCTCCATGAGTTCCTTATGCCACAAAGATATTTCTTTTATTAAAATACCCAGGTAAGACACACCCTGTTTAACCTTTGATTTCCTGGGGCAGGAGAGATGTTACTGTTTTTTACCATGGCATCATTATCATATTTGAAGAGGTGATGAAGAGACAATATGCTAGCTGGCAAAACTGTTGATAATAGAGTACAGAGTAAGAATTATATCTGCTAGATGTTCAAGTAGCTCCTCTGCATCTCTTCTTGTGAATATTGCAGCCACCCATCCATCTGAATGGAGGACATATCTTCCCAACAAGTCTTGGTCCTATGTCTACATGACAAAAATGGAAAAGTGGGCTCATTGTGTTAAAATATTAAGTAAAGCATGTTAAATGAGAGGTCACCAAAAGTAAAAGAATCAAATATAAAAGCCTTTGTTAAGGTTTCTGAGTTGCCAAAATTCTATTTAGTACGTAGCGTCAATCAAAAGGACAGTTGACCCACATAGGCTACTTTATTATGCTTGATCTCAGTGCTTATTCATGCATCTTGTTGTTCATAGAATGTTTTTATAGCTTTCATTCTCCTTCCTGACAGGTTTACTAGAATGACAAGCCCACTGGTCTGAAATGAATAGTGTTAATGAAAAGGTTTGTCTTTCGATTGAATTTTCATGTTCAAAGGCATAAAAAAGGAAAGAAGGAAATTACATATATTTAAGAGGTAAATATTAGATGCTTGGGAAATATATGTCCTTGAGATTTTTAAGAGTTTGAAAGGAATACAACTTCATGACAAATATTTCCTCTCCTTCAGGACGTTTAGTTTTTACAGTTAACATCATACAAATGGACATGGACACATACTACTGTGGTGGAGAGTTTTAGGAAATGAGGTTATTTGGCGAGTGGGGAAGGAACATGCAAGCCCAGAAGTATCACAGTGACATGGTTCCTGAGAGGTGTGGTTAGGTCAGATATTAAGAGTTTCAGTAGAAACATTCCAAACTCATAACTCTCTGTGTATTTTTAGGGACAGAATGCAGGAAGTGTCTGGGTGACTCTGTAACAATGGAGCTTTCTTATAAAGAGTGGCCTTGGCCCTTGCTGATTTGGCTCAATCGATAGAGCATCGGCCTGTGGACTGAAGGGTCCCAGGTTCAATTCTAGCCAAGGGCATATGCCTGTGTTGTAGGCTCAGTCCCTGGCAGGGGGTGTGCAGGAGGCAGCGGATCAAGGATTTTCTCTCAACATTGATATTTCTCTCTCTCTCTCCATCCATCCTGCTCCTTTCCTCTTTAAAATCAATAAATTATTAAAGAAGAAGAAGAAGAAGAAGAAGCTGCCGCCTTGATGCTGAGAGGGAGTCTCAGAGCTCAGTGTCTGGAACCAGTCTTATCTTCTTCCATTGTGCTAATTCAGACCTGCTGAGCCACTTCTTTGCTAAACAACTGAAAGGGGGTAGAAATGAGCCTCCAGGGCCATCTGGATCTCTCTTCTTCAATGGGAACAGCAAGTATTGGTATAATGAGGTTCAGCAGTCCTGAATTTGTCAGACAATGAACAGTAAAAAAAAAAAAAAAAAAAAAGTCCTAAATGTTCTTGTTAAAGTTACATAGGAGCATAAATCTTGCTTATGTTCCAAGATGACTGGTGGTAATGGTGATGGTGCTGTTTTAATTTTTAATGTTTTCAAGGTTTTTATCATTTCCTTTAAATTAGAAGAGATATCATATTTTTATAGAAAATATCCAGTTCATGTTCCCTAGCACAGTACAAAAAAGGAGACCCATGAAGAAGATGGCTGAAGAAAGAGGATACATTCATAATATGCTGTGAAAATATTGTCTCATATCAGTATGTAAGTGTGTCTAACATTCGCTATTATTCTAGGTAATAGAGAAATTAAAAAGAAGGTAAAAAGAAGAGGAGAAGTCTTCCAAACTGACAGAGTAGAAACCACTGAAAATTTGTTGTTCCATAAAAACAGTGGGAACACTAGCAACAATTTTCAAAAGCAACTTTTTGAGAACTCCAGAAATTAAGGAAAGGCTTGCAAAAATCCAGAGTGTTTATTCAACAAAAACAGCTGAATCTTTGTAAAGACAGCAAGTTTTGTGGTATTTTAACTTGTTCAGCCATCTCTCCTTCTCAGCTCTAGGGAAGCTGTGAAAACAATAGTCTCATAATCATATTAGCTGTGAAAAACAGCAGCTTAGTAGCCACTGGCACAAAGAAAACTGATTTAGAGCTCCCCACCAGTCCTATCCCCAGATAATTGTCATTATTTGACCTGTCTAGCAGCTCCATGGAAATCTCCACTCACAGAGCTTGCCTTTATTCCACCTGGCTTGGAGTTAACCTATGGAGAACAGTTTACCCCTTGGGCATTTGTGAGGGTTAAAACCCAGAAACACTGCAATTGCCTTAGGCAGACATAACAGTTGCAGCAGCTAACTGATAAGAAGCTCACCAGAAAAATTTAAAAAAGCAGGAGATTAAATATTGCTGAGGGGTTTTGAAAAACTGGGGCATATTTTTGGAAATCTAGAAGGACATGCACACTAGTAAAGTTGTATGTATGCTCAGGAAATACCTGAAGAAGCCTTAATCTCTCTACTCTGGCTGACCTTGAAATTCTGTAAGTAGTAAGTGAAAGCTAAGTAAACTTTCTGTCAAAAAAATGAAGGTATTTCACAGATGCACCCAGATCCCCTCAGCAAGGCTGGGAAATTTACTAGCTCAAAGCTATCAAGAAAATTTCTGTTGAGTCATTAGCTAACAATTAAGCTAACCAAGAAGAGAATTCAGTTGCCACACCACAAGAAATAATAGTTCAGGGATGACCCTAAATAACAAACAGTAGCAAGTAGAAACAACAACAAACCCTAGACCGAGTGAGTGAAGAACAAATCTAATTTCTAGAGTTTCCACATTATATTATTTAAAATACTTAGTTTTCAACCAAAAAAAAAAAAAGAGCTGTACAAAGAAATTAGAAAGTATATAGGAAAAAAGCAGTGATCCACTCCCATCTCCTACCCCATACATAGTCAAAAGAAACTGTCCCTGAAGCCCAGAAGAATTTACTAGACACAGACTTTAAATTATCTACTATAAATTGTTAAAAATACTAAAGAGAACCATATCAAAAAACATAAAGAAAATATGATAAGTGTCTCACTAAATATACAATATCAATAAGAGATGGAAATTATTTTTAAAAAGAACCAAGTAATGGATCTGGAATTGAAAAGCATAATCACTGAAATGAAAAATTCACTATGAGGATTCAATAGCAGAAGCCAGAAGGAAAAATCACCAAACTTGAAGATAGGATAACTGAAAATTCCTAGATTTAGGAACAGAAAAATTAAATACATTAAAATGAAGAGTCTCAAAGATATGTGAGACACCTCAAGCATATGAACATATGCATAACAGGAGGAGAGGAAAGAGGACAGAAATAATATTTGAATAAATAATGGCTGAAAACTTCCCATATTTGATTAAAATAAACATTAATCTATACATTCAAAAAGCTCAACATACTCCAAGTAGAATAAACTCAAAGGGATCCATACCTAAACACATTCTGATCAAACTGTTGAAAACCAGTTATAAACAGAAAATCTTGAAAGCTACAGGTGAGATGCCATTCATCTCGTACAAGTGATCTCAACAAAAGGGCTGTGTTGTGGCCATGCAACAAACTAGAACACATGGTAGGGAAAGTGAGCTTTCTTCCTGCTTTGGCACAAATTACTCAGTCTTGCTCAGGTTTGGAAAGGACACCAGTGCTTCAGAGACAGTTCTGGGGACACAGCATTGATGAGGAGTCTAGTTATGCCCACAGGAATTCTGGAGTGGTCAAGGAAGCCCACACCCAGTAGATGCTGTTCTGCCATATCTAGAGGGAGGGGACTTAAGGGTAGGCACTTGGAAAAATGATGAATTAGCAATAAAATTGTTTTTTTGTTTTTTTGTTTTTCATCTCAGGGATTCTCAGAACTACTTCAAGAGTGGCTTTGACAAGGGACTGGGGGTCTTAAACTATAAGGGGAAAATGACCAAACAGCCAAGTATACATTATCACTGTTGATGGGACTCTATAGCCATGGTCTGGAGGCCTGGAAAATCTGGTTATGCTTATATTACATTCTTAACCTACTCCCACCCATGTAAACTGGCCTTGAGATCCTTAAAGACTGAGACTGCTGATTTTTTTAAATCTCTGTAGCCCCATTACCTATCAGAGTACCCAGCACAGAATAGGTACTGAATATGTGGCTAGTGAATGAAGAAATAAAGTTAACCAATGAATAATGATTGCCAACGGACAAATTTATAACAAACAAGTGGAAGTTGTAGAAATGTAATTTTATTGCCTTTCTAACATAAAAATCAGAACTCCCTATCAGTGGAAGGAGCCCATGGTAATCTTATCACTGATGGAATTGTCAATGATTTTATTTATTATATTTTATTTATTAATTTGAGAAAGAGAGAGAGAGAGAGAGAGAGAGAGAGAGAGAGAGAGAGAGATTATTGTTATTCCACATACAATAAGCAACCAATTTATACATTCATTGGTTGCTTATTGTATGTGCCCTCACCTGGGATTGAACCGACAACCTTAGCATATCAGGCCAATGCTCTAATGACCTGAGCTGCCCAACCAGGGCTTAAGGATTTGGTATTATTTACATGGAGATCAAGAGGAGACTGGACATGACAAAGGAATTAGTCACATAAGAAAATAAATAGAAAGGAGAGAAACCAAGATGGCAGCATAGGTAAATACCTAAACTGCTGCCTTGCACAATATCAAAACTACAACTAAAAGACAAAACAGACACCATCCAGAACCACAGGAAAGCTGGCTGAGTGGAAATTCTACAACTAGAAGGAAAGAGGAAAGCACATTGAGACTCAGAGGAGCTGCAAAAGGCTGAGATATGGAGACGCGCATGCATGGAGAAGGCGGGTGGCTGAGTGCATGTCTGGCATCCTCAAGTGGGAGGGAGATGGAGGCTTCTGACTGTGCTGAACTCCAGCCCTGGGCGAGACTCTGGAAACCCAGACCCATTTGGGGGAAATCTGGATGTCAAGAAAAGAGAAAGGACACCAAGACTCAGGGGAGCTGTGGAAGGCAGAGGTTTGGAGGCATGTGTGCGCAGAGAGGACTGACTGCTGAGTGTGTGACTGCCTTTCTAAAGTGGGAGGGAGCTCCCAATTGTGCTGAACTCCAGTTCTGGATGAGTTTCTAAAAACCTAGACTAATTCAGGGAGAAACTGGACTGTCTGGCAGTGGCTGAAACTCAAGGGCAGCTTTCTCTCAGAGGTACTTGCAGCAATTACTGAGAGACACTGATATCCAGGGCCTTATAGGGCAGGGATGATGGGAAACCAAGACTGTCTACTCCACCCTGAGACTCCACTCCATCCAAGCTGTGCACAGAGGCTTTTGCAATTTTGCAAGTCTTGTCTCATGAGGGTGTCTCCAGCACAGAAGTTCTCCCAGCGTAGGCACAGTTGATCCTCACAGCCAGTTGACCTGGAGGTCAATTCCTCCCAGTGATACTAACAACAATCACAATTTAACTACAAGACTGTACACACAGTCCACAAAAGTGTCCACCTCAGGTAACTGGGGGAGGCTGAGCCACTGGGTCCTATAGGATACCTACCACATAAAGCTACTCTTCCAACTCAGGAAAGCAGTGAAAATACAGAGACAAAGAAATAAATCACAAATGAAAGAAATGGAGGAAAGCAAACAACTGGATATAGAGTTCAAAACCATGGTTATAAGGTTTTTCAAGAATTTCCTAGAAAACGCCAATAAATTTAATGAGACCCTCGAGGATATGAAAAAAGACCAACTAGAAATTAAATATACACTGACTGAAATACAAAATATTATACAGAGATATAACAGCAAACTAGAGGAATGCAAAAATCAAGTCAAAGATTTGAAATATAAAAAAGCAAAAAACACTCAACTGGAAAAACAAAAAGAAGAAAGAATCCAAAAATTTGAAGTTAGTGTAAGGAGCCTCTGGGACACCCTCAAGCATACCAACATCTGAATTATGGGGGTGCCAGAAGAAGAGAGAGAGCAAGATACTGAAAACATATTTGAAGAAATAATATCTGAAAACTTCCCCCACCTGATGAAAGAAATAGACTTACAAGGCCAGGGAGAACACAGAAAGAACCCCAAACAAAAGGAATCCAACAAGAACCACACCAAGACACAACCTAATTAAAATGCCAAGAACAAAAGATAAAGAGAGAATATTAAAAGCAGCAAGAGAAAAACAGTTCATTATCTACAAGGGAGCACCCATATGATTTGTCAGCTGATTTCTCAACAGAAACTATGCAGGCCAGATGGGATTGGCAAGAAATATTCAAAGTGATGAATAGTAAGAACCTACAATCAAGATTACTCTACCCAGCAAACTATCATTCAGAATGGAAGGTCAGATAAAGAGCTTCACAGATGAGAAAAAGCTGAAGGAGTTCATCAACACCAAACCAGTATTATATGAAATGCTGAAAGGTATTTTTTTAAGAAGAAGAAAAAGAAGAAGAAGAAGAAAAAGGTAAAGATAAAAATCAAGTGAATAAAAAAATCTGATGAACAAAATAAACTGGTGAATATAATAGAATCAGGGGACATAGAAAGGGAGTGGACTGATAATTCTCAGGAGGAAAGGGGGTGTGGGGATGAGGGAAGAGACTGGACAAAAATCGTACATCTATGGGTGAGGACAGTGATGGGGAGGTAAGGGCAGAAGATGGGGTGGGAAGTGGGTGGAGGGAAGCTATGGGGGGGGAACAATTGTAGTAATCTGAACAATAAATGTTTATTAATTTTTAAAAATAAAATAAACAGAAATGATGAGTCAGCAAAAAAACTGGTTTTTAGGAAAGTCTTCAAGGACTGTATAAAACTCAGCAAGCCTTAAACAAGAGTTCATCAGAATTGAAATGGTACCCTAAAACATTGGTGAATGAAGCCACAGGTGCTATCCAGAGGAATAAGGTATCCAATGGACATTACCTATAGTGAAGATGTTAAGTGATGAGAGGTTAAGGAAAGATTTACAAGGTGTAGAGAGCAGGTTGTGATTTCTAGACTGATAACCTATTTCAATGTCTCTTTCATGACCATTGGCAAGTAATGCTAAAGCTACTTGTCTTTTTCCCTTTAATTACCAAAAAATGACTGAAAGATCTCATATCTACAAAAGGAAAATTACTAGACATTGCAGGAAAGGTCTTCTGAGATAAATAAACATTCTACATTAATTTAAAGTCATAAATAGAATGAGTAAGACAACTATCTCATAATGTCAAAGTTCAAAGGCACTTTTCAAATGCCCCTTTAAGACAATCTGACCTTTCTTTCTTTATTATTAGAAAGTTTGCCAAGGGCAGGCTGGATCATCTCATTTTGACATGGCAGTCTTTTTGGCATTAAAACTAATCAAAAGACCAAGAATATTTAACTCTGCAGTGACTATGAGGACACAATCAACAGCATTGAAAAGAACAACAGTAAAGTATTAGGACTTCAAAGGTGTTTTAATAATTCCATAAAGCTTTCCCCCCTCATATATGAAAGAGATAACTTATTTGAGGCCATGACTAGCTAAAGGAGTAAGCATGAATAAATATTTTTCCCCAATATATTTCATGTGATTTTTACATTAAAATTTTAGGAAAATTGCTGAACAAACCATCAGTAATTTTCTATGTATAAATATATTTTTAGATATAGATTAGCTAACATTATATAGATTTAAACATAAATACAAAAAAGGTCTTAAAAAGGTTTCTTTTTCCCGTTTTAAAGTGTAATTTATAGACAGTAGAAATTACTCTTTTTTTCCACTTATTCTTTAAAAATTTTATTATTATTATTGATTTCAGAGAAGGAAGTGAGAGGAAGGGAGAAGGAGAGGGAGAGAGAGAAAGAAACATTAATGATGAGAATCATTGATAGACTGCCTCCTGCACAACCCTACTGGGGATCGAGCCCGAACCTGGAGCCTGAAACCTGTGCATGTGACCTGACTGGAAATCGAACTGTGACCTCTTGGTTCATAAGTCGATGCTCAATCACTATCGCAAGCAGAATATAGAATAGTTTCATCACAACCCAAAATTCCCCTGTACCACTTCATAGTAAGCCCCTCTCTCCATCTCCAGCTCCTAACAACTACTGGACAGCTTTCTATTCTTAGGAATGCCCTACAAATGGAATTACAGTATATAACAACGGCTTCTTTTAAACTTCGTGCACTTGATGGAAAGTGAAGTAACTAAATAAAGTGTCCATTTTAATTTATTGATTTCTATTTCTGAATTCAAAGGCAATGATATATAAAATCAGATTACTCTTGAAACAGGCATTACCTAGGGAGCCTTTTGAATACATAGATCATTTGGACTTCACTTTCAGCATAGTGAATCCAAATGTCTCATTTTGGGTCCTGAGAATTTAGTTTTTACCAAGTTCTCTAAGTTTGATTCTGACTGATGAGCAAGATTTGGGAAATATTAACCCAATAGATATTCACTGAGCCTCGGTTTTCTCCTCTGTCATGCAAAGATACAATGCCTACTTCACAGGATTATTTGGGTACTTAGCACTCACCGAAGAAAAGCTGTTCATCTTGCTAACATTAGTATCAGCTTCATCATTATCATCATCATGCTATCCTGAGCACTTTACCTGTCTTTTTCCATATTTCTACATTTTGGTCAATTTTACTATTTTTAGCCTTTTCTCTAGAGATGACAAAAATAAAGAGAATACATTTTTGTAGCAGCCCAGCTATTATTCAGGGCAGTGCAAAGCTAACTGAAAGCCACTGATTGTTCCCAACTCTCACTTTTAGCCTGTTAGAGCCTCAGAGATACATTAGAGACAAAAAAGTGAGTGACTAGAAACTCTCACTCCTTTCCCCAGGGGATACTATTACCCAGATATAAGGAAACAAAAAAGAAAGAAGAAAAATGAAGGACAGAATAAAGCAGAAAAGTAATCTGTCTGTGTAGTTAGGAAATCTCTAAAAGTTGATTCCATTCATTAACAGCTTTAGATGTATACACATGTATTTTTAAAGTACTATAGTTTTTTGTTTAATCCCTGAAAGACAGAACAGTGATGATATTTGGCTGTACTTGCTGGTCTAAAAAAGGAACAACTCCTCTCCTCAAGGAATATATGCAGTGCTGCCAACCCCAAGGACAGAAGACAAGGATCAAAAGACAAACCTGAAACCCACACACCCTACCTGTTCTCGGCTTCGGCACTGCACTTTGGGGACAGCAATTCAAAGGATTTGGTAAACTTCACCACCTGCCACACAGAAAGACAACAAATTCAAGTCAATTAAGGCTTTCTCACAGCTTAAAACAATGCAGCAAACAGTTTTAATCTTTATAATGGCTATTACAACAATTGGAGATTTAAAAGGGTTTTTAAATGAAGAAACCCCAAGGGACGAAAGAAAATTCTATCCTATGGTTTGTGTTTTCTTCTTCCATAACATATATTTCAAAATTTTATTACATCTTACTAACTATGTATATATTTTACAATAAGGTGAGTACTATTTTGTGGCGGGCAGGCAAGGGACATCTCATTTGAGTATCATTTTTTTTTTTACTGTCCTTTTATCAACCCAATCAGCATCCATGAAGGCTAACCACCTTTTAAAAAGGATGCCCTCTGTTAAGCTCAAGCTCCTGAAGTTACCTTCATCATGGCTCTCAAGTGAACGTTTTGCTGCCACTGCCCAACGGGTAAAGAGGAGGAAGTCACTTCCTTCAAAGAGCATCCCCATTGTGGACACTTCCCCACTGACCTGTCCAGTGAAACCAGCATACCCACCGAAAGAGCTTGATCAAGATTTATTACATTGAAAAGATTTATGGTCACAGAAAATGTGAAGGTAGTTCTTATTATTAGCTACCATTGACTCTTACTATGAACCATGCCCTATGTCAGATGCGTCTTTGTTTAATTTCCCTATTATAATTCTGTCAAGTAGGGATTTTCATCCTCAATTTCGCACAACTAGATGGAGAAATTAGGAGTGAAACAAGTCCGCATGGTCTGGAGGGCCAGCTGTTTCTTTACACTAAACATGTTGAGCAGGAAAGGCACTGTTTCTGTCCTCTTTTCACAAAATAAGCTACATGATAGAAAAAAATGACTTCCTTATATACCGACAGGAATCATCTGAAAGTCACTGGATGCTTCCAAGATTGACATTTAGATTTGCCTGTGCCAGATGCAGTCATGCTTCAAAAACCTTTTAAATTAACCACTTTCGGGGAATTGATGGGCACCTGAGAAAATGATTTGGAAACTGGGGATAGTTTAAATATTTAAAAGCTTTATCAGTGAAGTAATGAACCCAAACTAAGAAAATACAACATTAGGAAAAAGATAAAAGAAAAGGCATCACAAAGAAAATTGCATCTGACTTGCTCAATGCAAAGCAGTAACAATGGCTCAACTGCAAGAAAATAATCTTGAGATCTATAAAACATATTTCATTATACAGGGTAATGTGGCAAATTCTATTTCCCAAAGATGGCACAACAAATTCTATTTCCCACATCCCTCTCATGAAATGATCCTGCCACCTTCTGACTGAATGGTAGGTCTATGCTCTCCCCTTGAATCTAGGTGGGTTTCTGACCACTTTGACCAATAGAGTATATAGAAGAGATACTGTGAGCCTTTTGAAGTTGTCATCAAAGGTGATGTAGTTTCTGCCTCACTCGATGGAATCCTTGTGCCTGGAGCCTGAGTTACCATGTGAGAAGTCCAACACCCTGAGTCCACTATACCATAGAGAGAGGCCACATGTGGATTCTCTGGCCAGCATCCCAGCGCAGGCACCAGACACATATGTAAGCAACCCTTCACCTAAAGCCCAAATTTTGGCCATTGCAGGCAGAGAAATTGCAGAGCAAGGGCCGTGTGCCTTTATTGAGGATCATGGGTGGGGGAGAGCTTGTGGCACTCAGGAAACACTATCACTGGGTATTTTAAAGTTAGCAGGGTC
Organism: Lasiurus cinereus; assembly: GCA_011751065.1. Classification (NCBI taxonomy): domain Eukaryota; kingdom Metazoa; phylum Chordata; class Mammalia; order Chiroptera; family Vespertilionidae; genus Lasiurus; species Lasiurus cinereus. The sequence goes on along the minus strand of JAAGEH010000393.1, from coordinate 10,454,727 downwards.
AAACAGAAGGGAGGGAAGAGGAAAACTGGGGTGGGCATCCTGAGGCCTATCGCTTGAGCACACATGTTGAGAAGGGGGACCCAGAATGGGCAACAACTAGGCAAAAGTTCAAAGGAAGCAGGGTGATTGCCAGCTGAGGCAATGGTTCTCACAGCTTGACGTTACACCAAGGCTCTCTGGTGCCGTAGATATGCACATGGATTATCTAAGTAGAAATGAAAATGATTTGGGGGCATTAGAAAAGATAAGCCCATAGTAACAATTTTGTTGCCTGAGTGATAGCAGCCATTTTAAAAAATCTAACCTAGCAGTCTTATGCCAGCGTTCTTTCAGGGCCTGCCTTAGAACTGACTTTACTACATTGCTGGTTTCACTCATTAATGAATTCAATAAATCTTTGATACATGCTTGCTTTAGATTTGTGCTAAGCTTAGGCTTTTAACTTTTTTTTTTTTTTTTTACAGAGAGGAAGGGAGAGGGAGATAGAGTTAGAAACATTGATGAGAGAGAAATATCCATCAGCTGCTTCCTGCACCCCCCACCTGGGGATGTGCCCGCAACCAAAGTACATGCCCTTGATCTGAATAGAATTGGGGACCCTTCAGTCCTCAGGCCAAGGCTCTACCCACTTAGCCACACCAGTTAGGCAAGGCTTTTAACTTTTTGAAAGCAGTTTTTTTGAAACAGCAAATTTTATATTGTCTTTATGTGACAGGCCCTGGGGCTACATATGTAAAAGTGGGGAAAAAAATCCCTGTGTGTGCCCTGGCCAGTTTGGCTCAGGGGATAGAGTGTCAGCCTGCGGAATGAAGGGTCCCGGGTTCGACTCCCAGTCAGGGCATATGCCTGGGGTTGTGGGCTCGGTCCTCAGTAGGGGGCATGCAGAAGGCAGCTGATCCATGATTCTCTCTCTCATCATGGATGTTTCTGTTTCTCCCTCTCCCTTCTTCTCTGAAATCAATAAAAATATTTTTTTAACGAAAATCCCTGTGCGTATGGAGCTTACTTTATGGTAAGAGCTTAATTTGTTCTGTCTCCTCAAAATTAGTGCTCCCTGGAATATTCTTAGATCTCACAAGGCCAGGGAGCCACAGAGAGACTATTTGCTATCACCAAATAACAAATCCCTCAAACCCTCGGTATACCCTAAATAATTCTTAAAGTTAAAATGGTGGGACAATAGTAGAATAAAAATAAGTGTTTATGTTTGCAGAATGGGGAACTGTCTGTGCCTTAGAAAACAAACATGGGGAATGTCCAGAGATTAAAAGAGAATAAAGATCTTTTACACTTTTTTTTTCAACTGCTGAGGGATAGCGGCTTACAAAAAGTGGAATAGAAAATTCTGAAATTTTAAAGCTTTAACTTATAGACCTAGAATCATAAAGCAAATGGATCAGATAAAAAAGTACTTCTTGATGAAATGTCAAGAATGTGTGAACTCTTGAAATATGAAAGAGGAACATTTTTTGTTGTTAATCCCCACCCTGAGGATAAATTTTCCATTGATTTTAGGATAGAACAGAAGGAAGGGAGGGAAGGAGAAACATCCTTGTGAAATACACTGATTGTTTGCCTCCTGCAGGAGTCCCACCAGGGCCAGGGATTGAACCTGTAATTCTTTGACCAGGCATTGAACACAACAACCTTTGGTGTTTAGGTTGATGCTCTAACCACTGAAACACACCAATCATGGCAAAAAGAGGAACTTTAAAGACTACGAAAAGGAAGAAACATCTTTTTCTAAAACGTTAGAACTTTTAATTCCAAAATAAATCAGATGCTGAAAAAAGAACAACCAGGGTGTAACATTTTGTTTTATTTTATTTCCTAAACTCATATTTAATAAATAAAGGGAAAGTCAAGGATTATGCATCTTTCAACTTGAGCACCCCATATCATGGAGAGTACTTGTTGTGTCCCTCAGTAAACCAGGCCAGGTGAGCTGATCAAAGTCAGACGCTGAATTCATGAACTGTGGTATTGATCTTGTGTGTAAAAGAGTTGACCTTACCCAGAAAGAGGTCTGGTCTTTGCCCTTGGCTCCTGAGAGGTGACCTCTAAGCCCTTGGAATGTCCAGCCATTCCAAGTGTCTTTGTTTACCCACGTGTATTGGGCCAGCCAGATAGTAATAATGTGATTTAAGGTGAGGGCTCTGAGCCATACCAACAATGTGATCTGGGGGTGGAGTCTTTGGATCACCTGGTATAAGTCTCCACCTTTGGAAGAGATGAAGACTGAGGTCAACTACATGAGTAACTTAGTTTTGGTGATCAAAGTCCAGTGAAGAATCTGGATGCTGAGGCTCGGGTGACCCTCCCTATTTGGCAGTACTTAATGCATGCTGTCACATATTGCTTCTGGGAGAGTACAACTGGATGCTCCACTGCTGGAAATCTCCTGGACTCTGCCCATGCATCTCTCCTATGGCTCATTTTAATTTGTATCCTTTCCTAATAAACCATAACCATGAGTATAACTGTTTTCAGTGAGTTCTGTGAGCCCTTCCAGCAAATTCCTGAGGCTAAGGGTTGTCTTGGGAAGCCCCATATTTGTCATTGGTGGCATAAGCCAGGACAGTATTGGAGATGATATTCCCTAACTTGACACTTTGTGTGATAATTCTTAGAAATTTATTGAAAATATAATGTATTCAAGTAGAAAAGTATTTATAGTCAGACACCTGGGTTAAAAAAACAACAATAGCAAAAACAGTTGAACTATTTTGATAAAATTTAATGAATATATAGTTTCACTGTGGAGATTACAACTAATAAAAACAGATGAAAGCATAAGTGAAAAAGAATAAAATTCCTGCTTTATTCATGACTTGGACCAATTGTATGGTTCTCAGTTTTATTAATTTTTAAAAATGTATTCTTTAAATCCAATTTTGATTTTATTGTAGATGCACTATTCTTGATTTCAATAATCACAGGCTGTTGTTGTTCCTTGTGATTAAGCCCCTATTCCACTGGTCAGCAAACTCATTAGTCAACAGAGTGGCAAATCGCGGTTTACGAGCCACAGATTGCCGATCACTGGACTAAATGAACATAGATTAAATAAATAAAGATACACGTATACACACTAAGTAAAAAGAGACTCTTATAAAAGAAATATCAGAAGCGGCTTAGAGGGCAATTAAACTGAACAAAGTGGTTCCGAGCTCTTTTGGCTGTTGACCAGCCCTGGTTACTGCCCCCCCAAGAAGGCAGTGCACATGCCATAGAGCAAAATAAACGAAAGATCCTCACGCATCTCTGCCTGTTCTTTGGAAAAGCTCCATGGATGGAAGTCTTCTTGATTTTATATTTATCAAGCACTAGTTGATCTGATCTCCTTTCCATTTTTAAAAACACCCAACCCAAAAAATCATGCTAAACTAGACATTCCTACCACCACAAAGAAAACAGAAATGATCTAAGTAATCCCCCTTTTTAAATTAGCATTTTCTTAACCCCCGTTTTTCCATAAAAGGACTACTCCATAAGGGCAAAATAATGATTAAATGATCATCCACTACTATCCTTCTTGATAAATTATTTATTCACTCAATTAACATTTATCAAATGCTTAGTGTACCAGCTACTAACTCACAACATAGTATAAAAGGGAAGCAATTCATAAATGTAACATTTCAATATGCTATAGTATATTAAAAGTGCTCTAGGCTGAGAAGTGAGAAAAATTTTCCAAAATCAGAAATTTGATATTAAACAGAGCACTCAATAGAGTTAACTGAACCTAATTTAATAAAGGGGCTAGTTATAGAAGCATAGGTAACTTTGTACAATAGGGGCTAGCTGCTTTGGAAAGCAGCCCTAGGTCTAAGGGAACACACCAGAGTGGGAGAGAGAGAAGGAGGCATGGAAGGAGGGGCTGGAGCTGTGGAAAGGGGCCTTACAAGAATCCAGCCATCTCTACCACTGGCAGAGAAAGAACAAGGGGAATAAAAACCTCCAATCTCTCTCTCCTCCAGCCCTTGAATATTCTGCTGAGCCCTCTTGTTTGTAAAATTCAACTGGAAGCTAGAGAACAAGAAAGCCCAAGTGGCACAGTATGTCAAGATTAGTATTCAAGGACACTGAGCTAAAAAGAGAAAGACTGACAACAGATGGGAAGAGGCAGGGTTTGCAAACAATAGTCAGTATAGAGTGGCACTTCACCTCAGTCCTGTGCTTCCAAAAACCAGTAATGATAAAGAAAACCTCCCACTGTTTTGTCTCCCAGAAATGGTTAACCTCAAAGGTCTACCCTGCCCTAGACCTGTCTCCATCTTTCCTCATGACTACCCCAAGATGCACAAAAATGATACAGATAACTTTGTCTACATACTTCTGTAAAATCCCAGACACCTTTCCTTTTCCTTGAGATGTTCCTTATTAATGAATGTTCTCCCTATTGCAATAACCTGGGTGAAATTACTTCCTTAATTTCCCTGTGCATTTTGTCTTTCACTGGAACTATATATGCAAAAGATACAGAGCAAATACTTGCATAAGCTAACCATGGGGAGATTGGGGGGTGGTGGAGAGAAGAAAGGAATAGAGTGAGGCTGAAAACAGAGAAGAGAACCAAAAGTTAAGTTAATAGCACAAGTGATAGACCATATGTGTTGGGCAGTTTGAACTTTATTGTGTAGATTACAGACTGTAACTAAATGTTTTAAAAGAAAGAAAACTAGAAATGCTATTAAGAATTGAAGGGAAAGAAGAGTGCCCTGTTTGTGATCAAAGAAATGAGTTGAGGAAAATATCAAGGTCAGGGCTTAGTAAAAGCAGAGCAGACATACCAGTAGAAGGAATGGGAAGGGGAGGCCTAGAAATGATGTTTCAACATAAAAGCAACAGAACTTAGAGAAAATTGGATACAGATAGTAAGAAAGACTTAGAAACTACTCTGGTTTTTAGCTTGAGTTACTACATGACTCTATTAATTGAAACAAAATCTCAGAAATGGTGAAGATTTGGGGCAGGATGTAGTGAAGATGGGCAGTGGGGACTGAAGTTCAGTAGTTGGAGATTTTACATATACATTATTATATATTTTACTAGAGGCCCAATGTACGAAATCTGTGCAAGAGGAGCCCTTCACAGCCCCAGCTGCCTTGGCCCTTGCGGCCCAGTGGCTCAACTGCGCCCATTGGTCATTCCGGAAGGTCATTCCGATGTCTGGTCTAATTAGCATATTAGCTCTTTATTATATAGAATATACTATATATAATTTAAATATGTTAAATATATGTATATATTTAAGTACACCATACATAGATTTAACACACATGTAACATGTATACATATACATATATTTAACTTATATCATTTATTGTTCTCACATAAATACATTGAGTTAATGTAGTGACATAACTATCAATAAAGTTAATTAATATATACAAACATATAATCTGATATGTTAATTATTAATGATGAGTATATACATATGTATACACTCATCAGATAATCAACAGAATTTTTAGATACCTTCCATTTTGCACTCTAGGAAAAAAAACACTTGGAACAAAATCAAACAGAGTTTATGTTAGCTACCTTAGAGGGAGGAAAATTAAAGAAAGATGAGAAAATGGAAAGAAAGAAAATTAGCAAGAAAAGCCTGGAGCAATTTTTACTATCCATTTAGGATGACGAGGATTGAATTGCAGGCTGTTCCAGCACCATCCTTTTCTCCGGAGAGTTGGATTCAGTGAGTTCATCTCGTTCAATGGCTTAACTGTATGTGTATTTCATGTGAACCAAGAAGTTAAGGAACATGTTGGAAAACAAGTGTAGTTTGTGTTTCATGACTTAGAAAATGAACTCCAGGAACTAGCTTCATATTTATAAGCTCAGCTATAAAGTATTTCATGGAGTTCTGGACAATGACACAGCTGCCAGCCATCAGGATGATCCATGAAAAACACTTGTAAATAGTGGTTTTGAGACTGTGCCTGAGGACATAAGATTAAAATAGCCACACTTGCTTTCCTTGACTAAACATGGAAAAAAATAGAGATGATAGTAAATACATAACTAAAATGCAATGAAGTGAAGCGATAGACATTGTTTGGACAGGTTCATGGAATGGCAGATTAGCAGGGAATATTCAGTTCAAAGGATTAAATAGTACCTAATGTTGACAGCAACTAGCGATGGAACATTCCTTTCATTTTTTTCAGTCTAGTGGAAAATACCATTGACAAAGTCACTTGAAATTGATTGATTAAAATACTTATGAGAAGCAAAAGAAAGTAAAATATTAATTTTGGCAGGAGAGAGGGTTTAGAAAGGCATTTCTCATTTCTATTTTTGGTATTCACAGAGTAAACTGATCAGTTTACACCTGACTGGCCAGTTTAATAACTATGAATGCAGTCTCTGGACACTGAGTTAAGAGTGTGAAATTTAGTTCTACAACCTAATTTAAATTATATCCTTCCCTTCCTTCTCAAATGTAGACAGGTCATAAAATATCATACATCTGCAATAGCCAGCTTTTTAAAATATTCAAATTACAAAAGAGTAATTTGAAGTTCTTGTCTCCTGGAATGATTCTAATGAAATAAAAAAAAGCACAAGTTATTTTTTGAGGAAGAGAGTCTGACCACATTTTTCCTCTGAAAGTATCTTTTTTTTCCTGACTGTAAAAAAGTAATGTATGTAATGCCAGTAGAGATGATGCTATTAATTTCATGCTTGTGCACATCTGTTCTCTTCCAAAAACAAAAATTAATAAAATATAGAACGAGAACACCAAAAAAGATATCTAGAGGTTAAAGGGAAAAGAAAAGTGATGGGAAAGGAGGGACCAGAGAACAGGGGGAAATAAAGATCTCTAAGACATAAGCTTGGAGACAGGGACCTGCTGTGTTCCAAGTCTGGAAAAAGGCAGGCAGCAATGGTTGGAATGTCAGCTCCTACTGGAGCTTGGGGTCTAAAAGTGTCCCTTGGAGACAAATGATTCAGTTTTACCGACAGAAATTGAACCAAACTGTCTCTGGCTGAGTGTAACATTATCACATCCCAGGAGACCCAAGTCACCCATAGTAGACCTGGTTCTTGACTAGGGGCCTTGGAACTGTGCAAACTATTAGACAGGGAGGAAAGAGTGCAGGAAAGAATGAAAGAAAACAATGGCACAAACAAATACACAAAAACTATAAAAATAAACTGCAATCCCAAATTTAAAAACACATGCACATTAATATTAACATGGATAATGAAATCAACAACCTACAGAGTTGGACATGATGATATTAACAAATCTCAGGTTGATGATTTGAACATACCTCTACCAGAGAATAACAGGTGAGAAACAAAACTATAAGACTATAAATGATTTGAACAACATCATTTTGTTCTTGGAAAATCAATGGGAAAAGCCTCTTTTGGAAACCACTTTCTTCCCTAATTAAAAGAAAGACACGTGAAAATAAGTTTCCCTTTCTTCTCCTGATATATAGTTATCTGATGACATGATGCCTGGAGCTACGCCAGCCTTCTGGATCGTGAGAGTAAGAGCCAGCTGGTAAAGGCAGACCACTGAGACAAACACAAGAAAATGACAGAGCCTGGGTTCTTGATTATATCATCTGGCTGCTGCACAATCCCCAGAACCACCTCCTGCAGACTTCTCGTTACACAAGATACAAATTTTATTAAATCACTTTCCTTGAATATTCTATTATTTGCAGAAACTCTCAAATTGATCTATGAATTAAAGCAATTTCAATAAAAATCCCTATACTGTTTTTCATAAATGATAAGCTGTCCTTCAAATCTGTATGGAAGAGCAACAAGTCAAAAACTGGCAAATCAATTTTAAATGAGAACAACTTTCAGGACTTTCCCTATCAGATACCAAAAGTACTCTAAAATTATAGAAATTTAGACATAGTGATATTGCTGCAGAAAAAGACCCATAGACCAGTGGGACTAAATAGCAAGCTCAGAAACAGACTCAGGTATTATGTGGAAATTTGATGTAATATAGAAGTGGCATTACAAAGTGGGAAAAAAACAGTTCTGCTCCCTGGTGGTCAATGTGCATCATAGCAACCGGTATGTCTGCCGTAAAGGTCATGTACTTTTATTATATAGATACTAGAGGCTTGGTGTATGAAATTCGTGCACAGGAGAGTATATCCTGCAGCCCAGCCTGCACCCTCTCCAATCTAGGACATCTCTCTCACAATCCAGGGATACTGGCTCCCAACTGCTCACTTGCCTTCCTTCCTGATTGCCCCTAACTGCTTCTACCTGCCAGCCTGATCATCCCTAACCATTCCCCTGCCAGCCTGATTGATGTCTAACTACCCCCCTGCTAGCCTGATTGTCCCTAACTGCCCTCCCCTGCAGGCTTGGTCACCCTAACTGCCCTCTGCTGCAGGCCTTGTTCCCCACAACTGCCCTTCCCTGCAGGCCCTGTCACCCCTAATCCCCTCCCCTGTATGCTTGATTGCCCGCAACTGCCCTCTCTTGCAGTCCCTCCCAACTGCCCTATCCCACTGGCCATCTTGTGGTGGCCATCTTGTGTCTACATGGGGGCAGAATCTTTGACCACATAGGGGCAGACATCTTGTGTGTTGGAGTGATGGTCAATTTGCATATTACTCTTTTATTAGATAGGATAGAGGCCTGGGGCACAGGTGGGGGCAAGCTGGTTTGCCCTGAAGGATGTCCCAGATCAGCTGGGGGTTCCCTTGGGGAAAAGGGTGGCCTGGGAGAGGGGGCTATGGTGGACTGAAGGCTGACAATGCCCCCAGCAACCCAAGTGGAGGCCCTAGGATCTGGGATTTATTTATCTTCTATAATTGAAACTTTGTAGCCTTGAGCAGATACCAACACAGCCAGGATGTTTGGCTTCCTCCATCAGTGGGGAAGTCCATCCTCCTGCTTGCTTCACACTGCAACCATTTTTGTTGGGATTTATTTACCTTCTATAATTGGAATTTTGGGGAGAAACCAAGATGACAGCATAAGTAAACACCTAAACTATTGCCTCGTATAACAATTTCAAAACTACAGCTAAAAGAATGGACATCATCCAGAACCACAGGAAAGCTGGCTGAGTGGAAATTCGACTACTTGAAGGAAAGAGAGGGGCTCACAGAGACTCAGAGGAGCTGCAAAAAAGCTGAGGTAAGGAGACACGCACTTGGAGGGCCTGGCTGGCTTCCTCTAGCAGAAGGAAGATGGAAACTCCCAACTACACTGAACCCCAGTTCTGGGTAAGACTCATAAAGGGGATTCTGGACTGTCAGGAAAAAGGAGGAGTGCATGGAAACTTAGGGGAGCCGTGAAAGGTAGAGGTCTGGAGGCATGCATGCGAGTGCATGCAGAGAGGACTCACTGCTGATTGTGCTGCTGGCTTTCTCTAGCAGGAGGAAGACAGAACCTCCTTACTGCACTGAACTCCAGTTCTGACTGCACTGAAGCCCAGTTTCAGGCAAGACCCTGGGGACCCAGACTTGTATGGGTTCCAGAGCACATGGAAACTCAGGGGAACTGTGAAAGGCAGAGGTCTGGAGGAGAACACACAAGAGCATGCAGAGAGGGCTACAGCAATTACCGAGGGACACTGAGACTCAGGAGCCTCACAAGGCAGGGCTGATGGGAAGCTAAGGCTGTTTTCTCAGCCCTGAGACTCTGCTCCATCCAAGCTGAACACAGAGGCTTTTGCAATTTTTCAAATCTTGTCTCATAAAGCTGACTCCAGCACAGAAGTTCTCCTGGCATAAACACTCACAGCCAACTGGCCTGGAGGTCAATTCTCCCCAGTGATATCAACAACAATCAAGACTTAACTACAACAAGGCTGTGTCCACCTCAGGTAACTGGGGAGGCATAGCTACTGGGTCATATAGGACAACTAGCACACAAAGCTACTCTACCAACTCAGGGAAGTAGTGAAAATGCAAAACAAAGTAACAGATCACAAATGAAAGAAATGAAGGAAAACAAATGACTGGATATAGAGATCAAAACCACGGTTATAAGGGTTTTCAATAATTTCCTGGAAAAGGCAGATAAATTTAATGAGATCCTTGAGGACATGAAAAAGGACCAACTGGAAATTAAACATACAGTAACTGAAATAAAAGATATTATACAGAGACCTGACAGCAGACTAGAGGAACCCAAGAATCAAGTCAAAGATTTGAAAAACAAAGAAGCAAAAAACACTCAACTGGAAAAGAAAAAAGAAAAAAGAATCCAAAAATTTGAAGATAGTGCAAGGAGCCTCTGGGACAACTTCAAGTGAACCAACATCAGAATTATAGGGGTGCCAGAAGAAGAGAGAGAACAAGATACTGAAAACCTATTTGAAGAAATAATGACTGAAAACTTCCCCCATCTGGTGAAAGAAATAGTCTTACAAGTCCCGAAGCACACAGAACCCAATATAAAAGGAATCCAAAGAGGACTACACCAAGACACATCATAATTAAAATACCAAGAGCAAAAGACAAAGAGAGAATATTAAAAGCAGCAAGAGAAAAACAGTTCATTACCTACAAGGGAGCACCCATACAACTGTCAGCTGATTTCTCAACAGAAACTATGCACGCCAGATGGGAGTGGCAAGAAATATTCAAAGTGATGAATAGCAAGAACCTACAACCAAGAATACTCTATCCAGCAAAGCTATCATTCAGAATTGAAGGGCAGATAAAGAGCTTCACAGAAAAGAAAAAGCTAAAGGAGTTCATCAACTCCAAACCAGAATTATATGAAATGCTGAAAGGTACTTTTTTAGAAGAGGAAGAAGAAAAAGGTAAAAGATAAAAAATTATGAACAACAAATACATATGTATCAACAAGTGAATCTAAAAATTAAGTGAATTCAAAATTTGATCAACAGAATAAACTGGTGAATATAATAGAATCAGGAGCACAGAAAGGGAGTGGACTGATAATTCTTGGGGAAAGGGGTGAAGAGAGAGTGGACAAAAATCATACACCTGTGGATGAGGTCAATGTGGGGGAGATAAGGGGAGAAGAAGGGGTGGAAGCCAGGTAGAGGGGAGCTATGGAGGGGAAAAAAAAGAAACAAATGTAATAATCTGAATAATAAAGATTTAATTAAAAATAAATAAATAAATATGTCTATCTGTGGCTTACATAATTGAATATAAATTTGATTGTATTTAGAATTGTGGGGTCACATTTTCTTTCCCTGAGGACTTTTTAGCTATTACTACATTTTCTCCTAGCACTGGAGAATGGTATAAAAAAGTCTAACACTAGAATAAATTCCTTCCACTAAGTAACTGGATTCTTATGTCTGAGTGCCATGTTTTGATTATCTTTGAAGTCCAAGCAGCAGCCTTGGCAAAATATCTCCACAGCTTCTAAAAAGGAACTGTGCAGATTAGTCTCTTCTTTTCGCATATAGTTTACTTTTATCCCCAGACTTTGACCCTCTGGATGAAAAAGAAGAGTTCATCCTCATGTTGAGGGCAGGTTGTGGGGATGGAGGACAAAGAGAAGAAATGATGGGGAATGGCCCAGAATTTCTGCTATGATCTCCACAACTGCAGTCAGAATGTTCAAGTGTGAGAGTTAAAAGGTCTTTTAAACTTGGTGGTAATATACCAACACCTTTATGCTTATATTATCTAATATAGTATTTTTGACACCCTCCACACTCTGTAGCACAAAGCTACTGCTGTCACTACTGCTATTGCCTCCAGCACCTTCCGTATCAATTTCTGTCATCTGTACTTTTTCTTTGATTTGGGAAAGAGCAAGACCACAGTATAATTCATCCATGCTAAACATGTTTTTATTGACTTCAGAGAGGAAGGGAGAGGGAGAAAGAGATAGAAACAGCAATGATGAGAGAGAATCATCAATCAGCTGCCTCCTGAACTCCTCCCCCTGGGAATCGAGCCCACAACCTGGGCATGTGCCCTGACCAAGAATCAAACATGACCTCCTGATTGATAGGTCAACACCCAACCACTAAGCCACGCCGGCCGGGCCCTCCTTGTTACACGACTGGCAAGAATGATCACCTTAAGCTGGTTTAAATTACTTCCATGTCTGTTTATAACTGAATTAGCAGACAGTGAGCTTGTCCTTGTCCATATTTTACCTGGCCCCTCAGCCACTTGCCCACACTGGGACTTAAAAGTGACTCAGGGAACCCCATTCCTTCCTGTCTTTGCCTAGTCACAGCTCACCCACTGCCAGGCACTGAGGAGCACCCATCCCTTCCCATGCCTTTAAGGGCTTAGCGTCAGGGGACGGGAGCCTCCAGGGAGTCATTCAACTGTCTGAGCCTTATATTCTCATCTGTAAAATGAGGGTGATAATAATACCTATCTCATCAGGAGAAAGTGAGGATTCAATGAACTCAAGTGCTTCACAAAGCAACCAGAACCATTCCGGAAGTATGGGCTGGTGTGTGTGTGTTTGTGTGTGTGTGTGTGTGTGTGTGTGTACACCAAGGTTCCACTGACTTTTACACAGTCGCAGGATACTTGGAAAACTAGTGTTGGTAAAATATGGGGGAACATTCCTAAACAATGTAAACATATGTGAATTTTAAAAATGTAATGTTGTAAGTTTTACAATACTAATTAAACTCCAAAATTTGCCTAAAGGTTTGTTTGTTTTTTTATTTGTGAAACACAAACTGAAAGGAAAAGACAATAACCTTTTCTAGGTTAAGTACAGTAAAGTACCATTCTCGGTATGAAAATAGAATTGCTAGACAATTCTTGGTCTTTGAAGGGAGTTTTCAGTGAAGATATTAAATTGCTGCTAAAGGGTTAGACATTTAACTTTCAGAAAGGTATATTGATGATGATCATTTTTTTTGTGTATTTACCCAGCATATGTCCCCTAAAGAGCCATAAGGCTTCACAGAACCTGAAAGCTGAGGTGCAGCAGCCTGAGCCCTTGACCTAGCTTGATGCTGGCTTTGGAGTAACAGGAACCCCTGCAATGAAGAAAAAATAAGTCTGCTCCATCTGCCTGGGCATTCTGTGCAAGTGTCCAGAGGTCCAAAGCAGCAGTCAAAGAGCCTGGGAACTGCATGTCAGAAGCAACAAGACAAACCTCTGCTGCACTGCCCAGGCTGTCTGAGGCCAGTTACCCCTCTCAGTTCAGTCCCAACTGTGTGGGCTCCAAGAGCTAAAGGCACCACTTCTCCGGTGTTAGTTTGCTCCCTCCTCCCAGTAAAAGGACCGTGGAGCATTGTCCGGACTGCAATCCATGCCCATCAATACTGGGGCCTTGCTGGGTGAATGTGAAGAGGAGACCAGCACCTGAGCTTGTGTCTATTCAGCTCTGTGAGATTGGGCCAACCATTCATTCCTTAGTTCCCTCATCTGTAAACACATGGGACTGAGATACATGTCACTAAGGTGCCTATCAACGTACCAGTCTGTATTTCTAAGGTGACTGCAAAACAAGACTGAAAACACGTATAAAAAATCAAAGACTTTAATTGTATAAAAAGTCACCCCGTAATTAGAAGAGTCATAAGAAGGGCGGTTCCAATCCCAATTTCACACACTTGCTTACAAATAAATTAAACTTGACTGCATTCCTGCAGTCTCCAATTCTACATGACAGAAAAATGATGGCTTACTGGTGACTCGATGTCCTCCAGGAGTAAAACAGAACAGCGCTCGCATTTCAGCAGAGTTTGGGCCCGATGCATTATTTTCTTGACAATTTTCTCCAGGTCAGTCTGTTCCTCAAAGAGGTCATTAACCACCTCTAGCAAAGCCTAGGAAAGTCGAAAGGAGTGTATTTAGATGTATACATGAGAGAATAAAAATGTTATTTTTTCTCTCTCAAAATTCCATTTAGTCTTTGCTATAATAAAATATAAATATTTTTGTGTGGCTAATTTTTAAAATGTTAATGATTATTTTGACATATTTCCATAATTTTGTCTTATAACGGAGTCTTGAACTGCAAAATACAACTTGAGAATAGTGCCAGTCTATAACCCCACATAATCCCACATGTTCCATATGGCTAATGACTACAGGATTCATAGTCATTAATTATAGGCTTCTCCTTCCACCCCCACACAGTAGTTTTTCTGCAATGCAACTAGGTATACACCCAACATTTTATAAGTAACGAATACCAGATTCTCTTAAGAGCGTATTTATTTTAGAAAATTACAAAGCAGCTCTTCTCCCCCATCAGGAAGAAATAGCTTCTTGGTCAAACTTGACACTTATTTTTGCTAATACACATTTCTCACAAAAGTCTGAAAGAATTATAGTGGTGAATGCTAATTAGGTTTCAGAGTCTTCCAAAAATACATATAAAACCCCTATTAATCTTTCTGCACAAGAAGTACTGCTTCATCTCAGTTTGTCCAGAAAAATATTTAAGTACTATAAATATATCAGGAAAGAAAACACCATCAAAGTTTAAAACAGGAGAATAAAAGGGAAAACAAACAAAAAATTTCTAACTTAAAAACCGTGTACTCATTTAATAAAAACAAATTTTAGCTTAAAAAGAGTGAATCGTTTCTCTACTCTCTGCAAAAGCAAATTGTAATAACCTGTTATTTTATCCAGCTAAATTTGCTTGCAATTTTTGCACTAAAATAATAGTTATTTGGAGTTTTTCATTACATGGATGTTTCCAGAGGTTTAAGAATAGTGGGCTATGTACAGGTGAAGATATTATGCTGCTATCCAAGAGCAATCAGAAAATGACACAGTCAATGAATTGGCCAGAGGGTACTTTATTCAATAGAATTTAATAAGATGTGCCCTCTCAAGTCTGATCTCTCTCAAGAGGATTTCATGGGTTTTTAAATTCGCATCTATTCAGGGAGATGGTGTTGATCATCATCTTAGGGATGTAGCTGGTTTTCAACTTTCATAATGAATTTGATTTGTCCTGAAAGCATTTGGAAATTTCTTCTCTGAGTCTATTCAGGTAGAAAAGCATTTGAATGAGTTAATAGATCCATGAAATGAGTCTAGTTCACTGAGTATCTAAAAGAGGACCAAATATCCTAAGTAGTGTTTTCTCTAAAGAGAGCTTGTGGAAATGACTGAAGATTGCTCTATGATCCCAAAGCAAAGAGCAGTACCAGGAGGTGAAAAAAAGTTCTAAGTGCATCTTGATGATCTGGCATTTGGACAGCAAATTACCATAGAGGTCAATGTGCGATAATTTCATATTCAAATACAACATTAAAGATGAGACAATTGTCTGAATAATTACCAACAGAAATTCCCTGTTATTAAGGAGGAAACATTATTTCTTTAATCATCCAGACTATTTCTACAGATGGATCATATTAACGGAACAATTATTTAACTTTTCAATTTGTTGTGACTGCATGGATAGGGCCTCTGGGACCCACACCAAGAACATTTATCTCAGAGGAAAAACTCATTTTGCTTTGAGTCTTGCACTGACAAATCACATTATAGCAACTTTATTGTTTCTAATTAAAAATTGCTGCTGTACTAACAAGTAATAAAATTTTTTCAAATAACAATACAGTCTACCTCCAGAATAAGAGAAAGAGAAGAAAACCTGGATGATACACAATTCAACAGACACTGGGAACCTTTCACATGGTTGAACACTTCCTGACTTCATAGGCATTTCCCCCTCCTTCTTTTGGTGACTTTCTTTTGCTCCCAGCCTCATCCTTGGATCTCTTCCCTTCTCCTTTTTCTTTAATCCTCACCCAAGAATATTTTTCCATTGATTTTTAGAAAGAGTAGGAGAGAGAGGGAAAGACAGAATTATAGATGTGAGATAAACACATCAATTGGTTGCCTCCTGTACCCGGCCCTGACCAAGGCCCAGTCCAGAGAGGATCCTGCAACCAAGGTATGTGACCTTGACCAGAATCTAACCCAGGATCCTTCAGTCCAACACTATCCACTGACTCAAATCAGCTAGGGTTCTTCCCTTCTCTTATCCACAAATTCTCCCCCAGATTAACCTACCTGGTTCCCTGTTTTAAATACTATCTATATGTTGATTACTTGACTCAACCGTTTACAGCCATCTGTACAAACCAGTCATTTTTCATTCATTTCCCATGTCAGTAAGCCTTATATATTTTACCACTAATTTTGGGAGGAATCTCTCCCTTCTCATTGATTGAGTCCTACCTACAGTATTTTTTTCAGCTTTATTGAGATACAATTAACATATAACTTTCTATAAGTTTAAGGTATACAACATGATGATATGTTACATGTATACTATATTGCAAAATGCTTACTACAATAAGGTTAGTTAACATTATGCATAGCTTCACATAATTACATTTTTTTGTATTGGTGAGAACATTAAGATTTACTCTCTTAGCAACTTTCGAGTATATGATAAGTATAGTTGCAATGCCAAATATTAGGGCCCCAGGACTTATTCATCTTATAATTGAAAGTTTGTACACTTTGACTAGAGTCTCTCCACTTGCTTCACACCCCAACCCTGGAAACTACCATTCTACTCTCTGTTTCTATGTGTTCTGCTTCTCAATGATCCAACATGTAGGTGAGATCATATAGTATTTACCTTTCTCTGACTTATTTCACTTAGTACAGTGCCTTCAAGGTCCATCCATGTTGTCACAAATGCCAGGATTTCCTTCTTTTTATGGTTGAATGATATTCAATTGTGCACATGCTAGTTTACATCATAATTTCTTTATGCACTCATTCATCAATGAACACTTAGGTTGTTTTTATATCTGGATTATTTTGAGTAGTGCTGCAATGAACATGGGGTTGCAGATATATCTCCAAGGTAGTGATAGCATATCATTTGGATACATACCCAGCAGATTACATGGAAGTTCAATTTTTAATTTTGTGAAGAACCTCCATACTGTTTTCCATGGTGTACAAGAATTCCATTTTTTTCACATCCTCACTAACACTTGTTATTTCCTGTCTTTTTTATAAAAGTCATTTTAATAGGTGTGAGGTGATACCTCATTTTGGTTTTGATTTGCATTTCCCTGGTAATTAGTGATGATGAGCATTGTTTCCTGCCTGTTGACCATTTGTATGTCTTCTTTGGGGGGGAAATGTTCAGATGCTCTGCCCATTTGTAATTGGATTATTTTGGGGGTTTTCTATTGAACTGTGTATTTTTGGATATTAACCTCTTATATGACATAAATGGTTTGCAAATATTCTCTCCCATTCCATAGGCTGTGTTTTCATTGTTTCTTTTGCTGTGCAGAAGCTTTTTAGCTTGATGTAGCTTCACTTGTTTGTTTTTGCATTTGTTGCTTGTGCTTTTGTGTCAGATCAAAAAAAGAAAAAATCACTGGAGCTTTTCCCCTCATTTTCTTCTAGGCTTTTTATAATTTCAGGTCTTACATTTAAGTCTTTACCCCGTGTCAAGTTAACTTTTATGATAAGATAAGGCTCCAATTTCATTATTTTGCATGTGAAAATCCAGTTTTCTCAGCATCATTTATTGTGAAAAATCTTTTCACCAGTAAGTAATCTTGGCTTCTTTGTCAAATATATATTGACTGTATAGACAGGGGGGTTATTCCTGGGCTATGGATTCTATTCCACTCATCTAGCTATCTATTTTTTGGTTTTGTTTTTGTTTTTTCTAGCTATCTATTTTTTATGCCAGTACCATACTGTTTTTATTACTATAGCCTCATAGTAGAGTTTGAAATCAGGAAGTGTGATGCCTCCAGCTTTATTCTTCTTCAGAATTGCTTTGGCTTTTTGAGATCTTTCCTTTTTGTCTGTAGACACACAGACCAAGCATTCTACTGACCCAGAGCCTTTGAATTTAATATTTCTACTGCCTGAAATGCTTTTCCCAGATCTTTGTGTGGCTTTGCTCTTTTATTTCATTCAGGTCCCCGCTTAAATATTATCTTCTTCTACATACCTTCTTAATCACTCTCTGGAACAAACATCCTCCCAAACTGTCCTTCAGGGACCAGTATGTATCTCTTTATCTCACCTCATTTTTTTATAGCTTGTCTATTATCTATTATTCCAACTAGAAGGATAAGTTCTTTGAGGGCAGGGACTTTGAACAGATAGTGTCTGAAGAGTACCGCATAATAAATATTTGTTGAATGAGTAAATAAGCTGTGCTATACATGCAGATGTAGAGATTAATAATATATGAAGTGTCCCTAAAGGAGTTCAAAATATAGTTGGAGAGAGGGGTCATCAATAAATGCTATACAGTGTGATAAGAATCCATAATAGACCTATGGCAGTATACACAAAGAAAAACAAAGAAGGGAAAATTAACTAGAAGTCTGAGTTGGATCCTGAAGGAAATTCAAAGCAAATGATAGTGGGAGTCAAAAGGTGGACATTAGACACTGAATGTAGAGGAAGAAATGTGGGTAAAGATATGAGAAAGTGAAGCAAAGAGATTGTTTTCTAGAAAATGGGGACTATATTGCTGGAGTGCCACATGAAAGGAAGGGAATGGTAAGACATGGGGCTAATGGTGAAATAAGGATCCAAATCAGAGAAAAGGTGTGGTATGCTATGCTGAAGAAGACTGTTGTAGTAGTGAATTATGTTTATTTGTGTTTATGAAATATTCATCAATCACAATGCATAGCAAATGGAACTTTCAATCAATTTGACTACCAATTAATTGAGGGTCTCCAACTTTTGGAAACATGTTCTTGTTAAATATATTTTTAAGTTGTGACAGTAATTTCCCTATATTCAAAAGTATAATGAGCTTAATACAATGTAACTCCTGTTTCATAGTTTAATATTTTTTGAGCATCTGTTGTTTCTTACCTATTAAACTCTATAACTGGTAAAGAAGGTATATGAGGCCAATCCCTCTGTGAGTATTTCTTTAAAATCCTACTAGAGGCCCCGTGCATGAATTCCTGCATGGGTGGGATCCAGCTGGCCCGCCCTGATGGGAGCCCATCACGGGAGGGGTCACAGGCTGTTGACCGGCCAGCCCTGCCTTCAATCAAAGTATCTGGAGGTTGATTGGGGCCCAGATTAGCTGGCTGGCTGCTATAGTATACATCATAGCCACTGGTCATTACAGTTATTCTGGTCATTCCACTGTTCCGATCACTGGGCTTTTATATATATAGATAACATAGTGTTTGCATGTTGTCCAGTTATCTTGTAATGGTCTGCCAGAAAGCCTTTCAATTCAAAAATAAAATCTGTGAAATAGGTAGGAATAATTTGTAATATTCCTTGTTTCTTAAAGAAATTAAACTAAAAATATTACTGAGTTGTATTATTATTTCAGAGCTATAAATAAGCAAGACTATACTATCTGATAGTATAGATGTGAAATTAATTTCCTTTTTAAAAGAAATAGTTGGTACTATTTCTTGCATTAAAAAAAAAACACAGAGAATTTGTATCCACTTCTGTTTGGGCTCATTGCTTAAAGGGGTCTTCAACCACAGACTTATTTTTAGGATTATAGAAATAAAAAAGATTCCTAGACAGTTCAAGTGTCATCTGAGATTAATGACTCACAGATTCTTGAAAAACAGAGAGCTTTGAAGATTGTAAACCAAGTTTTTTTCTACTCACCCTGCTTCTTTCATATTCTTTCCTGGAGGCAGCAAATACCTGAGCATTAGATATGGCGATTCCACAGAATGGAAGATACATCTGCATAACCTGGGGACAAAGAGAGTTAAGAACATTGAAATATCATTAAACCAGATTCCATATTTCCTGCATATACCTAATTGTAATACTGTACTTTCTTTTCCACCATAGAGATTGAGTGAGGCATTATTGATTCCGGTAGCTTCAATTTGATTCAAAGTAAACCTTCAGAAGGCATATTTTTCAGAGTTAACTATAAGATGGTCTCAATCAAGCTTTAAGGACACACATTTACAAAGACATAAAGGGAAGCTACACATTATGATACAGATTTTTACTTGGGGTACTGTCTTTTCCTCTGGAATTAGAGATTGTGGGATTGAATTTGCGTGTAAATACAAGTCAGTACTGAAAATCCCTAGACATACACTAGACCCCTTGTGATGAGAAAGATTTCTTAGGATCAGGTCCATCACATCTGTAGGAATATTAAGTCATCTTTGTCTTCCTTCTTTAAACAGTGAAAAATGAATAAACTCTGATACATCTATAATTTAAGGCTCACACTCAAATTTAGAGGTAGGCAGCATATAAGTCAATTTCTTTGTACATATGTATCTGTAGCAGGGAATCTCAGCTTGATCCTAAAACTTTATCAGCTTCAAATACAAATATTCCTGTTAGGATTGGCCCAGTAATAATTTAGAGGCCAAAGAACCTATAGCCTCATGCAAAAGAGACCAAACTATGTGCACTACTCTGCAGACATAACTGGACATGAATGCAAATTTGTGGGATGGTCCTACAGTCCTACAGAAGACTGTTTGAAAAAAGGCTGGGAATTCTTTAAGAGAGCACTACTCCTACAGGAAGAAAGAGGTGTGATGGACAAAAGATGAAGGGAAATTCAATTAAAACCTTGCTTTGGCTACCTGGGCATACTCAACTATGACCTTGGGTCTCCAAAAGTATTTCTGAATGCTGTAGAAGCTAATACTGTGACCCCAGTCTTAAAGAAGAAAGAGAAATAGTAGGATTGGTATTAAGTAGAGGTATAAAATAAATTGTTTCATTGTTGCAGATATTTTTCAGGATAAACTCCTTCATCAAATTTGATTCAACGTAAACCAATATTCAGTGAGGACCTGCTTTATGCCAGATACTCTCACTTCATTTCTTCATTTGAGTTGCACATCAATTCCCCACAGAGAAGCATTATGTACATTTTACAGATTGGGAAACTCAGTAACTTGCTCAAACTCACACAGGAACTCAGACTCATCTAATTCTACAACTGATGTTCATTCCTACAACATGTTGCCTTTGAGAACTAAATGTTATTTCTGTCACCCCCTCCTTCCCTTCCTTACTTCTCCTCATGCCTTAAGAAGTTTGTCAATAAACCATTACAAAGCTGTCAACATAAAACTGTCAGATATTCTGCCAGAATTTCCCTGCCTCCGCCAGAATGGGACCGTTTTCAACATCACCTACATACTCACAGAGCATTTTCTTGCAGTTTTCTGGTTTTGTTTTTTTCTCTGCAGTAGAAAGATTGACAGTGAAGGAGGTGGAAACATGGGTTATTTAACTTTCCATCCTTTCTTCTTTTCCATATTTATTTACCTTCATCGGCTAAGTTTAAGGTGGATTTTTATAGGTCAAGCATATAGGAAGAAGGCAATGATCAAATAGACATGTGAAACACTTTCTAATATATTACAGACTTTCTTTAATTTGTTTGTAATACCATAATTTGTTGAGCTACAAGCATGGTATATAATTAAAAAGAATGTGACTTTTAAATCAGATGACCATTGTCTTTTATTTGGCTGTTCTGTGAGAAAGTCAACAAGTCACTCAACCTCTCTGAACTTACTTTTTTATCTATCAAATACCTGGTTTAACTGGATAATCTTTCTGGTCCCTTTTGTTCTAGTATTTGCAGATTCTAATAATTAGATATATCAGTGAACTGCAATATTCTATTTGCTAGAGAAAACAAATAATTCAATAAACATACTCATATCTTATTCAAGATAATCACTTCTAATAGTCATTGATATGTATAAAGTCCTTGGATATGATGGTAAGCATTTTATATGTACTACATCATTTGATCCTCACAATTATGTAGGCTATACTATTCGTCCCACTTTTCAGAAGAGAAAACTTATGCAAAGTTTGTTTGAAGATAAATCCTCCTAGGTCTCTTACATTTCTGCACATCTTAGAAACAAAGGCATTGGCTCTGTCTTTCAAGGTGTTTGTACAGTGAACAGCTTTGGAAAGGATAATGTCTTTTTCCAAACAAGAGTAGAATTACTATGCAGTATAATTAAGATAATATCACTCTCTGGAGCAGAGTTTAGGCAGGCTAACTGTCCGTAATAAAAGATTTAGCTTCTCTACATTTGCGGTTCCTCTCCTATAACACATGCCTTGGGTAATCTACATATAATGTTACTGAAGATTTTATCTCAAGCCAAAGCACCTGTTCACATATCATTAAGACTGTTGTTTGTTTTCACTTGTCTTATAAGTTTATATATAAACTCCACAACATAGTTACTTAGTACTTGTAATTGCAAGGTAAGAGCCCCAGGAACAATTACTAAAATTCATGTTAAATTTCTTTACTCCTTTATTCACTAAGCCAGTTGTTGATTTTTTTTTATTTCATTGATTCTCTCCTCTATTATATTACATTTTCCTTTATTTTAGTAATAATACTAGAAAAGTTATGTATAAACTTAACAAAATCTAAAAGTAACACCTTTAGACTCCTTGCAAATAAAATAAGG
This sequence comes from Lasiurus cinereus, assembly GCA_011751065.1. Lineage (NCBI taxonomy): Eukaryota > Metazoa > Chordata > Mammalia > Chiroptera > Vespertilionidae > Lasiurus > Lasiurus cinereus. Next base: position 10,432,370 of record JAAGEH010000393.1, on the reverse strand, counting down.
ACATTGGAATACTTTAACTCTTAACACTACTTTCCTGGTATAGATGTTACTTTTTACTTGTTCTGTCTTGTTTTGTTACTACAAATTGGACATTATTATTATTACTAGTCAATGCTTAACCACAGATTTACCGAATTTTCCCTTTTCATTCCTTTCAGCATATTTTCCCTCCCATTCTGGGATTATTTTCTTACCTTTAAAAGACAATACTTTAGAATATCCTTTAGCATTAGTGGTAAATGATTTGTTTTTGTTTTGTATAAAAAATATCTTTAGTTTATGATCATCTTAAAAGGTAATTTAGCTGGGTATACAATTTTAGGTTGACAGCTATTTCCTCTCAGTTAGAAGATATCATTCCCTGATCATGTGCAGTTGATGATACTAAAAAGTAATGTCAGTTTAATTCGTTGTATATTATCCATCATTGTTTTTGGTTTCTTTTAGAACCTCTTTATGTCTTTGATGGGTAACTGTACTTTTCCATCCTCAATCAAAAGCTTAATGAAACACACACACACACACACACACATAAAGATTACTATAGAGACAATATCATATCTTTATGATACATTGCAAACTGATAGGGGAATTCATTTACAAAGGGAATGATCTACACTGTGTCATTCATTCATTGGCACAATAATTCAACACTTTGGGCCAGATTAAACTCCATTATGAGTATCCATATGACAATATAATCAATAAAATTTCTAAGTAAATATACAGGATAAGCAGGCAAATACATTTTGAAAGCAGGAAATAAGAAAAAGCTGAACTAGTAGGGAAATAGAAGATAATAAAAACTAAAGTATTTTAATAACCTCTTTTTTTCAGTCTCAGTGCAACAGATGTCTTTTTTTTTAAAGATCCTTTGCTGTATTCTGCTCTTTCTGAAGTCCCCCTCCTCCATAAAAAAATACTAATTTGGCATTCTCTAACTAGTTTCTGAATGCCAAAAGGTAAAAACACCAGAATGACTAAGAAGCTAATGAGTCTGTACACCCTTGTGCAGCACTTTTCAGCTTGAAAGCACTTTATGGACATTGGCTAATTAATCTTTACAACATCCCACTCAGAAAGGGAGTTAAACTGAAAACCATTAAACAGTGTGAAAAAGTCACTTTAGCCCTGGAAACTCATGAAAAAGTATCACTAATAAGCATAAACTGTGAGCACTGGGACTTTCCATCAATGTCCTAAGAAAGACAGTAGGTCCCAAGCCTTTGTAAACTTATACACCACAGAGAAGGCTATTAAAACCCCACGATCTGGTCTGGTCCAATTATATATCATTAAAGAACACTGGGGTTCTACACTAGAGATTCTCAGTGAGCGGCCTGGGGCCATCTCCTTTATGGACCCACTCCTGAAGGCAAAGCAGCTTGAAGAGCCACATCACTGTCAGCCAAATTAATGAGTTAGAGGAAGCTTTCCATCATCACACAACATCTTCCTGTGGCAATTCCTGAGAAGTGGCTCTATGTCTCTTCTGCCCTCAGGCATTAACTATTAGGCAAAGCTTCACTGATTTGGGTCCCACTGATTTGAAACTGGTGGTGTTTTAAGATAGTTGTAAAACAAATGCTAAAAAAAAATCTTCAAGTAGAGTAACTTTACCTTCACATATAAAATATTTTCCACATCTTTTAGAAATAGACTATTAAAAACAGTTTTAAAAATGGGTTTGAAGTTTTTCAGACTCCAGAAGAAATTCCTGGTTCTGGAGTAGAGTTTGGTTCATTGCAATTTTGTGTCTATGCAAAGTTAGTAAAAACAATAGGTTAGGTTCTATTTTAAAAATCAGTATTATAAATGAATCTTGTCAGCTCACACCAAAGTATATGCTCTTGGCTAAAACATGCCTGTTTCTAATTATGCAGTGCCCTTTTGAAGAAAACAGTCTCCCAAAAATACACTCAGGCATAAAGTACCAAATTTGTTTAAAAAAAACAAACATTGGAATGCAATAGATAATGCGAATACATACTTTTAAAAATTGTCACTCTAAGAATTAACACTCTGAAGAGCATGGGAAGAGTTCCTTTACAACAGATGTGGGAGAACAAGACAACGGAGAAGAAGCTCAATCACCTCCCACGTCTCCTTCTTAGGAGAGGGGGATAGCTAGGTGTTGCTGCTTCTGCCCCTGGGTATTAAAGCCAAGACCCCAGAGGAATTGGAGTGAACATCCTTTCATTATTCTCACCTTTCTCTTTGTAGCTAGTATTGGCTAAAATATTCCCAGGAAACCAAGCTTACTCAAAGATAAACAGGCTGAGGAAGTAGCCTTGCAAGTAACAAGTACTGTAGTCTTGAAGCATCAATACCCACCTCCTGTGACTCTTTAGAGGCTCTAGTTGGTTGAGCACTTAAGTCATGCATTGACTAGTCATATCATCCAATAACTTTATTTCTATTTAGCCCTGTCTCCTACTCCTGAGATTTTTAGAAAAATAACCCTCTCATATCCAGAGGCAATTTTAAATTTCCACCCTCTTTATTCAGACACTCCACTGAAGGGAAAACCTTGAAAGAATCCATTTCAGGAACAATGCCCTAAGATAATTTGTATTTTTTGCTCACCATAGGTTTCAACAACAACAAAAAAGTACTCATATTTCTACCACTCAGGGATAACCACTAGTGACATTTTAGAGACTATTATTCATGTTTTCCTCTTCCACTTTCTCTCCCACATAAACTCAAATAGGCTAATCCTATACAGAATATTTTGTTACTGGTTTTTTTTTCACTTTTTATGACCAGCTATCACTTATTATGACACATTTCTATGGATGTAAAATATTTAATTGTATAGTCCAAAAAAAAGAAAATTTATATTGAAAGAAAGTAGCTTAGTGGTTGCCTGGGCTTGTGGTGGTAATAAGATTATAATAGCCTCACCTTACCCTCAGGGATATATTCTAAGACCTCCAGTGGATGCCTGAAACCTTAAACCAAGCATGTCAAACTCAAAGGCTAACACGGGCCAAATAAACAAGGTTTAAGTTTATGTGGGCCACAAAAAAACAAAAGCTTCAGTTTTCATAGAAAAGTAGGTTATTTTGATAGAGACATGCTGAATATAAAGGGCTGAAATAAATGAGTAATCATTAACATAAAATAATAGAAAATTTTAATAAAAATTATTTTTTTCTGGAACATTAGCTTATCAGACACTGAATAACTGCACAAATTAATAAGCATAACACAAATGAACCTATTATTTTGTTCTCTGAAAGTGAAATATTTCCTGTTGTGCACATCAAAGAAGTCAGTCCAAGACTAATGATGTGGCAATCAGCTGCTAAAATATTCACTGCTAGTATTATTGGAGAGAAATGCTGTGCTTGTGCATAAGGGAAATGAATGCAACACGATTATAGTAATCAGTCATTAGTGAACATTGTAGTGCATTATTAATAATTATGTATAGCAGAATATTATAAAAATTAAGTTACAAAATTTTTATTAAAATGTTTCTTACATACTGTTATATTGGCTGGGCCACAAAAATATTCATGCTGGGCCTCATGGATGCTGCAGGCCATGTGTTTGACATGCTTGCCTTAGATAGTACCAAACCCTATATATACTCTGTTTTCTTTTACACATGCTATAATAAAATTTAATTTATAAATAGGCACAGAAAGAGATTACCAACAATAACTAATATAAAATGGAATAATTATAACAATATACTGTGATAAAGTTATTTGAATGTGGTCTCTCTCAAAATATTTTATTGTACTATATTCATTTTTCTTCATGTTAGGTGAAATGATACAATGAGGAGATGAAGTGAGTATGGTTAGGCTATAATAAAGATTACTCTAAGATACCACAAGAGTTGATCTGATAACCAAGATGGCTACTGAGTGGTTAATGGATGAGGAGCGTACACAGCATGGAATGGGATGGGGTGAGCTTTCATCATTTTATGCAGAACAGTGCACAATTTAAAATGTATGAATTGTTTATCTCTGAAATTTTCCATTTAATATTTTCAGAATATGGTTGATGAAACCATGGAAGGTGAAATCATAGATGAGGGGGACCATTACTGTATTACCTTACAGTCAGCATTCCAAAAAAGTTTACCATCTCAATTCTCTTCTCATCCTGAAGAAAGAGAGCTTCCTCCTCCAAAATTCCCCATATGTGCCAGATGAGCCATTTAAGTTGTAATCACCCAGTTCCAATCCCTTGAAGTCATCTTTGATTACTATTAATATATAGGCATAAGCAAGTCAGCAATTAGGCAGATTTGAAGCCTTCATCCCCATAATAGAGTTTCTCTGGTCAGACCTGTCTTGCCTCACCAACCAAGACTTTCCCATATTGCAACATACCAAGAATCTACTAACCTTTGGTTTTCCATCTAGAAAAGTCATACGTTTAAATACACTGGCTACCCATCCCAATGTGCCTTGTTGTCACAATTAAAGAATGTAAGAAATAATATAAATCCTTACACATATTAAAAACTAGTTTTATTTTTCATCCAGTACTATTAAAATCTCATTAGAAGCTCATCAGAAAGTACCACCAATATTTAAGACTATGTCTTGGTATTTTATAGGTGCTTATGGAAGATCTGTAATAATCTCAGGAAACATAAAATTGCTATTCAGAGAAACACTCCAGACCCAGAGGAGATTCTTCAACTTATATTTATATATTTCATTTTCCAAAAATAGTTTATCATCAAAATGCAACACCAATGACATGAATAATAAACCATAGTATTTTTTAATTTCCAACAATATTCTCCAGTAGAGAAAAAACAGAGAAAGCTATGAAAAACCTACTTAGAACATTAATATTTAACTAGTATAATAGAACCCCTAAAATGAATATTATAAATGTAAAAGCCTAAATCAAGTCCATGTGTTGTGTCTATTCAACTAAAGCATAGAATTGGTGCCTAGTAATTTCAGGACATTCTTCATGGACAATCTTAAAGACATATATAGCTTATACTACACAATGTACTACTACACTGCTATAGAAAAGAAGGAATTCTTACCATTTGCAACAGCATGGATGGAACTGGAGAAATAGTTCCATCTATGCTTATGCTAAATGAAATAAGCCAGTCAGTGAAAGATAAATACCACATGATCTCGCTCATTTATGGATAATAAAAACATTATAAACGGTTGAACAAAAATAGACAGAGGCAAAGAAGCATCGAGCAGACTGTCAACCTACCAGGGGAAGGTAGGGGAGAGTTGGGGGGATGGGTAAGAGATCAACCGAAGGACTTGTATGCATGCATATAAGCACAATCAACAGATGCAAGACACTGGGGTGGTGGGTGGGTGAGAGCAAGTGCTGGGGGTAGGAGAGGCAGGGGGAGGTCAATAGGGGGAAAGGAGACATGAGCACTACTATTTGTAATATTTTAAACAATAAAATAAAAAAATAAAAAACAATAAACAGAATTTTGTGAAGGGTTAATATTACTACCAGAGTACAGCATCAATTCAGAAAGGCAAAAGAAAATTTTCTATGTGGTTCATCATATTTCAGTAAGGTTTCTCATTCTCTATCTTAGGACAGCTTAGCTAATAAGCTAGGAACCTATATTTAAATTGAAAATGCTATATTGCCTCCATCCACACTTTTCACTTTTTATTCAGTCTGTCAGCAATGTAGTAGTCTCATCACTTCCTTCAGCTGCTGCTTCTTTTCATAATTCAAATGCTTATTATAAGGACCAAATTCCATATAAAGTAAGAAAAAGAATAAAAATATAAGCCCAAAAGAAAGCAGGAAGGAAGAAATAAATTTTTTTAAAGCTGAAAAAAATGAGGAAAAAATAGTAAAATTGATACATTATTCTAGAAATGGTTCTTGTAGGGAAAAAGCAGTAAGACAAATAAATCACTAGCTAATCAGAGGGAAAAACTAATATATATATAAAATCAGAGCTACAGAAAGGAATTGAAAGACTAATAATAGACTTCTTTGTACAACCCCCAAACTTATAAATTTGAAAATCAGATGGAAACTTATGAATTTTAAAGAAAATACAAATTAACAAAATTAAATGCAGAAGAATGAGGAAATCTGAGTAAACCAATCACCACACACACACAAAAAAAATAATAGAGTTGAAGTAAAATCATTTTCAGAAAAGGTGCCAGGTCTAGATAGTTTCATAGGCAAATTCTTTCAAATCCTATGATATTAAAATTATTTCAAAATCCAGAGAAAGATAGAAACCCATCAAGTAATTTCTGAAGATATTATAATCCTGATAGTACATCCTAGTAAAAATAGCACAAAAATAAGTCCCTTATTAAAATAGGTTAGCAATATCCTAAGTAAAAAATATTAGAAGATTGAAATTATATAGTATACTAGAGGCCCGGTGCACGAAATTTGTGCATGGGGACTGGGGTGTCCCTCACCCCAGCCTATACCCTTTCCAATCTGGGACCCCTCGAGAAATGTCTGACTGCCTGTTTAGGCCGGATTCTACTGGGATCAGGCCTAAACGGGCATTTGGACATCCCTCTCACAATCCAAGACTGCTAGCTCCCAACTGCTTATCTGCCTGCCTTCCTGATTGCCCCTAACCACTTTTGCCTGTCAACCTTATCACCCCCTAACCACTCCCTGGCCAGCCTGATTGATGCCTAACTGCTCCCCTACCAACCTGTTTGCTCCTAACTGCCCTCCCCTGCAGACCTGGTCAACCTTAACTGCCCTCCCCTGCAGGCCTGGTCCCCCCAACTTCCCTCCTCTGCTGGCCTGGTCACCCCTAACTGCCCTCCACTGCAGGCTTGATCGCCCCCAACTGCCATCTCCTGCTGGCCTGATCACCCACAACTGCCCTTCCTTGCAGGCCTGGTCTCTCCCAATTGCCTTCCCCTGCTAGCCATCTTGTGTCCACATGGGGGCAGGATCTTTGATCACATGGGGGTAGCCATCTTGTGTGTTGGGAGTAATGATCAATCTGCATATTACTCTTTTACTAGCTAGGATAGAGGCCTGCTGCATGGGTGGGGGCCAGCTGGTTTGCCCTGAAAGGTGTCCCAGATCTGGGTGGGGGTTCCCTTAGGGCCTGGGGAGGCTTGGGTGAGGAGCCTGTGGTGATTTTCAGGCCATCCACGCTCCCTGGTGACCTAAGCGGAGGCCCTGGTATCTGGGATTTATTTATCTTCTGTAATTGAAACTTTGTAATCTGGAGCGGAGCCAAGCCTCCTGCTCACTCCATGGCAGCAGCCATTTCTGTTGGGGTTTATTTATCTTCTATAATTGAAACTTTGTAGCCTTGAGCAGAGGACTGGGCTTGCCAGGGCAGCAGAAAGCTTGGCTTCCTCCATCTCCGGGAGCAACTCAAGCCTCCTGCTCTCTCCAGCTCCTTGGCTGCCACCACTTTGTTGGGATTTATTTATTTTCTATCATTGAAATTTTGTAGCATTGAGTGGAGGCCTGGACTGGCAAGGGCAGGCACAAAGCTTGGCTTCCTCCATTGCCAGGGAAACCCAAGCCTCCCTCCTGCTCTCCTTGGCCACAGCCATCTTGGTTGGGTTTATTTGCATATTTGCTCCTGGTTGACTGGTGGGCGTGGCTTGTGTGCATGGCTTATGAGTGTAGCAGAGGTACGGTCAATTTCATATTACTCTTTTATTGGATAAGATTAAGAAATAGAATTTATACAAATACAGTGGTACCTCAAGATACGAGTTTAATTCTTTCCGTAACCTTGAGGCGTGGGAAACTAAGAAACCCTCGAGTCGCGGTAAACTGGTGGGTCGTGTGCAGCCGGCCCGATCCACTGGATTACTCTTATCTCAAATGTTGCTCATATTTCAAAGCAAAAATCTCTCGCTCGATGGCTCGTATCTCAAAAATCTTGTATGTTAGGGCACTCGTGTCTCGAGGTACCACTGTATTTAAAATGATAAAATATGAAAAGACTTTCCATTCAGAATAAACTGATGGTTCAATGTTACAAAATCAATTATTACAAACTTTTATATTAACTTGTAAAGAAAAAAAATGTCACCTTAATATTCTAAAAGTTAATTTAATAAAACCCATTACCTATTTGCCATGAAATTTTTAATAATCTATAAAGAACATAAAAAAGATTTTTTAAATGGAGAAACAGGCCGTATTTGTAAATAAAAGGACTCAACAATAAAAAGAGACCAATTATCCCTTAATATTAATCTATAAATTTTATTATACTAAAAACTGGAATGTTTAGAATTTAAAAAATAAAAGGCATTCTAAAGTTCAAATCAGAGCCTAACTAAAACTCACACTACAGAAATGCTAACTACTAAGTAGAGTTCTGCCTGAACTAAAAACAATAATACTATTTGTTTTGGTCTTAAAAGGCAAAAATTTTCCTTACTAGTATCTCTGGCAGACTAATTCTACCCAGTAAGATTAATTTCATGACTGCTCTATTCTATCCATTGATCATGAAAGAGAGTTATACATGGCTGTCAGCTCAGGGAATTAATAAGATCTAATATCAGGAACAGAGAGTGAATTCCTTGATGCCAGTCAATATTTTTTTCATTTCCCTGCCCCTCTGAAACAGGACACAATATCCGACACAAAATTTTCTCAAGAAATATATCTTAAATATATGTGACTTTATGGTATAATATGTATCTTCAAGTTCTATCTGCTGTTAAGCTTTCATTTAGGTACTATCCTTTACCAAGAAAGTACATAGTGCCAGTTTTCTCATGCACACACAGCAACCAGAAAGCTTAGGGGACAAAGGTGGGATGGAGTGGACAAAGGACCAACTTTTAGATTACACCAACTTTTCTTGCTTTGAGGAAGAATAGTGGAGCAGCAACTATTTTCTCTAGATCTCTATAAATTTACAAGGTTAATGAAGATAATAGAAACAAAACAAATATATACTCTCTGGTTTGGGCACCACATTTTGAGAGACCATTCTTTAGTTCACCAAGAGTCTTCTTGATTCGCTGGGCAAAATATTCAGCAACACTGAGAGGTCAGTAAAATAAAAATTAAATAAATATTTAGTAACTACATTAACCTTGAGAAATGAAGATGATATACTTTACATAATCTTATCTTATTTTTTAAATATATTTTTATTGATTTCAGAGAGGAAGAGAAAGAGAGAGAGAGATAGAAACATCAATGATGATCCTATACACCCACTACTGTGGTTTGAGCTCACAACCCAGGCATGTGCCCTTGACTGGAATGGAACCTAGGACCCTTCAGTCCACAGGCCAACACACTATGCACTGAGCCAAACCAGCTAGGGCTAAACTTATCTTATTTTAAAGACTGCATCAGTATCTAAAAGCTGCTATGATGAACTTGAAACTTCCTCTGTACAAGAACAAGACTTGTTTCAGTTCCTAGTTCCTATATAGTGTCTTCTGTGATTTGCTTTCTCTTACTTTTAACATCTGTATATTTGACACTTTTTTTGGATTTATTTTACACAATCACAATTATATGACTTAAGGAGATTGGGTAGGGGTGAGTATGGGGGGCGGGGAGGGAGAGTTAACTTTGTAGTGGAGCAAATTCCATTTAGAATTTTATAAAGCTTTCCACCCCACAATCTGACATCAAACTCCCAGCATAGAAACCACAGGGCAGAGTGCTGCTTTTCTCCCAGCCTCTTTCTATGTGGAAATCTAAAGACAGCAATCCTATCTAATAAAGACAGAATATGCAAATTGACCATCACTCCATGACAAAGATGGCGGCAGCCACTCTGAGCCTCTAGGCAGCACATGTGTGCAGGTACACAGTGGCCGGGATGGGGTGGGACATCTGCTATGAGGTGGGGAACAAAGGGTAGAAGGAGCTACAGGAGGGCGGTAGGGCCACAGCGAAGGTGTAAGGCAACTCCAGCCAGAGTGAAGGCGCAGGTCCCAGGTGCTAGAGGGAAGCCAGTGAAGGCAGCCAGGGGAAAGAAGGTCTATTTTTGCACGAATCTTCATGTATCAGGCCTCTAGTAAGATATATAAGTAGGTAACTGCTATTTGAACAATATTCCAACTTTTGTACAAGTTATTTACTCAATAGAACAAAGTTCCATTATAAAGCCTATATAATAAAAGGCTAATATGCAAATTGTCCCCTTGACCAGGAGTTTGACCGGGGGTGGGGCCTGCTAGCTGACAGACGACAGCCTCTCCCCCCAGAGGGCCCAGCCTGATTGAGGCTGGCTGGCTGGACCCCATACATGCACAAATTTGTGCACCAGGCCACTGATATAATTATAATGAATAAAATACACTCCATGACAAGAAATAGGAATGAATCACCATTTACAAGTGTGAGAGAATAAAGGTGGGCTGTTCATTTTGTCAGCATATATATGTAATTTGGCAGTTAATACTTTAGATTTCTTTTTTCTCAAGTTGAAGCTTATTTTATGAGGTCTAAATTGATTAAATAAGTGTAATTTAACAGCTACATTATAATAGTATCATATATTTGTGCTGCTAGACATAAAATGACTAGTGTTTTTGAAGCTACATTTTTCTGATAAATTTGAGATGTACTTAAAGGTGCATTTATTCTTTAAACAAGTTTCTCAGTGCATGCAGCTAACAGCCCATACATGCTTATAGAGTGGAAAGCCTGCATTCAAGCAGACAGCAACGCATGTATTAGCAATGTCTACCTTGCAGGAAATCAACAGCCATATCTAATACCTAGGTAAGTAGTCAATGAACTAAATGTGGTTTTGAACTCTATGTTCAGTAGTTTGTTTTCCTCCATTTCTTTAATTCGTGACATGTTTCTTTGTCTCCACATTTTGGCTGCTTCCCTGTGTTGATAGAGTGACTTTGTATGTTAGTTGTCCTTTATGGCCCAGTAGTTCTGCCTCCCCAATCACCTGAGGTGGACACTCTTGGTGCACTCCTTTGTGGGTTGGATACACAGTCTTGTTGTAGTTAAACCTTGATTGCTATTGGGAGGAATTGACCTCCAGGCCAATTGACTGTGAGGATTAACTGTGTCTATTAATGGAATAACTACTATGCTGGAGACACCCCTAATGGGCAGGACTTGCTTCAGTGGGGCTTTGGTGCTCACTGAGTCTGCCTCTTGAGTGTGTCACTTATGTATGTGAGGAGTTGAAATCTGGTGTCATCTCACACTGACCTCTAGGTAAACTGGTTCCTGGATCTCCAAGGATGTACAAGTCAGTTAGTGTCTGAGGTCACCCAGCAGGAGCTACAAGGAGAACTGCAGATTTCTCCTCTTTGTTTGGAGTTTGGAAGTTTTGGATTGTCTGACCCAGTTGCAATTTGTTAGGTTAAGCTGCCATAGGGCAGGCCATTTATATGCAAAAGCTGCTGCACACAGCTCAGTGGGTTTATAAATTGGGCGGGGCAGGGTCTCAGTGAATCGCTAGGGTCTGGCAAACAGCAATGGCTGCCAGTCAGCCCTCTTTATGTCTCCATGTTTCTGTGTCCTTGTGCCACGCATCCCATGCAATAAACAATGATTCCTATGCACACCTCTACTAGAGAGCCACCCTCCCTTTCCAACCCAATGGCAAATAGTCCAGTTTCTCCCTGTATGAGTCTGGGTCCCCAGAATCTCACCGGAAACTGGAATTCAGAGCAGTTGGGAACTTATAACCCCCTCCCGATTGAGCAAAACAGAGCACGCAAGCCCAATTCTCATGCATCTTTATACCTCTGCCTTTCTGAGCCTCTGTACATCCTACCAGGTCTCAATGCACTTTTTCTTTTCTTCTAGTTGTAGAACTTCCACTCCACCTGCTTTCCTGTGGGGGATAGTCATTTTGTCTTTTAGATGTAGTTTTGGTGTGGTTTGAGAGGCAGCACATATAGGTGTATACCTTATGCTGCCATCTTGGTTCTCCTAATTGAGTTTCATAGAAAAAGATTAACAGAATATTCTTTGAGGAGTGTGAGGTGTTGACAAAGTGAAAAAGGGCACGTGCATGGTTCACTAGACAGATTAAAGTTTAAAAAATTATCAGTCAGTCTCTCCCAGAACATATTGCTAATGTTTTCTATGCATGGCCCATTTTGAGTTGGGTTTATTTTGGCATCTGCATAACAATGTCAGAGTCACAGCCCATCATTTCACACCGGGTTAGTGACACTTGGATCTATTTTTCATTCAGTTTCTAGAAAAAATTGTCACTCTTCTCCAGTGATTTGAGGCCATGGACAGAAAGGCATCCTGGTGCCCCTGATACAGTTTAAACAGAGCACTTGTAACTCATTCCTTAATCATGTTGCTGCTCACAGGTCTCCTGATGTGAAAACATGCTGCGAAGGACAGGTTTCTGAGGCTGCCCATCATAGATGCTCTATCATTGAGAGGTGAATATGTGAGAAGTACCTTGGATTGGAAACGTATTTATTTATTACCAGGGTTTAATAATTAAAGAACACTTCTATTCAATTATTTTATATGTTGAATGCCACTGAGATATTCCTGGAAGCTGCAATTCTCTGAGAGTTTGAGCTTCTAGGAGGACTGTTCAGGCTAATTACCGTGTCCCTAAAGTATTTGTGAGGCATTGCTTTCCACCTTTCTGCAGAGGGAAGTTGTGAAGGCTTTCACACCTCTCATTGGAGTGGCTATACATCGCAGTTGGCTTAGGAAATCTGGCTTCTGCCTCTTGACTCATTTCCTTTCACTTGCACAAGTGTCCTGATTTGGATGGTAAGGTATTTGGATGACCACCCTACCTCTAATATACTTAGTTAAATAAACCAATCCTGAGAGCAACATGAAAGACAAACAATGGATGAAACACATCTATTTACTAATAGAGTAAAATCTCTATTGGCAAAGAGCCATGGATCTTTTCTTGTGAAATCTCCCTGTGAAGATGTTCTAAAGTTGCTCTTGAGCTTTTCTTTCCAAAAAAAATGCAATGGGATGAGCAAGAACATGTTAACTTTGATTGGGTGGCATTGCTCAGTAGCTAAATGTTGACCTATGAACCAGGAGGTCACGGTTAGATTCCCAGTTAAGGCTTATGCCCAGGTTGTGGGCTCAATCCCCTGTGTGGGGAATGAGAATCAATCAATGATTCTCTGTCATCATGATGCTTCTTTCTCCCCCTCTCCCATCCTCTCTGAAATCAATAAAAAATATATTTTAAAAAATAAAGAACACATTAACTTTGCCTTGAGCCCCTGAGTGAAGAGAAAGTCTGTACATGCAAGACAGGAAGGAGAAAAAATGGGTACTTCCAGGAGCTAACTGAGGAGCTGTGGATTTTGTTTTCCTTTGAACATTTTTTCTATATATTAAGAATGTAGTGTTTTCTTCAGAGACTCAATAAGTATCTGAATCAACTAAAATTATGTATTTGTTGTTTGGGCTGTTTCTTTAAAGGCAGCAGGTCTAAAAGTTAACCCTGATTCTGTGGGAATTATATTTGAAAAAAGTATTTAAGATACTAGTTAGGATGGAATGAGGTCTTGGGAATTTATGCTATTTTATTTATTCCAGAAAAGCTTAATGGAAGAGGTGAGATTTCAGAACTTGCTTAACTGAAGGATGCAAGTCCTATTTGTAATAGTTTGCCTTCCTATTAGCCTGCTGTACTCCTCACTAATACCATTATAAATTTCATTTAGAAAACAAACATCCTGGTACAACATTTAAAATTACTTTTTAAAATATTAGTAATTTTATTTGCAAATAATAGTTATCCAGAAATCATCCTACCCTAGCCAATTTGGCTCAGTGGATAGAGTGTTGTCCTGAGAATTGAAGGGCCCTGGGTTCGATTCTGGTCAAGGACATGCACCTCGATTGCGGACTAATGCCTGGAGCTGGTCGGGCATATGTGGGAAGCAATTAACCTATGTGTCTCTTTCACATTAATGTTTCTCTCTCTGTCTCTCCCCCATCCCTTCCATTCTCTCTAAAAATAAAATATCCTCGGGTGAGGAGTAACAAACAAACAAAAAAGAGTACCTTGAGGCACACAAATAACATAGAACTTGACATCTTAACTATTAAGTGTACAATTCAGTACTATTAAGTATACTCACTTTGTTGTGAAACAGATCTCCAGAATTTTTTCTCCTTGCAAAACTGAAATTCTGTAGCCATTAAACAACTCCTCTTTTCCCTCTTCTTGACCCCTGTCAACCATCATTCTATTTTGTTTCTATAAATTTGACCATTCTAGGTACCCCATTTAAGGTGGAATCCTAGAATGTTTGCCCTTATGTGACTGGCTTATTTCAATTAGTATATCTTCAAGAATCGTAAACATTATAGCATGTGATTAGATTTCCTTTATTTTTAAGGCAAAATCTTAGAAATAGAATTTGGGGATCAGAAAATGGGGAAAATTTTAAGGATCTTGCTATACTTTGTCTAATTTTTTTTCTAGAAAAAATTACACTTGTTCCACTTTATACTCTTATATACAGCATGTGAAAGCTCCATGCCAGCTTGTTCTCTCAAACTCTAGGTATAATTATTATTTTGAAATCATTGTTAATTTAATAGGTATAAAATAATATCTATAGTGGACCACTGAACAATGCAGGGTTTGGAGGCACCAACCCCTTGCAATGGAGAATCTATATATAATTTTTGACTCTCCCAATACTTAAGTACGTGTCTCTTGGTGTCTAAGGGATTTGTTCTAGAATCCCTGCAGATGCTAAAATCCAGAGATGCTCTAATTCCTTATATAAAGTGGATGGAACAACAATTTCCAATTGGTGTACTGCAAGAATTTTTAAAAAATGCAGTACTTGATTATTTAGATAGGGAACTGACCTCTTTCCCCTTAGATTGTCAAATAAGAAAATCAAAACAGCCAACATAGCAATAGCTGGCTGGTGTGAATGCTTTGTTTTGGACCATGAATATATACAACAGCTTTGCATCTTATTGGTCACATCTCGTAATAAGATTGCTTCTAATTGGTTAATTTTTGGTACCAGAAATCCTTATGTATAAGTATAGACTTCTGATTTTTTTTAAGTCACTTTGGAGCAAAAAAGGTACATAATTACTCTTATTTTTTGTTTGTTAACCAATAAAAATTATATCTACTTTTAGTCATATCAGCAAAAAATATATTTTTTGGAGTGCCTCAGAATTTTAGTAATTAGTTTATGTGTACCGTGAGATGAAAAAGGTTGAAAATCACTGGCATAGAAAAAATGCATAGTTTTTTATTTTATTACTTAATTGGTCATTTCTTTGTATGTATATGAGTCAATTAAAATTTTCTTCTATCAGTTTTCTGCTCATATTTTTGCCTATTTTTCCACTGGCATAAATTATTTTAAAAACTAATAATAAAATGTGATTACCTATAGAACTGAATCCTAGTCTTGTCACATGTCATTTGGGGAGATCTTTTCTTACCTTCAGCCACTCACTTCTCATCACCCCAACTTTCTCTTATTTTAGTTTATTTCCACCATCCTTAGTTCTTTGCCTTTATATGACAAGCTAGACTTTTTCATGATTCTTTATTTATTCTATGCCCTCTATTTAGAATGCCATTCTCCCATTACCACCTAAGAGATTCTTAGTTATCTTCCAAGACTTAAATGTTTCTTCATGGAGTAGAGCTCTGTTATTTTTGCTTAACAGCATCTATTCCACCTTCTTCTAACAGTGGCACTTTTATTTCCCTCTGGGGAATTACTCTTCCTCCATCCTCCATTGCACACAGCCTTGACTGTTTTTTAGTTTCTTCTATCTAGATACCCAGAACTTTCCAATTTAGGTCCTTTCTGAGGATATCTGTTCTCTTCTTCTTTCTTCTTTCTCCTCCTCCTTTTTCTTCTTCTCCTCCCCCTCCTCCTCCCCCTCCTCCTCCTCCTCTCCCTCCTCCTCCTCATCCTCCTCCTCCTTCTCCTCTTCCTTCTCCTTCTCCTCCTCCTCTTCCTCCTCCTCCTCCTCCTCCTCCTCCT